>WHPX01000137.1:92500-169824 GCA_011057435.1 Actinia equina
AAACTGCAGATCAATTTCTCTGTTGTCCATCATCGGTAAACTTTGTGAAAGTTGAGCGCCGAAGAACTAGATTTATTTTCCCGCCAGCTCTCGTTCACTTTTCATCTATGGAACACGGCTTCGTGGAGGGAAATCTTGAATTACTCAACTACTGTCAGTCTTACACGATCTGGGTGTCTCCCTTTATGCTGTTCAGGAGATTGATATTAGCTACCTTGATATCAGTAAAGCTTTTGACTCTGTTTCCGATTCTAGACTTCTAGACAAGCTATCATAAAATTTGGAATATAGGCCAGGGGCCTATATTTTTCAAAGGGTCGTTTGGGAAGCGATGTGAGCGCCTCCGATTATAGGCCCTTTCCAAATATATGCCTCCCAAATCAGCGATGTTAATTCAATTGCACTTATTCGCTGACGATGATAAATGCTCACTCATCTTTAGATGTTCCAGTGACTGCCGAATGCTTCAGAATGACATCAATGAACTTTTTCAATGGTCACTTACCTGGGGACTATCGTTTGATCTCAAAAAATGTGAAGTAATGCGCATAGTTTCCAGAAAGGGTTTTAGTCAAGCAAATTCACTTTTTGTCAATCCCTATGCGTCTGGTGGCCACGCCCTAGCAGTGGTCCTTACCAAAAAAGACCTCACTGGGGTCACTGTCAAGGGGTCACTAATACTAACAAATTGAGTTGAATGCTTGGCTTTTTAAGTCGGCATTGTAGCTTAAACATTGGCTTTGGGAGCAAGAGTCTATGCTATATCCTTCTTTTGTTTAGTCCCATTAAGGTTAAGTAGTATAGGGAATGGGGGTTCTAGCGCAGTGACAACCGGAGGATTACCCGCCTAAAGTGAATTCTCCGATTTTTACCGTTATTACCCGCATTCCCTGTTTTAAGTCTATGATATGTTAGTCTATATATGGAGTGCGAAGAATGTAAGAGAACTTTTAAGAAAGAAGCGGATTTGAAGAAGCATTTGAAAATGAAGACGAAGTGTATGAGCAGCTATGATTGCGGATGTGGTAAGAAGTTCAAGACGAAAGTTAAATTGTATTGGCATTGTCAGGACTGTGAGTACGACTACGACGATCTGAAAAGTGCTTGGTATTAGGTATAAAATATTTCCTATTATATAGATGGAATCCCAAAGCAACTTCGAAACGGTGTCGATACCCGGTAACGGCGAGATTGACGTTAGACAGTTTTGGCGAAAGTCAGAAAAGAAGGTTAAAAGGACGCTCCGAAAAGGTATAGAAGACTTAGGAGCCCTGAAAGTAAGTATAATGGTAGAAGCGAGCCTATCGAAAGACGAGGTGACGACGACAGCAATGCTGCGATCAAAGTCGTTAGTGATATTAGAATCTACGAATTTGGATAGGTTACTCAGTGAAGCCTTAGAAGCAATAATGGAGTCGCTGTCTAACTACACGAAAGATGGATCAGGTTGGACAGTGGAGGAGGTTGAAGGAATAGAGATAAGTATGGCAAGGTACGTACCCATCCGAGGAGGAAGTTACGTACCACTACCAGCGTGGGTAGAAAGGAAGAAGGCCATCGTAAACGTGAAGAATGAAGACAACCGATGCTTTATGTGGGCAATCAGGTCTGCACTGTATCCAGCAGAGAAGGATCCCTGTAGGATGAGTAAGTATCCCACAGATGATTTAGAGTGGGATGGTGTGGAATTTCCCATGCAGTTGATAGACATTCCCATATTTGAGGAGATAAACGATCTAGCAATTAACGTTTACGGAGTCAGAGAGCAGACGATAGTACCGTTAGTCCTGTCAAAAAGCAAAGGAGAACGCGTACACCTGTTTTACCACGGCGGACACTACTCATGGGTTAAGCACATCAGCAGGTTATTTTACAGACATACTAAGCACAAAGGCAAAAAGTATTTCTGCGACTGCTGCTTGTTGTCATTTACATCCTTAAATGCCCTAAAGAAACACGATGAGATCTGCCGCGGAGTCGAAGAAGTGGCGCAACGGATTCAGATGCCCGCCAACAAAGAGCTTTCATACGCAGACCACCAAAAGCAGATGCAGGTGCCTTACGTGATATACGCAGACTTCGAAGCGTTGATAACTAAGGAACAGCAGAAAAGTGGTGCCACGAATAAGGTAGGATTACACGAGATCTGCTCCTTTGGTTACATAGTAGTCAGATCAGACGGCAAGGCCGATCCTCCCGTGATTTACCGAGGTAAAAACGCATCTAATAAGTTTCTAGAAGCATTGCGAGAAGAGGAGGAGGAGATAAGAGAACAATTAAGACGTCCAAAGAAGATGGAATTTACCAAAAAGAACCAGGAGGAATTTCACAAGGCAAAGAAATGCCACATTTGTCAACATACGCTTCTTCAGTTTGGAAGACAAGCCAAGAAAGCGTGGGACGAAGATGGAAAGTATCTAGGGGAAGCTCATTTCAAATGCGGGAAGTATGCTAAGAAAGGTGAGAAGCCGGGAAAGCCCTCAACGCACTGCATTCACTGCCACAAAGCATTCGTTGAAGACTTCTACGTGGATAAGGTTAGGGATCACTGCCACATCACGGGTAAATACAGAGGAGCGGCTCATTGGAAATGTAATATAAACTTCAAAGTAAACCCAGATATGGAGATTCCCGTGTTCTTTCACAACCTCCGCGGTTACGACTCCCATTTACTCCTTCAGGGAACAGACGGATCCGACGTCAAATGCATACCTAACAATAAAGAGCGTTACATGTCCGTAACTGTTGGTAAGCTAAAGTTCTTAGACTCACAGCAATTCATGGCAGACTCTTTAGCAAACCTCGTAAAGTACAACACCAACTTCCCTATTTCCAGTCAATACGGCGCGGAAAGGAAAGGAGTCTACCCATACGAGTACATGGACTCCTGGGAGCGCTTTCAAGAATCTTTGCCCAGCAAAGATTGCTTCTACAGCACCCTAAACGAGTCCGGTATAAAGGACGAGGAGTACCAGCATGCGTTAGACGTGTGGGAAAAGTACTCCTGTGAGAACATGGGGGATTACCACGACATTTACCTACGTTCAGACGTAGTGCTGCTCGCAGATGTTTTCCAAAGCTTCAGAAAGATGGCTATGGAATACTACGGATTGGATCCCGCGAACTTCTACACAGCTCCCGGACTCAGCTGGAGTGCGCTGTTAAAGAAGACAAACGCGCAACTGGATCTCCTAACGGAGTACGACATGTATCGGTTTATGGAAGATGGTATTCGTGGTGGCGTATGCGGACCCAGCCGACGTTACGCCCGCGCAAACAACCCCTTAGTAGACCACGACCCAGAGAAACCAACTACATACATTTACTACCTTGATGCAAACAACCTTTACGGTTGGGCAATGTCACAGTACTTGCCTGTGAGAGACTTCGAATGGGACACCGTGCGACCCATAGACTTCTACATGCAGGTAGGAAAGGAGGAAGATAAGGGTTACGTTTTAGAAGTGGATCTGGAGTACCCAGAGCACCTGCACGACGAACACAACGAGTTCCCCTTAGCACCAGAAGCAATAGAGATACCCTTTCAACAGCTGTCGCCGCTGCAGAAGCAAATGTGTCCTGTTTACAAGCCATACAGGAAGTTGACAATGAATCTGATGGATAAAACGAAGTATGTGGTACATTACCGCAACCTGCAATTCTACGTGCGACATGGAATGCGTGTAAAGAAGATCCACAGAGTCCTAAAATTCACGCAGGAACCCTGGATGCGCCCCTACATTGACTTTAACACGCAAAAGCGTACCGCAGCGAAGAATGACTTCGAGAAAAACCTCTTTAAACTGATGAACAACAGCGTGTTCGGAAAGACAATGGAGAACATCCGCAAGCGCGTAAGCGTAAAAATAGTTAGCACCAAAGAGGAAGCAGAAGCATACGTGTCACAGCCTGGATTCGTTAGATATGTAGAAATGCTGAACTTCTACGTGATTCATATGAAGAAAGCGAACCTGCTTCTAAATAAGCCCGTATACACCGGCTTTACGGTGCTGGATCTGTCTAAGTTGTTAATGTATGAGTTTTACTACGACAAACTAAAGCCAAAGTACGGAGACCGCTGTCACCTCCTGTACACAAACGTCACGTTTTCCTAGGGTTACCGAGAAATTGTTAGGAAGATTATGTTTGAAGGTCATTTCGTGCGGCAACCCTGTGGTGAGAGTATAACCGCGCTTAGCGAGCTCCTTAGCAAGGGTGATTGGCGTGTAATGTCCATCGGGTAGCATTACGCCTTGGTAATTGTTAGACCCCTTATGCACTGTGACCATGCAATTGACCAAATTATACCAAGAATTGTACAAAGAGCAACTGACCAACCGAACGTTATGGGCTTTGATGGGGGGATTCAAATAAGTGGTAAAGTCATTCTTGTCGCTTTCCAAAAAGACGATCATTATATATTAGACGCTCATGCTTCGCGCCACTCAAACTAAATACGCCAAGGCGGCGCCTCCTGCCAGCCCTGCGACTCCTACGAAGACCAGCTCATTGTCTTTTTGTTTCTTTGACGGCTGGTAGTAATTCTTAAATTGAGGCTTGCTAATCCTAAAGTCGGGGTGTGTCTGTGCATAAAGTTTAAAGGCGTAGTCCGTGTTTTCGAAGTTCTTATCCGCCTGCATTTTTTCTTGGTAGTTCTTGTCCAACCAATCCCTGTAAGCTTGTCTTTTTTCATTCCAAGCCGCCACGTCCCTTTGATATTTCTCCAGCGCCAAATCATGCCTTTTCCTTTCAGCATCGCTTTTCTCGCCTCTAACTAATCTATCCAAATATTGACCACCATAATTAGCTCCTGTGAATGCTAACGCTGCAATGACACCACCTACCAATACGCTTGCCATATATAAGGGCCTCACGGCCTAGGCAGGTACTTTTCCTTCTGTAGGTAGTCCTTAAGGGCAATGCTACCTGCTACTGCAGCAGTCATCTTAGCAAAGCCCGTAATGCTCTTGCTCGGGTCTTCAGTAAAGTCTTCTTTGAGCACTTTCTTACCTACCCAACCAATACCTGCGACAATAGAAGTAATAATAGCTGCATCTTCGACGGTTTTCATAAACGACATTATATTACAAGGAGAGGAGGTTGTATTCCATCTCGGGTATTTTACTTCTCTTAGGCTCCTGCGTTACGTGCACGGCCTTGAATTCCACTTTTGGTTTAGCAGCCCGCCACTGTAAGTAGAGGCTGCCTGCTGCTATAGCGAGTCCTAATGCTCCGATAACGTATCCAGGATTAATAAAGGATTCCTCTTCTTTTTCCTCCTCTTCTTTTTTTTCCTTTTTAGCTTTGTTCTTCCTGTTCATCTCAGCGAGCTTCTTCCCCGCAGCAACTCTACCCGGGGATTTAGGCTTGGTAATTTGCTGAGGGGTTTCCTCCGCCTTCGTTTCGGTGTCACTCATCTTATATCTAAGGACTTGAAGGACTTGACAAGTAACTTGATAATGACTTGATAATGACTTGACGATGACTTGATAATGACTTGACTAAGTCCCGTGAATGACTTGACGATGACTTGACGACGACTTGATAATGACTTGACTAAGTCCCGCGAATGACTTCAGAAGGACTTACATCGACTTGATCAAGTGCTGCCTTGAAGATCTCCTCGACTTGCTTATCTTTTTTGTAGTCCTTCCAAGACACCAATACCTCCTTCAAGTCGACATGTTGAGCTACGTGAAGTCCCAAAGATGCGACTGCCATTAACTTACCGCACTTCAAAGACAACCACCCACAAGTTATCTTAAGTTATTGGGATATGACATAATCCTCACTTATGTCCTTCCGCAGTGCCTCCACGTCGTCTATGGGCAGCGCAAGTCCAAGCAATTTAGTGGCCAGCTTAATAGCGGAGTCTGCTACGGCATTCGTGGTCTTACTTGCGAGGGCAGCCTCATACCTCTTATGGAACTTCTTAACCTCCTCTTCTGACAACTTATTAACCTGCTCATGGTTGAGGTCCTTGCCTATCATTTCTTTACATTTTCCCGATGACACCAGGATGTTAAGTTGTTCCTTAAGGTTACTTTCATCTACGGGGACTTCGTCTAAGAGCTGCTCAATATCCATATATGTTAACGGAATACGGAAACCTCAAAGAGAAGATCATTTTGGAATGTTGGTGCGTTTTTAAATGCCGCATGTATTTGTGTAACTGTTCCTTGCTTATCTCGCCACCGTAGTCGGAGAGAATGGTTTCCAAATCACTCCGACTGGGTGTGTAGAAGACGACCAGGGATCCTATGTTTTCCCTAAAGGGTTTAGAGACGCTGGTAAGCTGCTGCGAGAGCAACCAAACGCTGATATTGTCATGCCTGCCACTGAAGGCGAGCTTCACTAATTCGGATGTGCGTCTTTTTACGTCGTCCCCGCAGGCAATGTCGTCAAGTATGAGGAGTGTCTGAGTATCTTTAGGGAATTGTCGATGCCAGAACTTAAGGTGGTTGGATAACTCATTAGGGTCCAAAATATCCACAAAGAAGTCGTCATCTTTCACGCCTATGCCTTCCCAGGTGCGGTTATTCACATAGGTAGGGCATAATAGCACTATGTAGTCGAAACGGTATCTAAAGGGTCCCAGGAGTTGCTCCACTACGAACTGGGTCTTTCCGCAGCCGGTTGGTCCTACTATCAGAGCATTGCAGGGAATATGTTCTGGGTACATTATATATACGATGGACCCAGTGGAAGCAGTAAGAAGGATTGCCGGCGACATGAAAGATAAGAGAGACACCATCGAAATGCAAAGGGAGGAGATCGATCGGTTAAAAGAGCGCGTGCAGGAATTGTATGATGAAATGTGTGGTCTGAAGCGCGCGGAAAGGTTTGGTGCGCTGATGACGATGGCAACGTGGGCAAAAGAGTCCGTTGTGGATTTCATGCGGTATCCACTGTAGGTTAAATATTTGTTAAGGAATGACATACCTCAAAATGAAGGTGTCTAAGGATGTTAACATTTAGGTTAAATAATTGTTAAGGAATGACATACCTCAAAATGAAGGTGTCTCAGAATGTTAACAATTAGGTTAAATATTTGTTAAGTATAGGTGGAAACTATTTACTATTTTGAATCCCGCAAGCGCCCTTAAAAGGGGTCCTTATTTTTATTTATTATTATTCATTATCCTTAATAATAATAAATAAAAATAAGAATGGGATTTGAGACTCTTTGCGCAAACCCTACTTTACTATCTTAAGCCGCCTACTGACCATTACGGGCTTTCCAGTTTAACAAAGATTTAACCTTATTGTTAACATTCTGAGACACTCTTTGGAATAGTTTCCAGTTTAACAAAGATTTAACCTTATTGTTAACATTCTGAGACACTCTTTGGAATAGTTTCCAGTTTAACAAAGATTTAACCTTATTGTCAACATTCTGAGACACTCTTTGAAATAGTTTCTGGCCGTTAAGGACTTCATGTGGTATCCCATATAAGGGTTATTAAATCCTTATTATATATGGAGTGCAAGCAATGTGAAAGGGAGTTCAGCAGCAAGCAAATGTTAAAATACCACCTGGAAAAGAAGGTGTGCGCTAAGAAGGCACGCGAAAGGCGTTGTAAGGAGTGTGACCGACTCTTTAGCAGCGCGCAGATGTTGGATTACCACGTGGATAACCGCGTTTGCCTAAAGAACGTATGTGAGCGCTGCGAGGAGGACAAGAACGACGAATGGCATCGACATCGGTGCCGCGGCAATTACGACCTGCTGAGCGTAGCATGTGAGGAGCACGGCGACGTTGCCGCACGATGTTGCCCAAAGGAAACCCAAAGAAAGTTAACGCGCCGGAAGAAGGAAATTGACCAGCGCTTTGCGGAGTTTGACCGCGTCGAAGGCGTAAGGTGGGAGGATAGAGAACATTGGGAGGCAACTTGTGAGCGCTGCGGCTGTCAAAGAAGTGACCAACATATTTGGCAGTGCCTTTACGACGGCCAAGGCGGCTTTAAGGAGTACTTAGATCGCTTCGAAGCTTGGCATGCCAGTAACGAGGCCGCAAGGAAAGCCCGTAAGGATTAGTAGGCGGCTTAAAATAGTAAGATAGGGTTTGTGCAAAGAGTCTCAAATCCCATTCTTATTTTTATTTATTATTATTAAGGATAATTAAGGATATTTAATAATAATAAATAAAAATAAAAGCCCCTTTTAAGGGTGCTTGCAATATATGATAGCATACGCAGCCGCATTCCTTGGAGGATTTATGGTCGTCATAGGTATATATGGACTGTATTACCTGCGAACCCCCAGCAGACTGCATAATCGCCCCTCGACCAAAACCGCGTAAAAAATACACCTGCCTTCATTGCGGCAAGGTATTTTCTGAAGGATCCTTCGTGGGGCATTGGTGCTCAGCCGACCCAAAGGCTCAAAGGACTATGTTAGACATCCTAACTACATAGAGGAGATGGAGTGACTCTTCTTTCGATGTCAAACTTCCATCGGCCATTTACCTTACCATAGCTGCGTAAGTGGGTGAATTCCTCGCCCTGAATTACGTACCGCACGCAATCCGGCGCCCAAAGGGAATATTCCTTGCCTTCTAAGTCTTTGAGGACTAACCGTAAACGGTCGATGTCTTCGAAGACGACGTAATTTTTGTTTTTCGTATGCTTTACCGCAAATCAGGTCACGCCAGTGTATTTGGTTGACGATCATTATATCTATGGAATATTCTTAAGTGCGTTGCCCTTGTCTCCGTAGTTTTGAAGCGTTTGCAGCACCGCCGACAGGGAATACGGATGCCTTCCGCGTAGTTGCTAAGGGCACGACAGATGACGTCATAATCGTTGCTAACCATGGTCAGGTAACCATTCGCGTCATACTGTGAAATTATCTTGCGTTGGTCTGCGGAGAGTATGCCATTTCCTTTCGGCGTCTTTAATTCGATGCAAAGCCCTTCATACCTTAAATGCGCGTTCAGTATTAAGAGGTCGGGTTGACCCCTTTGATAACCCTTCTGCCAGCATTTTATGCGTTTGCTGTCAGAATCCTGCAATTCCCCTAAGCCGGGCGCTATGAGCATCTGTGGGTAGAAGCGGCGTATGTAGTCCATGACTTTCTTATGCAGGTCAAACTCATTTTCCATTTTGAAGACTAACTTGTTAGGACTATCGAACCGCCTTTCTATTTCATACTTACCTGTTTTCCTAACGCGGGTAGGACTTCCTCAAAGACCCAATCACTGAACTTCTCTGCTTTTGGCATCTTGGAGCTAAATATCAATTGATACAACCCAGGCTCGGAGATAAACACGGAATGTGGGTGAATGGTAGAAGAGGAACGAATCGCTCCCCTTAATTCAGACCATCTTTTCTGGTGCTTCTCAGAAACGTGGTCTCTAATAGCCTTTTTTGTGTTTTCATAGTCCAATGCAGCTGCCACTTCCTTTGCTTTAAAGTACAGTTTGTCGCCTTGCATTATTGCATTGCAGTTTGGTATCGTTGTTTTCAAATACGCGAAGCATCGTATATCTGAGAAATATTTTAACTTTTTAATAGGCAACACTTTTTAGTTGGTTCATTTCTACGCTTAGTTGCGCGTCTGACACCACAAAGATGTAGCAGTTTATCTTATCTGCGTCTTGCGCATCACCATTCTTAGTGCGTTTGATCTCCAATGTTATGCCATCCTGCGTGTTTACCAGCCGCAGACCCTGCCCATGCATACTTTCGTCGTTCGTCGTGCGCATGTCAATCCACAGCGCGTACTTGTCTTTGAAGAATTCCTCAGGAGACACCTGGTCGCCAAACTTACGCATTGCCTCCCTGTACGTATCTGCGGGCTTTATCCCCTGCGAGTAGACTTTGTTTGGTACTCCGTTGATATTTACGCCCACGTTAGTAATGTTGGGGTTGTGAAAGGCCTCGGAGTCGCGCTTACCTGCTTCGTAGGGTTTGGCAAACACCAACATCAACCCCGTGAGACTTCTTCGGGGGAGGTTAATACTTTGGTTAATAACCTCATCCGTCTTATCCAGGAAGCTGAACGTCTTATACATCACTACGTGGTCGTAAAGGAATGCCTTGCCCGAGCTGTATTCCATACCCGCACTTCGGGCCAACTCCTCAGAATATACCGTCTCGTACTGTAATTCTAAATTGGTGATAGAATAAGGATGGATACTACCAGTAAGTGCCGCCTGTGCTGTGTCCATTTCTAGGATGTTGGTAGTGTCTGCTAGAGTTACTTCCAACTGCAGTTCTGACAATTGCCTGGGGTAATACACACCGTGGTTAGAAATAACTTCAAAGTCTAAGGGAATGACGTACTTGCTAACATAAGCCGTTTTTACTCTGGTAGCGTCTGCTACTGCGGTTGCTGCCCCGGAGTCCGTAGGTGCTGTCTTAGTATCACTTCGCAATTTCCTTAAGATAACGCCTCCGATTCCTTGTTCTATCCTTTGTGCACGGTCGAACGCGGTCAACCATACGTCTTTGTACGTGGTATACAGGTCGTACCTATTTAAGTCCAAAAGGGATTCCCCTGCAAACTTGATCCTCATCTTAGACACCAAGTTGCGACCTACGTTGTTCACTGTGTAAGTTTCTATTTTCGTACTTGGTTGTATTGCTAGGTCAAACCTTAACGCTAACGTTCCGGGTACCAATACTAAGTTATCCGTTAGGCGGGGCACGCCTACGTACAGGGTTTCCCCTGGTTTGGCGCTAGAAGGTGTGAATGTGACCCGGTGAAAGGTGCGTTCTGCTTTCAGTCCGCCAACCTGCTTAGGAAGGAGGTTAGGATTTAACTTTGAGCTTATCATATATAATGGAAGTAGAAGGAACAGACCCCGACTTCGATCCCACCACTGAGGAAGGTCAGGCTGACATTAACGACGGTGATGAAGAACCGCTGCTTCCCACCTCCGACGATTCCCTAAGGGATAGGATTGCAAAGGCCCTAAGACATCCCAAAGCACGCGAGTACATGTTTCCGCGTGAGCACATAGAGCTTCAAAACATGGGCGAGCCGGAAGCAGCCGCGCGGGAAACCGTAGAGTGGGCGACGCAAGAGCTAGAGCTGCGCTACGACAACTTCGATGCTGACGACGTAAAGCTCACGGAAAAGGGAAACAAAGTCCTCATAAGCGTCCAAGACTTAAGATTTCCCGACAAAGACCGCTGGACAAAACCGCAAAACCTCTTCGATGAGGAGGGCAACGTTAGGGGTGACGTCTTGAGATTAAAAGGCTTTCAGCGTGCTACTAGAAGCCTGTTAGAAAGGCTGCACAACTTAACCGAAAGGACCAACGCGGAAAAACGTGCCGCTGATCTGCAAAGGGAGTTAAGAGAAAAAGATGTAGAATATGCAAAGCAAGGTCAGCTACTTGCCGATGCTGAAACGAAGTCCGCCCATCAAGATGAAAGAATAAAAGAAATAGGAAATCAGGTGGATCAGGCCCTGCGCGAATTAGACAAAGCACGGGAGGACTTAGGAGAAGCCCAAAGCTCTGGCGCCTCAGTGGAAGCACTACGGGAAACGTTGGAAGAAAGGGAGGAGGAATACATGAAGCAAAACCAACGGCTTGCCGACGCGCATAGGAGGGAAGTCGAATTTAAAAATCAAGAAATAAGGGAGCTGGTAGACCAAAGAACCCAAATTCGAAGTGAAAGAAATCAAACTCAAAGGGCTCTTAACCTCGCCCTGCAGGAGTTAGACTTAATTAAAGACGATACCGATAACCTACAAACCACCATAGCCGGATCTTTGGAGGAACGGCGACGGTTAATGGCTGAAATCAATACTAAGGAGGAACAAATCCGGCAAAGAGATCAGGCTATTGAAGACCTGGAGGGGCAAATAGAGCGGCAGCGAGAAGTGGTTGCGGACCAAACCCGCTCCGAGGAAGAAAGGGAGGCTGCCCAAAGGGAAACGGAAACCCTCGAGGTGCGCCTTGCGGAATTACGGGCGCAAAAGGAAAAGCTGGAAAAGGAGCTGGCGCTTACCACCAAGGAAAAAATAAAAAGAGCTTTGGTGAAATATGGCATTCCACTTGCATTTGCAGTCGCCATTTCCTCCGTAGTAGGTGTGATCCTTAGCTCCCTTAAAGCTACGAGCGCAGGCGTAAAGGCAGTAGGCAAAGGGCTGGCGGACTTGGGTAAAAAGATGGCAGCCGCTTTACCGGGGCTGCTTGGTAGCGTGATCGGTCTGGTACTAAGGACCGGTGGAGAACTGTTAAAGTTCGTGGGGAATAACATTTGGATCTTAGTCGTAGCTATCGGCGTGGTCCTTTTGAAGAAGATGAAGGGCTGATCTTATCTGGGTACTTTACTGGAGGCTTATCGTCGTCTGGTGCCCGAGGCATCCTCGACTGGGGATAAGTAAAGATAGTATTCGCACCGCCTTGATAATGTGGTGCTAGGGGTATGGCAGTCATAGTAGAAATGGTCTTATGATTCCAAGCAGCATCCGTCGAAGGTTTCTCAGTCGGAGAAGCATTTATCCTAACGCGGCCGGGGTGACCGCCTTCGATATCGCTGGGAAGAATCTGTAACTTCGCATATTGACAATTAACTATCATATGAAAAGTCACCGGCGTCAGATCTTCCCATACGCTTGTTGGAGGGGGCTCCGACGAGAAATGAGTTGGGTTCCTAGTATTAGTAGTCGTTCTGTAAGGCAGTAATGGATGGTCATTCTCATCGACGATCCTAAACCCAACATTACATGAATACCCCGTCGAAATGCAAATGGTGCACATGACCAATCCTAGACCTCCAACCTCCACCCACAATCCAGTGTCGTGCCAATTACCGTCGTTCTTATACTCCTTCTCCTCTAAGTAATGGAGGAATAAATCTTCCTTTACGTGTGGGTTCATATACTTATTACCGTAAGAGTGCTAATGGTCGCATGATTATAATCATTATCTCTTTGATCGTGTATGCTATTTATGCAAACGCTTCCTGTATCATCTACGCGTATTTGCAGCTTTACTTTTCCATGGCAATAAGCGACCATGTGGAAAGTCCAAACGGAGAGATTCTCGACGCTGTTGGGGTTTGGCTCTACGGAGAAATGCGCAGGCTCCCTGTTATTCGTTTTCGCACGCATGGGCTGTAGTATGCCATTCTCATCCAGGAACCTGAAGCCGACGTTGGCGTGGCTGCTAGTACCAAGGCAAATACTACAAAGGATTAACTTTTTCCCTGAGTAGTTCAAATCCACAGACATCCCAGTGACATCAACCCAAGCAGCTTGGGTGTATTTTTTCTCACCTGTGTAAGTCGTATAAACACAATCCATTCCGGATACGTAGGGGTTGTTCATCGCCATATATAAAGACTCAAACCAACACTCGCGGCTGCCAGTCCGGCTTTTAATAAATTATGGTCATATTCCTCAGGAACCTTCTTTTTTACGGTTTTTTGATGGTGTTTCGCGTGGCTTCTCTACGAAATGCGACTTTTTTGGCTTCTCTACGAAGTGTGGAGTCCCTTTAAAAGTGTCAGAGTTTACGTCATTCACTCCAAACTTCATATCCTTAGTTGCCTTTTGGAGTTTGTTGTTGTATCCTACTACGGAGCCAGCATTCATGGATAAATTACTGGGCATTAACCAACAACCTGGGGCTACCGCATAGTCCAACCTTGCTTTAGAATTTTGTATGGCTAGTTGGTAACGCTGTACGCCTTTGCTAATGTCACCTTCTATTATCGAACTTTCAAAGAGGATCAGGGCTTCTGCGCGCGTTTCTTCTGCGGCGCCAGTATTTCCTATAATGCTTGATCGGGTATCTACCTGGGCTCCAAGAATAGAATACACGTAAGCTTCTATGCTGCGGTTTAGGCGGGCAAGACCGGCTTTAGTTAGTCCTTTACCTTTTGTGGGTATGAAATTAAAGTACTGCTTTGTGTGTTCGTCGTTGGTTATACGGATAATCAATGGATTAGCCCCTCTGTACTTACCACCCTCGTCTTTGAATAGAGGTCCGTCTCTAACTTCCTCGGAGGTCTTAGCATTTGGTTCAAAGAAGGTGCTGGTATCGTAAGTTACTTTATGATAACCAGTGTTCCATTGTAGCCGCAATGCATGGACTTCCTTATCACTTAACTTATGTCCTCCGACGCCCCAATAAGCCCAGATGTGACCCAGACCATTGTTGGCTCCAGCAGTGCATCTAAAATCCTTTCCCACGACTCCAAACTCTTTACAAAGTCTGTCGTAGGCAGGTGAGTCGTATTTATTGTCTCTGGGATCGAACGCACTGTCGCCTGGTAGGGCAATAACACCCATCTCAAGCAATATTCTTCGGACCGTAAAGTGGAAGTGAAACATAAATATGGAGTTTTTCATCAGGTTTGCACTTACACCACAACCGCTAGTAGCACACCAGACAGCAAAGTTCAATTGCTGTGGCCAATAACGCATGTTAGGACCACTTAACCATTCATGAGATTCCTTAGCTGTGGTGTGATGTATAGGAACCTCTTTGAAGATATCTCGCACCTTTAGTCGGAAGGAATTACTGCTAGAGATCCGCATGTTCAGCGTTAGGTCCAAGCTTGGGTCTTTGTCAAAGGAAACCGCAGGTATCGGATAAGTACTGGTACTAAATAATAATTCATTTGACCAACTGGGTGTAACCAGCTTAGGATGTTTGATGGTCGCCTTCGGCTCCAAGTCGGCATTGCTATACGTTCTGGAGCCGTTGAAGTAAATCCCGTCAGGCCTACGCTCGAACTTACTGGCGTCTGCATGCGGAAACATCTTCCTAAAGGCCCTCCAGTTAGCATAATCCCTGTTGTTATGATGTGGCTGCTCCTCAATATCATTCCCAAAAGCGTCGTACATTAGTATATATAATGGATGTTATACCATCAGCACCTCCACTTTATCCTGAACTTCCCAAAGGGGCCCCTAACGAATTAAACGCTGAAAACTTCCGCTTGAATAAAGCGAATTTAATCCTGGCTTACTTGGAAGGGCAGGCAAAACACTACGAAAACGTTAGAAAGAAATACGTCAGAGTCCGAAGTACGCTACATAAAACTGCGATAACTACAGGATCCATGTCCGTAGCATTAACAGGCACTGGCGTTGCTACTTCGCTTACTGGGCCGGGAATAGTTGTTGGAGTTCCTTTGGCCGGCGTTGGGGCAGCCTGTGGTATCATTTCGGCTGTTGCTACAGGCATTATGAAACAGTTGTCAAGCAAAATATCCAAGCATGACACGACAATAGCTCTGTCAAGGGCTAAAGTAAATACGATTACTGACCTTGTCTCAAAGGCTTTGCGTGACAGAAAGATAGACGATGTAGAATTCTCGCTTATCCTGGCCGAAGAAGAAAAATACGAGAAATTAAAGATGGACATCAGAAATAAAAAAACAATCGTCAAAGATTTAACCGAGGAATCTCGCAAAAAGATCTACCAGGAGGCAAAAGAAGAGCTTCAAAGAAAACTCGCTTAGACATCAGTTTTGAAAAGAGCGTGACAGGATTCTATTTACATATCGAACGCCAGCTGTATGCAAATTAAATATAATAATTTTCACATACATAAGCGTCCGGTGTGTCTGGCGTTCGCTTGTGTTCGTGGACTTTGAATCTGGGGAGGCTCAAAGTCCCGAGTTCGAGCCTCGCTGCAGACACATTTGGACCGGTTGCTGTGAGTGAAAAAAAAAAGCCTCCCCCACTCACAGCAACCGTGGGAGGGGTGGGTAAGAAAGTGCGATTCAACCCCGCGATGGGGGGTTTCGCGAGGAAAAGTTGGAAAAGTCAGGGGGTGTCTCGGGACGCTGTCCGGAGTTCACCCTCTGGGGGGCCGTAAGAAAGATATATGTGTGTACTAGAGGGCCTCTGGCGCGGGATGAAATAAGCCTCGTAAGCCCAAAATGCAAAAAACCCCACTGGGGATAGCTTGGTGTTCTGCGCGATGCATTCCCCAGTGGGGTTTCTGGTTAAACGCCAGTTTTGCATTTTTATTTTCTCGGAATCCATCCTAACAGGGGGTGGTTGGGGTCTATTTTGTAAAATATTTCGTAAATTACGTCGGGATAATAAGGAATATCCTTATCCAGCCGACAAAACATCCACTCGGCTCTGCTCATATCAGAAACTTCGGGAATAGGGTTGCCGGTAATTTCAGACAAAAGATAGGGAATAGCTTTGTAATATTTCCCTAGTTTTAGTTTTTTCAGCGTTTTCCGCAGACTTTGCGGGGTTGGCTCTTCTAAATAGTCTATAATTCTTTCCATTACTTCGTCGTCTAAATATACCGGTCGATGACCTTGAATGTGACTCATCCAGTCTCTGAAGTATTTTATTCTTTTGTATGGAGTCTTCTTACGACCTCCGTTAGAGTAATATTGTTCTCTGGTAGCACAAGGCACGGCATTACGAATATTCTTACCACACTCGTAACACTGTGCTGACGTGTCGTCTTCTATTCGCATTTTCTTACCACAACAAATATACTTATTTGGCTTAGTAGGTACAAACTTAGGTTCCAAGCACTTTACACAGAAGTCGTAAACAAACTCTTTACAATCTTCGCACTCCATATATAGACTAACATATCATAGACTTAAAACAGGGAATGCGGGTAATAACGGTAAAAATCGGAGAATTCACTTTAGGCGGGTAATCCTCCGGTTGTCACTGCGCTAGAACCCCCATTCCCTATACTACTAGGTTACGACAGTGAAGTTTGTGCTACTCAGGCTAATAAAACCGATAATAAGCTTCTTGAAACAATTTCAGCGCCGTCCCGCGCTTCATTCTTTACTAAAGCTCACATGTAACGTAATATCAAGCTCTAAGTCGCACCCAATTAATTTCACTGCGTATTACCCTCGCCGGGACCTCTTTAGTTCTACGTATTGATTACTATTTCTTATACTCTTCGTTTTCTATATCCCTATTGTATGAATTAGAATGGCTGGACGGATGAAAGTATCTAATATAATTAATAAAACCTATATGTATAATAATGATTGTTTCTTTGTATAAAAAATAAACAATAAAAAAAAACATAAGTCAGGCGCAACGAATGTGGTAAACATATATAATATTCTAATGCTATTAAAATTAAGATTATTCGACTTGTGGTGGTGTTTTTCTTTTTCACAATTACATTTTTATTTTGCCAAAATATTTTCCTGTTCGTTTTTTATATTACCTCATATTTGTCTGGGACATGTCCATCTATTATAGCAAGAAGGTTTCTGACATCAGTTTGGGAATTATTGCCCTCTAGGCCCATACTGTCATAGATTCGCAATGACAAAGGTTGGCAATGTTGTAATGGTTTCACTTCAAGCTTGCGGAACTATAAATAAATAAATAAATAAATACATAAATGCATCCAACATAATAAAATGCATAATAAGACCATGCAACTGATCAACCCATTTTGAGTTGTACCTATTAAAAGGAAAACAAAGTTTTCTTAGAAATCTACCTTTGTAGTTAAGCTTTATGATGTTTCTCCTGCATGAACCATAGGTGTAATTCTTTCTTTGAACACACTGCACACACTGTTATAAAAGCTCGACTTCCCTGATTTAATCTGTCCTGTCAGAAGTATGTTAAAATGTTTACCATGCTGCGGTACCTCTTTTTCGCATATTTTTTTCAGTGTTCTTTTAACCCTAAAAAATGTTTAAAAAAATCTCTGTCAGTAATTCTTGATCGTTTTTTCCTCCGTCTACTAAAATCAGCTGAAAGATAAAAAAGTAATCACTTTCCTATCGCCTACAGTTTTCATTTACATCCCAAACGTTTTGAACGTTAACCGTTTTCGACAAGACCCATCTTCATTTCAAGTATTGTTCATAATTATAAACTAATTACTTAATATAAACTAATTATTGTGGAAATTGAATGGGCAGAACTGTGGTGGAATAATGATAGATGTGATGATCATCACAGTGAATGAGCGATCTAAGCGAACGCTGTAAAGAAAGACTTGAAAAAGTGATTTCAAGTTTCAACGGGAATCGAACCCATGACCACCGCGATGCCGGTGCGATGCTCTGCCAAATGACCGCTCGCCAACATGATTGGCTTCATAGCTCATAGATCTTACCCCTGACAATCAAAAATTAGTTAATTTACACTGTTAACTCTTTCATTTCTGATGGCTTTTTACCTTCCACTGCTAAAAACCTCTTTGTTATTACTCCTCGTACTTCTCACGTCTATTTTCTTCCTAAGATTCACAAAGCTAACAATCCTGGTCGTCCTATTGTTTCTGCTTGTAGTTGTCCTACCGAACTCATCTCTAGCTATCTAGATTCTCTCATGTTGCCTATTGTTCAGTCTTTACCTACTTATATTAAGGATACTAATCACGCTCTTAGTATTTTTAATGATTTTCGCTTTCCTGATAACTCTTCTAAGCTTTTGTTTACTATGGATGTCAAATCTTTGTATACTGTTATTCCTAATGATGATGGCCTTCGTGCTCTTCAGCATTTTTTCGATCTTCGTCCTGTCCTCGAGCCCAGCACTCCCACTTTGTTACGCTTAGCTGAACTTGTTCTTACTCTTAATTGTTTTTCTTTCGGTGATCGGTATTATCGGCAAGTAAACGGTGTTGCTATGGGTACTAAGATGGGCCCTAATTATGCCAATTAGTTTGTTGGTTATATCGAAAACCTTGTTTTTCAACAATATACTGGACCTAAACCTGAGTTTTTTGGACGGTATATTGATGATTGTATTGGTGCTACTTCTTGTTCGCGTAATGATTTAGATTCTTTCATCTCTTTTGTTAACTCTTTTCACCCTGCCTTAGACTTCACGTGGGAGGTTAGTGAAACATCAGTCACTTTCCTTGACATCTTGCTTAGTGTTAATGACGACCGTCTTAGCACTAGTGTCCATTACAAACCTACTGACTCTTATTTACTCTACTCGTCTTCTCATCCTAAGCACACTCTTAACGCTATTCCGTCTTCGTCTTCGTCGTCTGTGTAGTGATAATCTCGATTTTTCTGTTAAATGTTCTGAGATGCGTTCCTTCTTCCTTAAGCGTAATTATCCTGCTCATGTTATTGATCGCGCTATTCGTAAAGTTTCTACTATTGATCGTACCACCGCTCTCACATCTCACACTCGTCCCTCTAATGACCGCATTCCTTTCACTCTTACGTATCATCCTATTAACATTTCCATTAAGCCCATTGTTAACCGCAACTTTTCTCTGCTTGACTCTGATACCCACACTTCTGCTATTTTCAACAACCGCCCTCTCTTTTCCTATAAACGTGATCGTAATCTCCGTTCTTTCTTGGTCAAGGAAGTTCTTCCCTCTAACAAAGAACATGGTACTTTTCGCTGTTCTCGTAAACGTTGTTATACTTGTCCTCACATAGCCTCTCACACTTCTGTTGTCGGTCCTAAATCTACTGTTAAAATCACTGACCATTTTGTTTGTACCACTTCTAATGTTGTATATTGTATTAAATGTACCCGCTGTAATCTTTTATATGTGGGTGAGACTGGCCGCCGTCTTGGTGATCGCATTTGCAATCATCTTTATGATATTCGCAATAACGATCCCACCAAACCAGTTTCCCGCCATTTTAATCTAACTAACCATTCTCTTTCTGACTTCATTGTTTTCGGTCTTTCTTTGCTTAACGGCAACAATGATTGTCGCAAGACCAAAGAAATGCGGCTTATTCACCTATTGGGCACTCTTAGTCCCAACGGGATTAATGAACGCTTTATTTTCAACTAACCTTTCCTTTTGTCTTTTGATTGTTTGTTTTTGTTTCCTTGCCTACCTTGCTCTCATTGGTTTCTTTTGTCTTATTCTATCATATATACACTCCTTTCTACCACTTCTTTCTCTTTTACTCCGACGAAGGACTAGCGTCCGAAACGTGAGTAAGTTTTTTCATCTTTTCACGGTGTATAATTTACCTTTTCATCATTACTGTTTCATTAGAAACACCGACGCAGCTCACACTAGTTTTTAGCTAGTTATATCTTTTTATTGACAATAAATTGCGTCATCACATTGTCAAAGTAGTATGCGGATCTACTCGGCTACGCCTCGTGAATCCACACTACTTTGACAATGTGATGATGCAATTTATTGTCAATAAGAGGACAGACACATAAAAATCTGATGTCAATTTGTTAATTTCACATGTTTTACTATGTCTAATATATAGAGATTATCACATGTTAAGAACTTGATATCGTTTTTATTCACGAGCCTTTCCTTATCAGATCGCGAACGAGTGTGTCCTCGAGCGAACATTCCAGTTCCCAGTTTACCGTGAAGTGATATCGTATCACTTCACTCATATGGTTTTTATTCACGGCTTTATTACAAGGATATCGACCCTAAATGTGTAATAAAAACTTGTATTCTTATCCTCGAAATATATTTTTCATATGGATTTTCTGGTTCCATGTGCTTCTCTATTTAATCAATATTCACAACAACACCTAGCTAGCCCTAAATATTCCTAGAAATTCTCACGAATTCTCAAATATACCTACCAATTCCTAAGAAATCCAAGCTAAGAACCATGAACTACATTATTTCTAAAAATTCCTAGGAATTCCTGAGAATTCCTAGGAATTGTCTGGTCTATTTTCCTTTTGAATTTTAATTAAGAATTCTTAGGAATTCCTAAGAATTCTTAGGCCATTATTTCTAGGAATTCCTAAGAATTTCCAGCTTCATTTCACAGGGGAAGGTATTAACATATATTCTTGGGAATTCTTAGGAATTCTTAGGAATAATGGTCCCAATTTACCGTGAAATGTCACACCTTTATTCCTGGAAATTCTTAGGGAATTCCTAAGAATTCTTAGGAATTTTCCATCTTTTCTTGCAAGGGACGTTTTCTGAAGTATCCGCAACGAATACTTAAGGTGAACAACACATCTGTAATGCGTATCGAATACTTCAGTATGACAGCCGGTTAGGGTGAGGTTTTCGATATCTGAATATTATCGAAAATTCGGTCTTTCGCACAGTGTCAGTCGAGTTTTTATGTTGTTCGTGGCGGAATGAGGCGGTGTGGTTTCTGTATCTTGTTTTGAAGTCGTATTCTGTGAGTCCTATGTATGTTGCGGTAGTGTTGTTGTCCTTTCTTGTGACGGTGGCTTGGTATACAACTGATGATTGGAGGCAGTTGCCATTAAGCGGGCAATTGTTCTTTTGTCGGCAGTTGCATGCTTTATTGTCCTTTGTGTTGTTTGCGGTGTCGTTGTCGTCTCTCGGTGGATGTAAAATGCGCTTGTTGTGATTGTCAATTATTTTTTTGGCATTGTTCATGCAGCTGTAACTGATCTTGATGGTGTTACGATTAAAGACTTTCCTAAGATTATGGCCTCTAGGAAAGTGTTTATCAACTAGGCCAAGGAATCTCTGTCCGATATTGGTGCTGACATTTTCTGTAAATGGGGGGTTGTACCAGAGTATGCCGTTTCGTTGTCTGTTTTTGCGTTTTGTGGTCGCGGTTGGTTCGTAGTTTAGGATGTATTGGTATCCGCTTTCGTCAAGTGCTTTTTGATATGGAGGGGCAGCTTGGTCGAAGGATGCTTTGTCGGATGAGAGGGATGACAGTCGTCTGTTGATGCCAGCAGGTATGTTGTTGGTAGTGATTGGTGGATGGTTGCTCTCACGGTGGACGTACTGCAATGTGGTGTTAGCCTTTATGTAGGGCTGGTAGGTATTTTGGTTTAGGTTGAAAGTAGCATCTAGGAAGTTGATGATCTGCTTGTTGGCTTCGATGGCGATGCGTAGTCCGTTGTTGTTGAAGATTCGGCAAATGTCTTTCTTGATATTTTCAGTTTCTCTCGGTGTGGCGCTAGAAATGGCTAGTCCGTCGTTTCGGTACAGTCCTACGTTGATGTTAAGGTTCTGTAGTTGAGAAAGAAGAAAACTTCCTACTAACTCGCATGTTTCAGCTCCGTCATAGCTGCCCATTGTAACGTCAAATGTTGTGTCTCCTTTCTTCTGCCATTGTTGCTGCTTGTGTATGAGGATTGATTTCTTAGCATGAATTATGATGTTTCGTTCGTCGTTGGTAATATTGTCGTATGTTGAGGCGAAGTCGAGCGCTCTGTTGAGGAGGTCATGGCTGATTGATGGATAGAATTCAACGATGTCAAAGCAAATAAAACTGTGTTGTTGTTTGTTTTTGATGGATTTGAACCACTCGATCACGGAGGCAGTGTTTTTCCATTGATTGAACTTCGATGCTGTCGTGATTTTGTTGTTGATTCTGTCGAGGATTCTTTTGCTGATTTTGCCTATCTCGGATTTAGTAGGATTGATTAGACGGCAGGCCGGTTTATTAGCGAAGTTCGGCTTCTGGTCTTTAAGTGTTATGAATGCGTCTTTGTTAGCTGTAGTGTCTACTCTGTCGTTTATGCCCAGTTTTGTTGCGATATTTTTATTTTCTGCGTGGATGGCTTGTGTGGTGTTAGTTTGTGCTTTTTTGTAAGATTTTGTGATGTTCTGTTCTAGTAGATCGTTGTATGTTGATGGTTCCAGTTTATAGAAGTTCGTTGTTTTATCAGCGGCGATAAGCAGTTTTGGTTCATTCTTGATCTTTTGGGTGTCGTCTTTAAGTTTGTTGAGGAAAGGGATATTAACTTGTTTGAATTTGGTCGATTGTATCATCTTAAGCATGTCGGTTTCAAAGTCCTTTAGTTCATCGATCGGTGGTGGATTCTTGGTTGACTTGAAGCCGTATGTATCTTTGGAAGAGGTGGCTGTGCAAAAGATGTAACCTTTGTCTTCAAAAAAAGTTCCTAATAATTTATCGACCGGAACTCTCATCATTAAATAAGCGCAACGAACTTGTATCTTCCTGCCGCCACAGAAACAAGGCATTATTACGCAACAGCTAAACTACATCCACTAATTAATTATGTATACTTTTTCTATATGAATGATAGTAACGAATATTCTTATCATTAAATCCCCTGAAGAGTGAAGCAATTCACGAAACAGGCTTGTCGGGAAAAATGTTGTCTTGACTTTTTCTTCTCAAACAAATATATATATAGATAGATAGATAGATAGATAGATTAAAGTCTGTCTGATGAGTGCGTAAGCACGAAACTCGGAGTTACAGTGAACATGTCTCGTCTTTAATCAAATCTTTACTATATATCTATTGCTCTGCATCCCTACGCATCGAGCACTGTTTCACCAGTATAGACCACATTACATACTTTGTTATATATGTATATATATATATATATATTCTCAGCTTTCTCGTTCCAAAGTTTGTATATGTGTATGTATGTATGTGTCCAAGTATAGTCAATTGTAAATTACCTAATGATAGTGAGATTTACAATTGTTAACGTAAAAGATATAAAAATGAAATAAAGTTTCCATTATTATTATTATTGTTGTTTTTGTTGTTATTATTATTTAAAAAAATAACTTTGCAGACTTACTCAGAACCCCATCCTTGAGTTTTCCTCCACGGTTGGTCAGTTTTCGCTGTAAATAAATGCGTAGAATAAATTGTGAATTTGAGTTTACTTTAATAAACTTGACTAGTAGGATTTCCAAACTACCTATAATTAATTTAAGAGCGTACAAATAAGAAATTCAATGTATCTGGTTTATATAAATCAATTAATATTTCGACAAAGAGTTTTAAATTTGGACAAACACAGTGCCTAGAATACAGCCGTAAATGACTTTTTAAAACTCTTTTACAAATGGGCGCGCCACGGCAGCTTCGATTCCCATCGTTACCAAGTTAATATGGTATAAGGCAAAGGACTATGTAAAACCCCATGAATGAACCATTTGGTGGTCGACGTATGGAAGGGCCGGAGGAGAGCACAGCGAAGCTGTGGGGACATGTAGGCAATGTTTGGATCACTTAATTCTTGAGCCTCTCGAGTTGTGCTCGTGTCTAGTTACATAGAGAGGAGGTCTTGTTTTCGTGCTAAACTTGACTTTATTTACTCAAAACTTTGGTAAAAAACACAACTCGTCCTACATAAACTACCTTTTTCTCCTCTCATCGCAAAGCACTCTGGTATTTTTCCTCAACACAGGGAACCCGTTCTCCCAAACCGACTATATTTGTCAATTATCCAATCACTAGGCACATCATCTCTAAGAAGGCAGCCAATGAATAGTGTACCATGGAATGGCATAGCAACACCACAATACTTCAAGATTGCTTTATACATTAAAAAATCTGACGTGGTGCGGTAAGTTTCCATTGTAATTTCTATAAACCTTTATAGTGTAATAATTGTAAGGAGTTTGTAATCAACGCCTGGCATAAACAACGGTTGGGGCTTACATAATTGCCGAACATCTGCAATGGCTGTGGCAAGTCGATACTTTGCTGTCAAGCCGATTCTCATTTTGGATGGTACGGTCTCTTTCGAGTACTTCAATCTTCTCTTTTAGCTCTACCAGTTAGCCTCGGGGCTCTAAACAATACGGCCGTTTTCACTCTTAAAATTGTCCGGCTGTAATACAAAACTAGCAGTGTAATAACCCGCTATACGATAACCTGCCTGGTACGACATAATAGATTGAATTAGCTTACTTTTTTTTGGAGGAGGAGGAGGAAGAGGAGAAGCCGCATTGTTGCCCATGATTAATTCTAAAACAATTTATAAAAGATAAAGGATTAAAGACAAAGAATAAAGTGAAAAATAAATACTTGTTATTGCTAATCACCCACGCAAGTACAGCAAAGGCGCAATCCAACGGAGTCTGACTGAAAGCCTGTTTAAGGTGCCTCTGACAGCCCTGAAACATTCCTGTTGTAATTATATAACTGTACATTCCCACCCAATGATAGCTTTATTTGTGCCGGGGCCATCCGAACTTTAAAGTTGAACTGAGCTAGCTAGTTAATGCTAGAATAATGCGCAGGCGCCGACTTGTCATGGCTGCCATTTTTATAGCTTTTTATAGCTCTTCATCATTGCCACTATTGCAGTGCCAACATATGTGGATGAAATGGTTGGATGGGATGGCTGATAGTGTAAGGGTTTTTGCCTTTGATTTCTCGAAAGCCTTTGATTCAGTGAATCACTTTATCTTACTGAATAAATTTAAACAATTGCCTATTAACCCATATATATTTAACTGGGTAGTGGATTTTCTTACTCATAGACAACAGAGAGTTATTAGTGATGGTATTTTTACTCCTTTTGTATCTATAAATAGGGGTGTTCCTCAAGGAACAATTTTGGGTCCCGTGCTTTTTTCTGTTATGGTAAATGACATCAAACCAATCAATAACTCTAAGTCCATTTTGGTTAAATATGCAGACGACGTAACTTTAAGTACATTTAGGATTGGTAATACTGATTGTGCTACCCAAGAGGTAGACTCCATTAAGAAGTGGGCTCAGGATAATTTAATGAAGATTAATTTATCTAAGACTAAGGAACTTGTTGTCAAGGGTAAGACTGTGGCACCTATTCCCAATTCCATACATGGTATTGAGCAAGTAAAACATATTAAACTATTAGGTGTCTATTACCATAGTAACCCCACCAACTGGGACACCCAATTTGATAATTTACTAAAAAAAGCGGGGAAGAGAATGTATATACTAAGGATCTGTAAGAAATATGGTTATAGTCTGGAATGCCTTCATCACCTTTTTCAATCTATCATTATGTCTCTATTTACTTATGCCATTTCAGTTTGGGGCTGTGCCAGTTACTCTAAATATTTACACAAAATAGATGCTTTGCAGAATAGGGCTCTTAAATTTAGTTATATTAAGAATACGGTTCCAGTGAAAGACATGATTGAAAAATCGGATTTAAGATTATGGGATAAAGTAACTCAGCCTAATCACCCTTTATTTCACTTGCTCCCACCTAAGAGAACCAGGGTCTTAAGAGATAGAATACATGGTTTTATTCTCCCGTCAGTAAAAACTGAGCGTTTTAAGAACGTTTTCTTGAATAGATGTCTTTTTAGATAAGTATTTAATAATTTTTATATATTGTATTATTAATCATTTTAGCATAATTTTTACATGTATAATTAGTTTGGTTAGTCAATTTATAATTAAGGACGTTTGTTTTCTTAATAAATAAAGAGCTATAAATAGTTGTACAATCTCACTTAATATGTCTTAGGTATCCTCAAAATCACGTTCTCGTTCTTTTTCTTATGACGCTACTTCTCTTTTTAATAAACTAATTCCTGAAGTGAAAGATTCTAAGTCATTGCGAGGTTTCACTTCCAATTATTGGCAGGCCTGAATATGTTAAGGATTGGTGTAGTACCGACGATAATTAAAGGTCAGAGACTTCGGCTGTCGTTCTTTTTTCCCTCAATGCCTTCGTCATTGCTAGATTTACTCAATACATGTAATATTAATTATCTTAACTTAGTGTATAAATTCCCTTTTATTATTATTTGGATTTTTTATAGATCTCAATTTTAGTGATATATTTTTATTATTATCATATATCTAACATTATATTTAATTTTCTCAATATATTTATTATTATTTATTTTAAACACAACTTCAGTGTAAATAAGTTTCCTCAACTTTATATCTACATATTATATTTTTTGCCGCAGAAATAAGGACTGGCTCGATCCTGATTTCTTTAAATTCTAAAACCCTTTTCTTTTTTTCTTTTTCTTCCCTTCGTTCCTTTGTATTTGTGTGTAAATTTAAAATTGTAAATGTAAAACAAAATATGAATTAAAGTTTCTTTATTATTATTATTATTATTATTATTATTATTATTATTATTATTATTCTGGCAACGAGGAGTGACAGCATTTTTTGACGTACGAGTGTCGCATGACAACTCCAAGTGCAACCAGGGCGGGAGGAGGGAGGGCGTTGAAACGGGCATACATTTATTGGCCGATCCGTGATGCGGAGAGTAGGACTGGGCACTACTCTGTCTGCCAACAATGGCGGACTGTTTGTGGAGGAAGTTCGGCTGACAAGAAGATCTTTCAAAGGTAAATTTAGGCTTGTTAATCTTTGCTTTTAGCCAATAAAACAATTTTACTGGTGTTAGAGAACACCCAAAACATGATAAGAGTTTTCATTACGAAGAATTCGCTGGGTTTTGTACTCAAAGAACCATTTTAATAAGCGAATGTCTATGGTGTTTACGCTAGATTTTATATAGCAAATGCGGGCGCAGGGCATTTTTGGCTATGTTACAATGTTTTCCAAAACCTAGTTTATATTTTTTTTGAAATATTTATATAGTGTTCTACTTATGTGAAAAAAATCAGACTGAGCAAATTTGAGCAAGATTAGTTTTTTGACAACTCAAATGTAGACTAGCGAATCGATAGCGAAGTTGACATACGTTGAACAAAAATGGAACGAAATGATCGGAAATTGTGACATTTCTCCAGACAATTATACACACACTGTTCTTCAGTACATTCTTTTTCACTTTTGGACCGTTAAAGGTAAAACATCTAACAATCCTCAGGTCAATTTTCATCATACAGAAGGTGTACATACTGTAAATTCCCTAGCGCTTCGCTAGTCTACATTTGAGATGTTAAAAAACCAATCTCGCTCAAATTTGCTCAGTCTGATTTTTTTCACATAAGTAGAACACTATATAAATATTTCAAAAAAACATAAACTAGGTTTTGGAAAACATTGTAACATAGACAAAAATGCCCTGCGCCCGCATTTGCTATATAAAATCTAGCGTAAACACCATTGGCAGTCGCTTATTAAAATGGTTCTTTGAGTACAAAAACTAGCGAATTCTTCGTAATAAAACTCTTATCAAGTTTTGGGTGTTCTCTAACACCAGTAAAATTGTTTTATTGGCTAAAAACAAAGATTAACAAGCCTAAATTTACCTTTGAAAGATCTTCTTGTCAGCCGAACTTCCTCCACAAACAGTCCGCCATTGTTGGCAGACAGAGTAGTGCCCAGTCCTACTCTCCGCATCACGGATCGGCCAATAGATGTATGCCCGTTTCAACGCCCTCCCTCCTCCCGCCCTGGTGCAACCAGAAGAAAACCACCTCATCAATATTCAACGAACAAGATCAAGAAAAGAAAAGAAAATATCAACAGAGAGTTCTGGAAGTGGAAATGGGTTCATTTACACCGCTTATCTTTGGGACCAATGGTGGTATGGGCAAGGAAAGCCAAATTTTCCTAAAAACTCTAGCGGATAAACTGGCGAACAAAACTGGACAAAGCTATTCTGACACAATAACATATATTAGAACAAAGTTGTCGTTTGAGATTTTGAAAGCTGTAATTACATGCATTAGAGGCTCCCGCACTCCTTTTTATAAGAACAACGAAAATGACTTTTTATTGGACTTTAGCATTAATACTAACCTTGCCGATATTAGGTAATTTTAGACTTTTTTATAATGCTTGTTTTTCATTTTGTTCTTTCCTAGTTTTTTGTAAATAGTAACTTTTTCTCTTTAAATTTTAAAATTTACGACATTAATTAATCATTATATAATTTTTACCTTTAATTGGGGGAAGCTTTGTTAAATCAATCTACACTTCAGCACTGAAGACAAGTGATACATTATTTATGCTATTTATTTTTGATCGATGGAAAAAGGAAAATCAACTAATACTTTCTTAATATTATTATTATTGTATTGTTATTAAAATTATTATTATTATTTAAAAAAAAATTATTATTATTATTATTATTATTATTATTATTATTATTATTATTATTATTATTATATACTATAACATGGATTAGAACTGGATTAGAACTGGATTATCTTTTGAAATAATTAAGTCAGTACACATGTGTGTCAGGGGGACAAGAACCTCTTTTTTTAAGGACAATGAATTCTTGAATGACTTTAACCTTAAAGCCAATGTAGCCGAATTTTAGAATCATTTAGAATTTAATAATAAATGTATAGTTTTAATATATATATATATATATAATTTTATAATATATAATTTTATAAGTTTTTTTAAGCCGTTTAATAAACTCGCAGATCGTGTTCTATCGGGGGGCCCCGCGGGGTTGGGTTCCGGATCATCAGCATCTGTTCCGGATCCATGGATTTTGAATCCACTTTGTTCCAGATACGGCTACAGGAAGGTGCACAAATACAAATACATTTGGACCTCTAAAATTTGAAAATGACCTTTGAAAATCTGATTCTGATTCTGCCTACAATTTTACTACTCTTGATGAACTCTATCAGTTTGAACAAGGTTGCTATTAGTGTTAGTAACCCTCTCATTATGATTCAATGGATTTGATAGTCAATTAAACACTGACAAAGATATGTATAATCTCTTGGTAAATCCTAATAGATTCGATGAAGCAGATCCTCATTACATGCTGCAGATTCCTTCCTCTAAATATTATTCTATTTCAGAATTTAATGATTCTCTCAATGACAACAATTTACAAAATATAGAGATGACGACTAGTTTTGGAACTAGCTTGGACTGTGTCGGTGTTTTATGCTGGGATACCTGTGGTATACCAGCTATAAAATGCCTTTGTTTTTTTTTTTCATCGCGACAAAATGGCAAAGTTGGGCAATAGTTACCCAGGGGTCTTCAGGAATTTACCCAAGAGACCTTTGCGGGTATCTGCTATAGGATTCCCGTCTAAAGTCCAATCAATATCATGTACCAGATGTCAGACAATGTCACTATGTTGTCTTGTGATTAAGAGAGGGCGGAGCTAGCAGTTCACGTGGCACAGGTTTATATCTACGCATGCTTTATTTCGTTGACCGCCGTAATTCAAGACAAACGCACTAGAAAAAATTTATTTTTCAATTTCGTATCAAACAAGGATTTCAAGCCGAGAAGATAGCGCGATGATTTGGAAGCGATTATTTCTAAAACTTTTCAATGAACTTCATGGGCAAAATCTTGTTTTGGTTTATCTATTTATGATTCATTTACTCGAAAAGTATTTTCTGCACGAACAAGCGAAGATCGATGAGGAGAACAGGGTTTCAAGAGTCAGAATTACGATCAGCGATAGTAAACAAATATTTCATTCAGTATGACTCGTTATTCTCTTGAACTTGAAAATATAGTCTTATATATAGCCTATATTTATGTGTCTATATGAACTGTTTTGGCTTCAAAGTCTACTCACAAAGGAACATGAAGTACATAGCATTATTTATTTTAAGATTCTATTTGATTTAAGAAGCAAAATAAATAATTTGCTACACACATTCCAGGGTTTGATCTTTGCCGTTCGAAGCGTTATTGATCTCCTTTAATTTTTCTTCAAAAAAATGGCGATTCATTAAAAAATGTCGATAAATTATAAGATGTAAAGCAACTATGAGAGAGGTTTTGAGCAAATATTAGCCTGTATTTACGTTTTAAATGAAGCATTATTTTGATTTTAAAGCGAGCCGTGCGAATGTGCATGCTTTTGAGACGTCGTTGCACAACAAGCTAATTACGCCAAAATCCGGATCCGGGAGCTGGAATTTTAATTAGAGTTCCAGATTGAGTCAGTTGATGAGTGTTGCAATAAACGCTCTGCCTGCAAACGACTTTTAACACTGTCGCTCGAAATTTTGCAACTTATTTTTACTTCTCCTTAGAGGCTAGTAAACCGTCCCAACCAGGGTCTGATTTATCATTACTTCGAGACGTCACGAAATACTTTATCAGTAGTTTTGGAAGCTCAACCAACTAAATCCTCAATTCAATGCATGTTGAAACCAGGTCCTCCAGATCCTCCTGTTATCCCAGCTTACCCTGAAGCAGGGTCTTGTTAGTTGAAACAAATGTGTTGTAGTAGATAATTTTATCACCGTAGTTACGAAAGATACTAGGGACTTTAAGATACGCCGACTACGGACTACCGACTACGGACGTGAGTTAATTTGGGACTGGGACGAGGTACGTGACCTCCATTCGCCCACCGTCGCGAGCTCACGGCGGTGTGTAGTCAACCCTAAACTCGGAGTGGAGCGTGTGGTGTACAAGAAGGTAAGAAGAAATATTTTAAAGGAAGAATTGTAACGTTATTTTAAGCGTTAACTCTTGAGATAGCAACTCCTACGTATTCACAACATTATATTCTAATTTCAAGCATTATTAAGAGCTAAAAAATTAATTAATAAATACGATACAAACATAGATTACAAATTATAAGCAAGTTTAAATAAATAAGTCTTAAGTTCAGTTTTAAAAGATTCAAGAGAGGTATTGTTCCTCATAGGATTAGGCAGAGAGTTCCACAACACAGGAGCGGCAACAGTGAATGAACGATAACCATAACACTTTAGATTATACGGTTTTACAGACAGCAATACTTGAGACGACGAACGGAGATTACGAGCAGGACAATATCTATTTATTAATTCTTGAATGTACATAGGAGCAGAGCCATATAGAGCTTTTGAAGGTTAGTAGGAGAATTTTAAAATTTATTCGATATTCAATAGGAAGCCAGTGCAGGTTGATGAGAATAGGAGTAATGTGATCACGTTTCTTGGTTAGAGTTACAAGGCGGGCAGATGCATTTTGTACAGATTGAAGACGGTTAATGAGGTATTTCGGAAGGCCAAATAAAATAGAGTTATAATTGTCAAGTTTTGAAGTTATGAAAGCATGAACAAGAATTTCAGTGGACTTTACGGAGAGATATTTACGAAGTTTAGCAATGTTACGAAGATGAAAGAAGGCAGTTTTGCAGGTGTTCTTTATATGAGGTACCATGGTGAGAGCAGAATCAAATGTGACACCAATATTTCTAGCTTGAGTAGAGGGAACAATTTCATCAGGACCAAAAAGAAGATTTTGACTACAGTGTTGAGGATTGTTCAAGGAAGAGAAGATGAGAAATTCTGTTTTTTTCTTGTTTAATTTTAACTTATTGAGGATCATGCAAGAATCAATTTCAGATATACAATCATTGATGTACTTCATAGTTTCTTTAAAAGACAGGTCATCATTACAGGAGAAAGGGATGTAAATTTGTGAATCATCAGCATACAGGTGGAAAGACATCTTGTGCTTTCGAAGGATATCAGCAACCGGAGACGCATACAGAATATAAAGAAGAGGACCAAGCACAGAGCCTGAGGAACACCACAATTAAGAGGAAGAGAATTGGAGGATACACCATCAACAGAAACAAATTACACTAAAGAAAACTTATAATAGAATTTGGAATCACAAATTGTATTTAAATTCTTGTATAAAAGTAAGTTTTTCTTTTCTATTTTAGTGGTGCATTTAGATGGGATGAAAAGAAAGACAGGATTGTTTTGAGGGAAGTAAGACAAAAGGAGCCTTATCTTGAAAGAATTGGGAGCAAAGAGTCAGGCCAGAAATGGTCAGATATCGCAGCCGCCCTAAATTCTCATGCTGACTTTGCTGTAATGCCCAGGTACCAGCGATCTGTGAGAGAGCGATTTAGCAAGCTTCTAAACGACTTGTAACACCAGAATGAAGAAGGAAGAGAAAGCCTCTGGTATTAGTCCTGATGACTTGGATGAATCAGATTTGGCCTTATGTGAAATTCAAGAAATTATCACCTCAAATGCCAATAATAATAATAATAATAATAATAATAATAATAATAATAATAATAATGATGATGATGATAATAATAATAATAATAATAATAATAATAATAACTTTATTCACCTAGGAGGAAAAGAAGCAGGAAAACTGGAGTTGATCCACTAGAATACCTCAAAATGAAAAGGGAATCAGACCTTGGAATAAAAAAAGAAGAAATGGAACTGATGAATGGAAAACTTGACTTGGAAAGCAGGATATTAGAATCTGAGCAGACAAGGCAAATGCAGATGCAAGATCAGTTTTTGTTGCAGCAAAGGCAAATGCAGCAACAAATGCAAGCACAGGCCCAGTCTCAAGCTCTGGTTTTAGCATTTTTGGAAAAGATGAATTGTAACTCATGACTTTATTCTGGTTTTAGCCTATTGCATTACATGACATAATAAAACAATTCTTGTTTTTGTTATATTAGCATTCCTAAATTTGAGTTAAGAATGCTTATTTATTTCGTTTAAGTGCAATACTTCAGGTTTTAGGGTTCACATCATAGGAGGACATGAGGAGCTTAGACAGATAAAATGCTAGTCTGGAAAATGCCATAATTATCTCATTACATAGATGATATAAACAACCTATGAACATTGGTTAAATATGAGAATTTACCTTACTTGTCATTTCCTATTTTAGTCTCAACTTGTATCACCTGCTTTCGATGGACACCAAAATGATGATGCCTTTGGTTATAGAAACTGAATATTACATCAAAATAATCATGTTCATGTTCATCTGTATATCATATAAGAGATCTCAGTCTATCAACTAAGTAATAGTTCAATTTATGTACAAATAAAATGTAGCTGACTGTCTGCACGAGTTAAGTTATCTTTAAGTTTCTCTTAAAAGCCAGAGACTGGAAATAAGTCACAATATCCCCAAAAAGACACTCGACTGATATGCGTACCTTGCTCATTCCTGCATTGAAAGCCCTCATTTGTGTGGTTAGAGGACCTGTATAGTTACCCTGTCGGTAAGGACACATAATTTGTGGTCGTAATGGGTAGGCCATGCCCATGTCCCCATAAATGCAAAGTGCTTGTCCTCCTGGGGTGATGTGCATTCATTTGTAAGGCATTTAACATATTTGACTCATTTAGTATACCAGCATCATGTCGACGACCTTCGAAAGGACCATGAAGGTTGGCAATTAATCCATTAGGGATAACTAAAGATTGAAATTTGATGGAATGCAAACGTTTGTGCCCATTATATACAATCCTCTGATTTTGTTCTGGTCGTGATATTGGACGGGCGGTGCCATCGATAAAACCAAAACAATTAGTCAATGGGCATCCCATTTGATATATAGCTTGGGCATACTGCTCTAGGTTACCTGGAGAAAGAAAGCGTTCGTTCCATGATCATGTAAGTCTGTGAGCGTGGTTAGTATGAATCCAGTCTAAAACAACATTGTAGATAATGCAGAATTCTGGAACAGGTTAAAGGAAACGGTGAATCAGGTCAAAGTAACATGCAAGGATATGCCAAGCGCTTTAGTAGAATACATAGACCTTCCAATCCCCTGCATATCTTTCCTTCAGGACATCTAAACTGTCTTGGAATTCCAAGAGCATCAGCTAAAAGAGGGAGGTCTTCCTTACTCACTCTGAATTCACTTATGCATTCGCTTGAATCTAAGTTATCGAGTTTGAAATCATCGTATTCCCATTATGGATAAGCCGGATTTACACACTCGTGAGCGTCGTACAACAGAAGAAACTCCTCTTCATCAAGAATTCCATCTGCTAAGCCATAAACCAGGTTATCTCGAACTTTTTGAAAAGACATTATTGGAAAAGAAGCAAAATAACGAAAACAAAGCGAGAGGATTTGTTTGTAGTCCGTCGTCAGTAGTCAATGAATCTTAATTTCATATTTTCGCGCCCCGCGTAGTGTACTCGGCCCAGTACTCCATGGAAGAAAATACGCGTCCAACCGTAGTCGGTAGTCCGTAGTCGGCGTATCTTAAAGTCCCTACTATCTTGTACCTACGGTGATAAAATAATCTACGACGACAATTTACAAAATATAATTTAACTCTATAGCATATTAATATAAGAAGTCTTCCAAAACATATAGATAATCTTAATGACTTCCTAAGCACTCTAGATAAATTAACTAGTATTTTAGCTATAACCGAAACTAGATTGCAGGGGCGGCGGAAGCTGAAAAATTTGGTTGGGGGGGGGGGGGGGCACTCCAATATTTCACGTTACCTTGAAATGACCCCCCCTCCCTGTTTAGCTTGATTACAAACGTGTATGTGTGATATTTCAATCGGTAACATTTTGCGCGCATTAAACCACTTGCAATTGTGCTGAGAGACACAAAAATGATGCAAGTCGTCGCTAGATATATCGTATGTTTTTTTTAGATACAGAAAATTATGTAATATCAAAATAATAAATAATGGTAATCATAACTAAATCTTATGCGTTTTTTTTTTGTGTGTGTGAGGCATTATATTCTGGGGGGGGGGGCAGCCCCCACAAAAAAAATCTAGTGGGGGGCCAGTGCCCCCCCGGCCCCCCCCACTTCCGCCGCCCCTGGATTTAATGTCAAGTCAATAACTATAATGTTCATATCCCTCACTAAAAGCTTTTTCATGTTAACTCTCCTACAAAGGCTGGTACAATTATATGTTGCAGATATTAATATCATAACTAAAAATGTACTACATACTATAAAAAATGTTATCAATAGACATGTACTGTATAGAAAGGCTTCCAGAAACAAAATCACTCACTCACTCACTTGGTCATCCGAAGGCGGGCAACCACTAGTCCTCTTCAAATCCTCTTGTTATCCATAAATGAAGCTAATTCGCTGACGTCGTATCATGCGATTGTACATTTTGGCTGCAAATCAGACTGATTTCCCTGTAGTTTCCCCTGTAGTCAAGTCTTTTACAAGTCCCCAGATTTTGGTACAGATGTTGAAACACTTAAATAAACCCTGGCTAACTACTGGGTTATTGCGCTCAATCAAACATAAACATATGCTCTATCAAACCCATTACCTTAACTGTACTGACCCGCAAAATGTATCTGAATATAAGAAATATTCTAATACATTAAACAACGTTATAAAAACCAGAAAAAAAGAATACCTGACATCTAAATCTGTTGCTATTTAAGGTAATTTAAGGCAAACATGGAAACGTATTGGCTGCATTATAAAAAGAAAAACCAAAACCAAATCTTTCCCAACTAAGTTGACACATATTGGTACTACTTATATAAATACCCAGGATATTGCTGAGGAATTGAATAAATACTTTTGTACCATTGGACCTGAATTAGCAAGCAAAATCGAAAACAATAGTTTTAATGCCATCAACTATATCTCCAAATCACCCTCCTCTGTCATATTTCTTAATCCAGTCTCCAAAAGTGATGTCTGCTTAAAGCTAGAAACTTTAGATATTAATAAAAATTAATCTTCTTTAGATATGTCAAATTACCTCATCAAAATAGCCAGCAAAGAACTTTCCGAACCTCTAACATATATTTATTGATGAACCAATCTTTACTGGTATAGTTCCAAGATGCTTTAAAATATATTGTGTGTGATATATTGTGTGTAACACCTATTTACATGGTGATGTCAAAGACCCTGGAAACTATCGACCTATAGAAACCTTATGATCAGTTAGTAAGATTCTTGATCGGATAATCTACGACCAAACATTTTTTTTGTTGGATAAACACAAGATCATTCATAACTACCAATTTGGTTTTAGAAAGAATCATTCTACAGAGGAGGCTATACTGGAGATTGCAGATAAATTAAAAGCATCCATAGATAAAAAAGAAATAACCTGTGGTATCTTCATAGACTTTGCAAAAGCTTTTGACACTGTAGACCATAATTTACTTCTTGCTAAATTATACAGATATGGAATACAAGGGGGAGCCTATTTTTTGGTTCTGCAGCTATTTGACTAATAGGAAACAACATGTTAAGACTCACGATTATAAATCTGGTATGCAAAATATCATATATGGCGTTCCGCAAGATTCTACCCTTTGTCCCTTACTTTTTTTGCTGTATATTAAAGATCTACCTAATTCATCATACAAGCTTAACTTCAGGCTATTTGCAGATAATGCTTATATCTTCTATTCACTTCAAGATATTCATACAGCAGAAGATGAAATGAATGTTGAAATCATATATACTTGAAAATAGATATGTGAAAACTTCAAGGCAATCCATTCAATGATAATGTTTCTAAAGCGCGATGTTTCATATGCTTCAAATTTTGGATCGAATTTTCAAAGCGGCGTCATAAATTTTTTCTGCCCAAGACTTTTCATCCAAATTTATATTATACAAAGGCTGCATTGGTACTATATGATAAAATTCAGAAAATTTCAGAAAAATCGTACCTGAGGATGAGGAGAAAAAAGCCAAAAACTAATAATAGCACTGTTTGATTTTCGGCCTTAATATGCTAAACATTTAAAGCATCTTAAAATAAAATACACTGTTAGAATCTAGGATAATCCAAGCACTATATATATGAAAAATCCAGTTACAATGACGTACCCAGTTTTCGCTCTGAATTAGTTTGGTTCCACCTCATAAAATGGGAACCCCAAATTAAATAATTAATAATATACTGGCAAAAAAATATAGGTATACATAGATAGATAAGATATTATGTTGACCTTAAAACATTAAAATATATATATTATGCTGTCATCTATCCAAAATCAAGCTTAAATCAAGCTTAAGTAAATTATGTACAAGACAAAATAAATGTATTAGAATTATATTATTTGCCAGTCATCAAGAACATGCAATACCATATTACAATATTATATAATATTAATTATCAACTCAATTTTTTCTTTATTGTTTTCTTGTAACATTGTGAGTGAAGAATAACAGTTTGAAAAAAAAAAGAGTTTGACGATAATTTTATTTTTTATGTTTGTGTCCTTTTTTATGAATCGTAGTTACATTTGCAGTTTTCCAGTCTGCTGGTAATAGCGGAGCACCATAGGTATAGAATGTGGTAAACTATCCAAATCAGTTTTCGTGGTCATCGCATGGGAACCCTGTGCGTAACGCTAAAAGTGTCGCCCGCCAGGTGTACATTGTGTTTTTGATTGCTCGAGCTTTCAAATCACAGGTCACTTGGACCATGACGACTTTTTTTAACGAGCTTTTTTAACTTTTGTAAAAATTGCAAAAAATTGTAAAAACGAAACAAAAACAATTATGGAAAAAATCATGTAAGAAAAGAATTCGCCACAGTGTGAAGATAGAGGTTAGGACATTTTCTATTTTGATTTATTTGTAGATAACATAGCTACAATTACCGGAAAGCGAGCAACAAACTAGCATGACGAACGAGCAAAAAACAGTGTACTTGTTTTGTTATTATAGTCAGCGGTCAGCGGTCCAAGATGACCGCTAACTTTGTAGCTCCGTTTTCTATAGTCGTTCTTACAGTCTTATTATGCCAAAATGTGTTCTACACCAAATATTGCAACGGGAATTAATGGTTTTGGCTTAAATTCTGTTCTGGCGAGTACAGAACCTTTTCTAACTGGTCTTGAAGCGTTTTATAGCTACAACAGATTTACAAAGCAATCGAGTAAACCGACAAGTTCAAGAGTCTATAAAATATCGTTGTTATCTTTATTGTTCCTAGGGGGGGGGGGGGGATATCCAGCTTAATCCAGGTCCCAATTGGAAATTTCCTTGTGGTTCATGCAGTAAACCAGTTAAGAAAAACTGAAAAGGGGACCCAATGTGATCATTGTAACTTATGGTACCACACAAAATGCTGTACTGTTGGAGATGATTTGTATTACATTCTTGCAAATTCATCTTGTACTTGGTTATGTGCGTCTTGTGGACTACCCACTTTTTCAAATTCATTATTTGAAACATCTCTGGAACTGCATAACTCATTTTCATCGCTGGAATCATTGCAACAAGAGCCATCAGTAACATCTACCAATGCACCTCAAGAAAGCAGTTCATGTAAACCTGCAAGTAGTCCATGTAAACCTGGTCCAAATTTAAACAACCCATCAAGACAGAAGAACAAAATCACTGGAATGATTTGGAATTGTAATGGTCTGAAAGGATCTGATCATATAACAAAATTTTAAGCTCTTTCGGATTTACATGATCCCGACTTTGTTCTTGGAACAGAACTTAAGCTGTGTCCTGATATTTCAAGTTATTATATTTTTCCTCACAATTGAAAGTGATCATCTGGCTGTCATTTTTGAGGTCAATCTAAAGCCTACCAGTTCAGTCAAGCCTCCCCATAAGGTGTATCTCTATAACAAAGCCAACTTTCCTGGGCTGAGAAAATTCATGTCAGAGTCATCATCTACATTTTTTGCATCTAAGCTAGAAGAAAGGTCTGTCGAAGAAAATTGTAATATGTTTAAAACTTCATTGACAACTGGAATTTCCCAATTTATTCCATATAAATCATCCCGACCGAAATATAAACTTCCTTTGATTAATGTGAATATTAAAAGAGAGATGCGTAAAAAAGATCGACTGCATAAAAGAGCCATCCACTCCAAAAACCAACAGCACTGGGAAGTTTTCAAGCCTCAGCGAACTTTGGTCTCTAAATTGGTTAAAGAATTAAAGAATTAAAGAATATTAAATAATTTACCTTTTCATCATTAAAGAATCCCACAATACTCATCTAAATGATGTTATTGGCAGTAGTAACAGAAAGCCCAAAGAAGTTTTGGTCCTATGTGAGGAGTAGTAAATCAGAGAACATTGGTATTCCTCCCTTAAAGAATGATAATTCATCAATATCTGTAACTGATAAGGATAAAGCTGAATCTCTTAATTCCTATTTCCATTCTCACTGTTTTTACTCATGAACAGTTACCGATTCCTAATATTGGTACGTCATCTTTTTCATCGATTCCAGAATTAAAGATTTCAGCAGATGGTGTATATAAACAGCTCTGTCAATTGAATCCTAAGAAAGCATGTGGCCCGGATGAAATCCCTGCAAAGGTGTTGAAGGAAGTTTCACAATCAATATCTCACTGGCTATCTTTTATTTTCCAGCAATCATATGAACATAATACGATCCCTACAGATTGGTCTAATGCTTTAGTTACAGCAATTTTCAAGAAAGGTAATAAGTCCGACTCAGCAAATTACCACCCTATTTCATTGACATGCATCTGTCGTAAGATAATGGAACACATTCTTAGCCATATGGAAAAGCATCTCTCTTCAAATGACATCCTTATTGACCAACACCATGGCTTTAGAGAAAAGTTTTCTTGTAAGACGCAGCTTATCTCAGCAATACACGACTGGGCGAAAGATATCAACTTCCGTAGTCAAACGGATGTCATACTATTGGATTTTTCTAAAGCATTTGACTCTGTTCCTCACGAGAGATTACTTGTTAAGCTTGATTTCAATGGTATTAGGGGTACAACGCTCAGCTGGATTCACTGTTGGAGCAGAACAAGTGAAATGGCAGTGAAACACCTGTGAAATTTGGGAACATGTGAAACGGAACATGTGAAAATTTTATGAGTGAAAACTTGAAACATGTGAAATTGTGAAACATGTGAAATCTGACATGTGAAATTTGAGAACATGTGAAACGGAACATGTGAAATTTTATTAGAGAAAACTTGAAACATGTGCGATCAAAATGTCCTCTGTTACAAACAGAGATTTTTACATCAATGAAGTGTGGGTATTAAGAATGACAATCTAGGCGGCTATATTTAGGTCAAAATCCTAGCATTTTCTTAAATTTACTATTCATGGAAAGTTGTATTGAGATATGGAACCTGTTTTTTTTTTAAATATAATGTAACTAATTTACCCTTCGAATTTGTAGGTCTATCCTCCTGAAAACCTAACCTAACTGATGATGAAGTGCTGTATTTATAAATCATTAGCACGAGATGTCAATATTGCCTTGTAAATTTATAGAAAATTTGGTGTAATTAAAGCTTATTTATAAATTTCTTATTGTTACAAATTACCTGTATTAGATCAACTAATTCAGATATCTAAAAATTTAAGTAGTTTTTTATTAAAGATAATACAATTTCACATTCTTTTGCATGTGAAATAAAATTATATTACAACATGTAAATTTGTTTTTCACATGTTTTATATGTGAAATGAATTTATATGGTTCAGTTTTCACAGGATTTTCACATATTTCAATGTTTTAGTTTCAATATGATCTAACAGCTATTGATGTTACAAAAAAATCCGATTGCGTTGTGATGTGAAGATTTTTTGATAATTACTTAGATCTGTGTGCCGAATAATTTAGAATGTGAGCTCGTAATTCTCCTGATTTGCTACAGAACCTTTATTATTGCTCCAAAATATTTATTGTGCATTTAATAGGTTAATTATCTAATATCATCTTTGTAAAAAAACATGTCAAAGGTTTCTTACTTATTACTCGCCCGACAGCAGCGTCTGTCACTTAGCTCGTAGATTTTGCTTTTGTGGCTTTTGGGTCTCGCGGATCCAAATTGTGAGGTTGCTCTTTGCGCTTGTATGTGAATATACCTTGAAAAGTTGTTGTCCTTAGAATGATTCGAATAAATCCCGAATCTCCCTGTCACTTCGCGCTATGGAGCCGCTAGAATAACTCCCATGCATCCTATGAACTTTGTTGTGATTCTTGGCGTGCCGAGATGAATTGAAATTTCCCAATTATGATCGTCAATATTATTGAAACTGAAAGAATTTCATTGCCTAGACACTGTTTGGTCATATAGTAGTTAAGGAATCGAATGAAACCGAGTCTTACGAACATGGTACACACATAAGCCACCAATGTTTTGGTTTAGGTTGAATGTATGACGTCATACGTTACTCGTGCCAGTCTTCTTCAGCCGAATTCTTGTAACAAGAAATTAATGGCGGACAAAAATAAATCGTAAAATTTTGGCTCTTTCCTTTCGAATACCAGAAAGATATTTTAGTGAGTTGTTCTTAATAAGGATGGTGGGTACAGTTGTCACCGCGCACTTTTACTGCGCACATTACGCAATCCACAGGAACTCCAATGTTTTCAAAAATATCAACAACAACAAAACGAAATAAATGCGTGATCATTGTTGTCATCATTTTTTAAAATAGCAATTTCTTCATGTGTGTCTAATGGGATAGTTAAATAGTACTGTAAAAATAAAAGTCAAAGTTGTGAAAATATCTTGAAGAGGTCTAGTCAATGGTGTTGACAAATTGGCCCTCATCAGTAATTGATTATAACTGATGGACTTGGGTGTCATTATATATGGCCCTCATTCCTCTTTCCTGAATATAGAGCCGGACAGAACGCTAAACATATATGAAACAAATCCAAAGATGAAATACTAATTCAACTGCCTTTTTGTTCAATATCTAAAGCTAAGTATTTGAAACCAGGCAAATATAGGCAAATATACCTATGTATTGTCGTACATTGTCGAAGTGTCAGCTTCGCTAAAAAATTAAAGCAGGATAAAAAGTAAAGGTTGAAATATTTTTTAAATATTGTTTAAACTACGTGATTCTTCTTTTGCATTTTAGGACACTCAGATTTTCATATACCTAGACTCAACACAATCACGTTTGGAAAACATGCCCTTAAATATTTAGGACCTGTTCTGTGGAGAACATGTAAATCTCTCAATGATTTAGTAAAGTTCGCATCTGTAATAAAGATCTTACACTACTGATTGATAAACGGATGCAAAGGATGCTTCCTTTGTAATAGTTAGAATTAGTGATTATAAATCTTATCTTATTAACTTATAGTGTATCACATTCTAAGAATTTTTATGTTAGAAAAATTTATACATGATAAATATTTCATTTAGTCATATATATTGTATATTCATTATAACTTTTATATAGGTCAGGTGCTCTGTATTAGTAGAGAGTTTCTTCCCCGCACCTAGATCTTTTGACAGGTAAACAAAGTTTTTACCTTTTTTTCAATCTATCTTGTTTTTCAAAATGTAAAGTTTTTACCCGTTGCTTGATAGCACTCATTCGTATATTCAGTTGAAAAATAATAGCCAATGCAGCGTTTGAAGATATTTTATCTGTACTGTCGAAAGTTTCCTGAACTATAACGGAAGATAAAGTCAAACATTCGCTCAATTTGCCGGTTAATTGATAAACTATAAATACGACTCGACTCAGGCAATGGCTTAGTTAAAACGATAGTAATTCTTTTTCATACCTTGAGTTCCTGCTTTGTATTGTCTGTATTCTAAACGAAAAGAAAAACAGTAGAGTATTTAGTTTTCGTAGATCGATTTCTTGGAAAGCCTAAGCTTCTGTCTCACGGTAAGTTCACGGTGGGTTATCTTAAAATGTTCTTGGTTGGTTAGATACAAGACATACAACATTGTGGCGTTTGCTTGGCGTTTGCTAGACGCCGCCCCCGAATAGACGCCGCCCTCAAAATAAACGCGGCACTTGGGACTAAAAATAGTAAAGTAGATCGATGTAGTAGGCGTTTATTTTACGAAATAATGATTTATGACAAATAATAAAGAACATAATATTCCAAGTTTAAACCAGCAAAGAAAATATATTCTCTAAAAACATGTGTAAGTTCAAAGTGACTGTACATAGACTATGGCTGTGTTTTCACTAGGACAATTTAAAATACCAAGTTCACAATTCTAGTGAAAACACAGCCTATGAATGGCAATATTATGAGATTTGTTACTGTTACCTGTTAAAAAGGTAATCGTAAGTCGGTAATTTTGATATTAATAATCTTGTTAAATAAAGTGATTTTTGCCTCCGAAATAAACTTTGCAGCTGGATCACGCCAAATTAAATACTCAGACGCCGTGGCGTCCATTCGAATATAATTACGGCACTCATAAATCTTGAAGAATCATTTCTTGGAAAACCTAGCACCTCTGTCACGTTAAGTTCACGGTGTGTTCTTTTAAAATGTTTATGATTGGTTGAATACAAGACGCACAACATGAGTATGGCGTTTGCTTGATCGTTGTACATGTTTCCTATACTCATAAATCTCATCAATAATAAATAATATTTACGGGTATAGAGAAGCTAAGGTTGTGGTTTACTTCTACCGATGCATTCGGTGGTGGCTAACTCGAAGTTTCGTATACTAATTTGACCACCAATGCACCCTTAATTCATTCACGTTTGTGATCATCATAATTGTCTTTTCTTTCACCTGTAACTTTTGTAGTGTGATCTTCTGTAATGATCATGATGTAAAATTGTTAATTTGTGTGCAAAACAAATATTAAACCCTTAGAAAAAGTTCGGAAATGAATAAAGTAAGCCTGTTTTCAGTTGACTGCTTACCAGCCACATTCCAAGTCACAGACTAATTCGTTTTGGGTCATAGAAGAAAAAATAAAAAATCTCAGGTGAGAGAATTGTTTGTCGCATCGAATAATATATTGACAAAGCTTTAGCCTTTGCTTACTCTGACCGTGGCTGTTAAAACGCATGTCAACTGACATTATGGTAAACAATTCGATTCCCAGCGAGGTTTGAAATAAAATTTTTCCGAAGTCAATTCCAAGGGCTTTCGCCCTGAATAACCTCGTTCCAAAGCACTATATCTTATCTATGTTTCTATATCTTCATGTATTTCATAAGGGCTACGCGGTCCACACATTCTCGTTATAGGAAACACTTGATTTTGTTTATCCATCTCCTTTTTTCTTAGAAAAACCAAACCTTGGAAATGGCCGCGTGTTGTTTTGTTTGACTTGGTAATTTTGCGTGACACTAGATCTTAAATGTGATTGGTTGGTCATATAGGTCAATGCCAATAACTTTTATATAGGTCAGGTTCTCTGTATGAGTAGAGAGTTTCTTCCCCGCACCTAGATCTTTTGACAGGTAAACAAAGTTTTTTCCTTTTTTTCAATCTATCTTGTGTTTCAAAATGTAAAGTTTTCAACCGTTGCTTGATAGTACTCATTCGTATATTCAGTTGAAAAATAATAGCCAATGTAGCGTTTGAAGATATTTTATTTGTACTATCGAAAGTTTCCTGAATAACGGAAGAGAAGTCAAACATTCGCTTAATTTGCTGGTTCATTGATAAACTATAAATACGACTCGACTCAGGCAATGGCGTAGTGAAAACGATAGTAATTATTTTTCTTACCTTCCTGCTTGGTAAGTTCTGTATTGCTAACGAAAAGAAAAAAGTACAGCGTTTTTCTGGAAGAACGATTTCTGGGAAAGCCTAGCCCTTCTGTCACGGTGGGTCACGGTGTGATCTTGTTGTAATGCTATAATTGGTTGGATGCAAGACGCACCAGTAAGGTGTTTGCTTGATCATTGTGTTTGGTGTAATCATAAATCTCGAAGAACGATTTCTTGGAAATCCCAGCCCCTTCTGTCACGATAAGCCCCCGGTGTGACGTTTACAAATGTTCCTGATTGGTTGAATACAAGACGCAAAAAAGCCAGTATGGCGTTTGTTTAAATTATTAATGCTTTATACCAATGGATAAAGTCCATTAATTCTTTGGGTTTGTTTCAAATATGTTTAGCGTTCTCTCCGGCTCTATAATCAGGAAAAAGGATTGAGAGCCGTACATGAGGACACTATAAGTCCAGTTATAATCAGTTACTGAAGAGGGCCAATTTGCCAACACCATTGATTAGACCTCTTCAAGACATTTGTATCATGCATGTATAAAGTTCACAACACTAAGATGTGTTCCGAGGCAATAACTAATCTGTTTAAACTACGTGATTCTTCTTGCAGTTTAGGACACTCTGATTTTCATATACCTAAACTCAACACAATCACGTTTGGAAAACATGTCCTTAGATGTTTAGGACCTGTTCTGTGGAGAACATGTAAATCTCTAAATGATTTAGCAAAGTTCGCATCTGTAATAAAGATCTTACACTACTGATTGATGAACGGATGCAAAGGATGGTAAAATGCATGCGAGACAACATTGCTACGGGTGGAGAGGGGGATGGTCCTCCAGAATACTAGGTGGCACATTTTATTTTGCCGAAGTTGGTCAGGTCCGATTGCTTCCAGGAAGTCTGTCGACTTTTATGACTTCTTCTTAGTGAACCATGTGAAATAAATACAAACAGAAACGTCTCGTGGCATCTATAAATATTGTTAAAGGTCGCTTTTTTAAGCTGCTTCTCGTTTATTGAATACTGTAAAATGTTTTTCACAGCATTTAAGCGACGAAGGAGTGATATGAGGAAAGGTTGAAAGGTTTCAACATTGCTGAATGATTGAATAATTATGTTTGACGCGTAACGCAACACCGATTTTTGTGAGGGATTTTGAAAACTGCAGTAAAGTCCTGAGATTAATGATAGTTCGACAGAAATATCATTCTTCATGAATAAATGAAATTGGGATACTAATATTTTAGTTTTATTTTTTTTTGGAGGGTGGGGGGGGTGGGGGGGGAGGGGTGTGCCTTTTCGTTTGTTTTCTTTGTATCGACAGTATGATTTTGGATTGCATATTTAGTTTGTTTTCGCGGCTGGTTCGTACGCTACTGCTTTGACTTCTGCTTTGTCCACTATCATAGTATACTCCATGTTTAACCTGCATTTGTGTGTAGAGTGAACACTAGCTTGATTACTCTGTAAAACCTTGGGAGTACTCAATTTATTTGGCACCATATAGGACCATTGCAGCAAGTCAGAATACAGATCAATTTGGAGGGACATAACCGCACTTGGTTCGTAATTATCATGCCAGCTATCTAGATTGAAATTATTTTGTTTTGTCACATTTAGCTGCCTGCAAGGGGACGTCTATAGTACGAAAATATACTTTTTAAGATAGTTTCACAAGTGTACTTTTAGGTAGGAAAATACGTATTATCTTAAATATTTATATTTATGGAGGCAGCATGGTCGTGTGGTCATAGCGTCCGTCTCGCAATCTGTTGGGTTGCCGGGCCACTAGCTGAGATTGTATTTGTCCTGATCACTGATTAGTTCAGATTCAGTTTCTCGACCATGCTCGTAAATAGCCAACTGGTTGCCTCCTTGCTAGTTGGGATTCTTAAGACACTTTATCTTTCTTTGATTATTTCTTCATTTCAGTATAATTTCAGTGTCCCCAATTAGTTGTATAAACTAAATATATTGACACTTGAATAAAGTTATTTATTTTATTTTATTTTTATGTGAAACAGTAACATATTCATTTTAATTTATTTTGTCCTCTATGCGTGATTAATTAATTTTTATCATTTTGATGAACATAACTAGGAAAACCATTGACTTGCAATACTCCAGAGTAATCAAAAAGTAGAGTTCGTATGTTTTCAATATTAATGAATAAAGAGTTTTTAAGCTCCTAAGAGTTCATCAATATAACATGATTGCGCGTGACAAGAGAAAGCAGCTCTTGATACCCGACTGTGTTCTGACGACAGTCATACAGTCCCTCACGGCCAGAGAATGCAAAGTGAGCGATGCCTGTCATTCTGTCTATCATTGTGGGATCCAGAAGTTCTTCGTCATCAGACAGGTCACCTCTTAACAAACTGCTGAGAACACTTACCTATAGAGAAAAAATATCGCTCTGGGATCCTCACGAAAACCCTACATTTCATATTCTGGCTGCGTTACCAGCGTGGTTGGTCCTTGTAGTGTAGTGGTTAACACATCGGACTAGAATACCGAAGACGTGGGTTCGAATCCTACCAAGGGCTTATGATATTTTTCTCTTATTTCTCTACTTCATTATATACACACCGAACGCATAATTTCTACTTTACTATGTCTATTATCTGCGTACATTTACGGTGTTCAACTTACCTATAGAGAAAAAATATCGCTCTGGGATCCTCACGAAAACCCTACATTTCATATTCTGGCTGCGTTACCAGCGTGGTTGGTCCTTGTAGTGTAGTGGTTAACACATCGGACTAGAATACCGAAGACGTGGGTTCGAATCCTACCAAGGGCTTATGATATTTTTCTCTTATTTCTCTGCTGAGAACACTGTGTAGTAACACTAGTATGACACGACTGTTACCTAATAAAGGAATTACAAAATTATGGTCAGTAGCGTTACAAAGCTATGTTTGGTTGTATTTGTTCGAAAGTTTATGTTCCTGTGTCCCAAAGTCTATTTGCACTAAGTGATCCAACCCTTTATTACCATGGAACAGAGGTTAAAAATTCTAGTCCTAAAGGAGAGTTAGGCTCCAATACGACGGATGCTGAAAATAAATCAAGATCTCAGTCGCAGTGGCAGTGGCAGTGGCAGTGGCAGTGATAGTAGTAGGGTCTATTAATAAGATTATTGACAATACAATACATTCCTACCATGCACCCCTCTCATCGCGTTTTCTATGTCTGTTCCGATTCGCGAAGAAATGCTACAAAATACAATTACTGGTTGTTGTCCATTATCCAGATCTTGCTTCCAGGCCCTCTCAACAAGTTGGAAGCAGTCATTGTCCAAGTCATTCTTTAGTGTTTTTATGATGTGTTGCTCAATGTATCTTGTACTGGGCTGATCACATCTTTTGATCATCAAGTCTAATGATGAAAAGAATAATAACGTTTAAAGAACTTGGTGAGTGGTGAGTGCACAAGCAGCCCAATCTCTTGTTCTGTGGTATTGTAGTATTTAAAAATTAACGGTAATATTTCGTATTATGTAAAATTTGTCTGCAAAAATGCTATCAAGAAAGTCGGTTTTATTCTTAAAGTACTAATTGTACTTGATACGAAATTGGGTCGCCTGTAATAAGTGGTTAGTGGTGAAGCAAAAATAAATATCCTCAATTACAAAAACTTAATTTTGTTTACCCATCTCCTTTTTCCCCTAGAAAAACCAAACCTTGGAAATGGCCGCGTGTTGTTTTGTTTGACTTGGTATTTTTGCGTGACACTAGATCTTAAATGTGATTGGTTGGTATTATAGGTCAATAGCAATAAAGTTCTCGGAAATTTGCTACTTCTTGTCGTTCTCAACAGTTTTAGGTCTGTCAGACTAAAATATGAATACAATTTATACCTTTCTAACTACAATTCGAGCCAAAAGAAGAGGTTAGTAACTGCCTGTTAATCCAACTTTTCCCTTGGACTTTGTTTGGCTGTTTTAATTAACGTCCGTGCTTTGTTTTTTCTCAGATAAAAAGTCTGTTCAATACCTTCGATACATTCTCTTTCACTTTGGACGTTATTGGTTTGATTATTTCAATCCATCACAGTTCGAAGATTCGTGGACGGTGATCTGGTTCAGTGTATACTATGGTATTAACCCTATTCTCGGTTCGTTGGTCTGCTTATGTAGAAAACGCAAATCAGGTAATCCATTGTAATTTAGTAAAACATATTCACCTTACTTTTGTACTTAAAGTACCTCGAAAGAATGCTTGCCAATCGAATGTGTTGGTGGTGAGCTCTCTATTTATTCATATGATTCATGAAACAGCCGCTAAGACAACATTTCCGTTGTAAAACTTGATCGAGCAGAACGTTTTCCTTCCTTGGAAAATAAAGAAGTATATAAAGCTTGTTTATAAATACAACTGGTATAACTAGCTAAATCTAATGTGAGCTGCGTCGGTGTTTCTAATGAAACAGTAATGATGAAAAGGTAAATTATACACCGTGAAAAAGATGAAAAAACTTACTGACGTTTCGGACGCTAGTCCTTCGTCGGAGTAAAAGAGAAAGAAGTGGTAGAAAGGAGTGTATATATGATAGAATAAGACAAAAGAAACCAATGAGAGCAAGGTAGGCAAGGAAACAAAAACAAACAATCAAAAGACAAAAGGAAAGGTTAGTTGAAAAGAAAGCGTTCATTAATTCCGTTGGGACTAAGAGTGCCCAATAGGTGAATAAGCCGCATTTCTTTGGTCTTGCGACAATCATTGTTGCCGTTAAGCAAAGAAAGACCGAAAACAATGAAGTCAGAAAGAGAATGGTTAGTTAGATTAAAATGGCGGGAAACTGGTTTGGTAGGATCGTTATTGCGAATATCATAAAGATGATTGCAAATGCGATCACCAAGACGGCGGCAAGTCTCACCCACATATAAAAGATTACAGCGGGTACATTTAATACAATATACAACATTAGAAGTGGTACAAACAAAATGGTCAGTGATTTAACAGTAGATTTGGGACCGACAACAGAAGTGTGAGAGGCTATGTGAGGACAAGTATAACAACGTTTACGAGAACAGCGAAAAGTACCAGGTTCTTTGTTAGAGGGAAGAACTCCCTTGACCAAGAAAGAACGGAGATTACGATCACGTTTATAGGAAAAGAGAGGGCGGTTGTTAAAAATAGCAGAAGTGCGGGTATCAGAGTCAAGCAGAGAAAAGTTGCGGTTAACAATGGGCTTAATGGAAATGTTAATAGGATGATACGTAAGAGTGAAAGGAATGCGGTCATTAGAGGGACGAGTGTGAGATGTGAGAGCGGTGGTACGATCAATAGTAGAAACTTTACGAATAGCGCGATCAATAACATGAGCGGGATAATTACGCTTAAGGAAGAAGGAACGCATCTCAGAACATGTAACAGAAAAATCAAGATTATCACTACACAGACGACGAAGACGAAGAAACTGCGAGAACGGAATAGCGTTAAGAGTGTGCTTAGGATGAGAAGACGAGTAGAGTAAATAAGAATGAGAGTCAGTAGGTTTGTAATGGACACTAGTGCTAAGACGGTCGTCATTAACACTAAGCAAGATGTCAAGGAAAGTGACTGATGTTTCACTAACCTCCCACGTAAAGTCTAAGGCAGGGTGAAAAGAGTTAACAAAAGAGATGAAAGAATCTAAGTCATTACGCGAACAAGAAGTAGCACCAATACAATCATCAATATACCGTCCAAAAAACTCAGGTTTAGGTCCAGTATATTGTTGAAAAACAAGGTTTTCGATATAACCAACAAACAAATTGGCATAACTAGGGCCCATCTTAGTACCCATAGCAACACCGTTTATTTGCCGATAATACCGATCACCGAAAGAAAAACAATTAAGAGTAAGAACGAGTTCAGCTAAGCGTAACAAAGTGGGAGTGCTGGGCTCGAGGACAGGACGAAGATCGAAAAAATGCCGAAGAGCACGAAGGCCATCATCATTAGGAATAACAGTATACAAAGATTTGACATCCATAGTAAACAAAAGCTTAGAAGAGTTATCAGGAAAGCGAAAATCATTAAAAATACTAAGAGCGTGATTAGTATCCTTAATATAAGTAGGTAAAGACTGAACAATCGGCAACATGAGAGAATCTAGATAGCTAGAGATGAGTTCGGTAGGACAACTACAAGCAGAAACAATAGGACGACCAGGGTTGTTAGCTTTGTGAATCTTAGGAAGAAAATAGACGTGAGAAGTACGAGGAGTAATAACAAAGAGGTTTTTAGCAGTGGAAGGTAAAGAGCCATCAGAAATGAAAGAGTTAACAGTGTCTTTAACTAATTTTTGATTGTCAGGGGTAAGATCCTTATCCACTTCACAATAAAAATTAGTATCAGAGAGTTGACGTTATAATTTACCTTTTCATCATTACTGTTTCATTAGAAATCAAATGAATAAACAGAGAGCTCGCCACCAACACATTCGATTGGCAAACATTCTTTCGAGGTACAAAGTACAAAAGTAAGGTGAATATGTTTTACTAAATTACAATGGATTACCTGATTTGCGTTTTCTCGACAACCAGATCAACGAACCGAGAAGAGGGTTAATACCATAGTATACACTGAACCAGAGAAATAAGAGAAAAATATCATATGCCCTTGGCAGGATTTGAACCCACGTCTTCGGTATTCTAGTCCGATGTGTTAACCACTACACTACAAGGACCAACCACACTGGTAACGCAGCCAGAATATGAAATGTAGGGTATTCGTGAGGATCCCAGAGCGATATTTTTTCTCTATAGGTAAGTTGAACACCGTAAATGTACGCAGATAATAGACATAGTAAAGTAGAAATGATGCGTTCGGTGTGTATATAATGAATCAGAGAAATAAGAGAAAAATATCATATGCCCTTGGCAGGATTTGAACCCACGTCTTCGGTATTCTAGTCCGATGTGTTAACCACTACACTACAAGGACCAACCACGCTGGTAACGCAGCCAGAATATGAAATGTAGGGTATTCGTGAGGATCCCAGAGCGATATTTTTTCTCTATAGGTAAGTTGAACACCGTAAATGTACGCAGATAATAGACATAGTAAAGTAGAAATGATGCGTTCGGTGTGTATATAATGAATCAGAGAAATAAGAGAAAAATATCATATGCCTTTGGCAGGATTTGAACCCACGTCTTCGGTATTCTAGTCCGATGTGTTAACCACTACACTACAAGGACCAACCACGCTGGTAACGAACACACCGAACGCATCATTTCTATACACTGAACCAGATCACCGTCCAGGAATCTTCAAACTGTGATGGATTGAAATAATCAAACCAATAACGTCCAAAGTGAAAGAGAATATGTCTAAGGATTTGAACAGGATTCATATCTGAGAAAAAAAACAAAGCATGGACGTCAATTAAAACAGCCAAACAAAGTCCAAGGGAAAAGTTGGAATAATAGACAGTCACTGACCTCTTATTTTGGCTCGAATTGTAGTAGTCTGACGGACCTTAAACTGTTGAGAACGACACGAAGTAGCAAATTTCCGAGAGGTTTATTGGCATTGACCTATATGACCAACCAATCACATTTAAGATCTAGTGTCACGCAAAATTACCAAGTCAAACAAAACAACACGCGGCCATTTCCAAGGTTTGGTTTTTCTAAGAAAAAAGGAGATGGATAAACAAAATCAAGTGTTTCCTATAACGAGAATGTGTGGACCGCGTAGCCCTTATGAAATACATGAAGATATAGAAATATAGATAAGTTATAGTGCTTTGGAACGAGGTTGAATCGAATTGTTTACCATAATGTCAGTTGACATGCGTTTTAACAGCCACGGTCAGAGTAAGCAAAGGCTAAAGCTTTGTCAATATATTATTCGATGCGACAGACAAATCTCTCACCTGAGACGTTATATATTTTCTTCTATGACCCAAAACGAATTAGTGTGTGACTTGGAATGTGGCTGGTAAGCAGTCAACTGAAAACAGGCTTACTTTATTTATTTCCGAACTTTTTCTAAGGGTTTAATATTTGTTTTGCACACAAATTAACAATTTTACATCATGATCATTACAGAAGATCACACTACAAAAGTTACAGGTGAAAGAAAAGACAATTATGATGATCACAAACGTGAATGAATTAAGGGTGCATTGGTGGTCAAATTAGTATACGAAACTTTAGTTAGCCACCACCGAATGCATCGATAGAAGTAAACAACAACCTAAGCTTCTCTATTCCCGTACATATTATTTATTATTGATGAGATTTATGAGTATAGGAAACACGTACAACGATCAAGCAAACGCCATATTCGTGTTGTGCGTCTTGTATTCAACCAATCATAAACATTTTAAAAGAACACACCGTGAACTTACCGTGACAGAGGTGCTAGGTTTTCCAAGAAATGATTCTTCAAGATTTATGAGTGCCGTAATTATATTCGAATGGACGCCACGGCGTTTGAGTATTTAATTTGGCGTGATTCAGCTGCAAAGTTTATTTCGGAGGCAAAAATCACTTTATTTAACAAGATTAGTAATATCAAAATTACCGACTTACGATTACCTTTTAACAGGTAACAGTAACAAATCTCATTAATATTGCCATTCATAGGCTGTGTTTTCACTAGAATTGTGAACTTGGTATTTTAAATTGTCCTAGTGAAAACACAGCCATAGTCTATGTACAGTCACTTTGAACTTACACATGTTTTTAGAGAATATATTTTCTTTGCTGGTTTAAACTTGGAATATACTTGTTCTTTATTATTTATCATAAATCATTATTTCGTCGAATAAACGCCTACTACATCGATCTACTTTACTATTTTTAGTCCCAAGTGCCGCGTTTATTTTGAGGGCGGCGTCTATTCGGGGGCGGCGTCTAGCAAACGACAAGCAAACGCCACAATGTTGTATGTCTTGTATCTAACCAACCAAGAACATTTTAAGATAACCCACCGTGAACTTACCGTGAGACAGAAGCTTAGGCTTTCCAAGAAATCGATCTACGAAAACTAAATACTCTACTGTTTTTCTTTTCGTTTAGAATACAGACATTACAAAGCAGGAACTCAAGGTATGAAAAAGAATTACTATCGTTTTAACTAAGCCATTGCCTGAGTCGAGTCGTATTTATAGTTTACCAATTAACCAGCAAATTGAGCGAATGTTTGACTTTATCTTCCGTTATAGTTCACGAAACTTTCGATAGAACAAATAAAATATCTTCAAACGCTGCATTTGCTATTATTTTTCAACTGAATATACGAATGAGTACTATCAAGCAACGGTTGAAAACTTTACATTGTGAAAAACAAGATAGATTGAAAAAAAGGTAAAAACTTTGTTTAACTGTCAAAAGATCTAGGTGCGGGGAAGAAACTCTCTACTAATACAGAGCACCTGACCTATATAAAAGTTATAATGAATATACAATATATATGACTAAATGAAATATTTATCAGGTATAAATTTTTCTAAAATAAAAATTCTTAGAATGTGATACACTATAAGTTAATAAGATAAGATTTATAATCACTAATTTTAACTATTACAAAGGAAGCATCCTTTGCATCCGTTCAGCAATCAGTAGTGTAAGATCTTTATTACAGATGCGAACTTTACTAAATCATTGAGAGATTTACATGTTCTCCACAGAACAGGTCCTAAATATCTAAGGGCATGTTTTCCAAACGTGATTGTGTTGAGTTTAGGTATATGAAAATCTGAGTGTCCTAAAATGCAAAAGAAGAATCACGTAGTTTAAACAATATTTCAAAAATATTTCAACCTTTACTTTTTATCCTGCTTTAATTTTTTAAGTTGACACTTCGACAATGTACGACAATACATAGGTATATTTGCCTATATTTGCCTGGTTTCAAATATTTAGCTTTTGATATATGAACAAAAATGCAGTTGAATTAGTATTTCATCTTTGGATTTGTTTCATATATGTTTAGCGTTCTGTCTGGCTCTATATTCAGGAAAGAGGATTGAGGGCCATATATAATGACACCCAAGTCCATCAGTTATAATCAATTACTGATGATGGCCAACTTGCCAACACCATTGAATAGACCTCTTCAAGATATTTGCAACATGAATGTATAAAGTTCACAAAACTAAGATGTGTTCCGAGGCAATAACTAATCTGTTTAAACTACGTGATTCTTCTTACAATTTTGGATACTCAGATTGTCTTATACCTAAACTCAACACAATCACAGGGTCCTTTATACAGAGGAGACGTCATGGCTATTCTTACTTCCCCGTGTTTTTAGTTGGCTGGATTTTAGTTCTCGCGGCCCCTGCTTGGATATTGTCCTTTTTATGGTTGAACAAAACAACAACATCTTTTCCAAACAATCGATGATTTTCTAACAGGCCTACTTTGAATACTGATGGTCTAAGTATTTTACCCTAGAATGATCATGTATAAAATAGAAAACCCTGAAGCCTAATCTTTAACGCATACATACATTTATGTTACAAAATTTCTCCCAGGGGCTGCTATAGCGCAGGCAGTAAATCGCGAAAATTCAGCTAAAGATAATAAGTGTGAATATTGAATGGGTAGAACTGTGGTGAAATAATGATAGATGTGTTGATCATCACAGTGAATGAGTGATCTAAGCGAAAGATGTAAAGAAAAGATAAAAAGATAATAAGTTCAAATCCTAATGTTAGGTAATTATCTAAGCTCAAGACTTAGGTAAATATTACATAGTTTAGAATAAGTTAAATTAAATTAAGGCTAGCGCATGCCGTTCTACGCTTCAAGCAGTCGCTTTTGCGAAATAACATCACTTTAATGTTTTTAGTTTTATATCTCCGTACTTGGATAAAGAAAACGCAAATATTGTTTCATGAACTTCCTAGTATCATAACTACAAATCTTATGTACAATGATGTTCAATACCAACACCTAGAGTCTCATTGAATCATTCGTCTTGCACTTCAGGATTTTGATTCATAAACAAGAGGTTTTAGAGTATTTAATTTTAAAGAAAGTGTATGCATCAAATTATAGTCTTCGCAACGATAAAATATTTGTTTTGTATTTTTGGCACTGATAACAAAAGGGTGTATTCAAACGTCAGACATGACTAATTCGTTTTGAGGATGTTGATACGCTTCGTGCCAACAGTAATTCGGGCATTGTGCCACGATTTGGGTTCTTAACAAGCGTGACACTCTCTTTCTTCTTGTTTTGTATTTTTGGCACTGATAACAAAAGTGTGTATTCAAACGTCAGACATGACTAATTCGTTTTGAGGATGTTGATACGCTTCGTGCCAACAGTAATTCGGGCATTGTGCCACTTAACAAGCGTGACACTCTCTTTCTTCTTCTTCTCCTTCTTCTTTTTCTTCTTCATCATCATCTTCTTCTTCGTCCTCACTCTCCAATTCTGAGTCCTCTCTGTCATGTTCCTCTTTGGATTCTTCAGCATCATTGTCACTTTCAGTTTCACAATTGCTAACATCCGTATCATAGTTATATTCTGGCTGCCCGGCAACTAGATCTGCCAATATTATTTTGTTGCGAATAAGATTCTTGTCCAAATCAAGCTCTGCCAATCCACTGGTAAAAGTTTTGAGTCCTCTTGGGGCGATAACTTCTCGGTTGTAAGTTAACAAAGCATACTCGATTAATTCTTTCATGTTGGCTAGCGGAATTCTACGTTGATGATGAGTCATTTCTCCATGGGAATCCCAATACAAACTATCTTTTGATGCTACCACTAATCTATGAAGTAAACCGTGTACCTTTTGTCGCGGTATGCTTTTAGTGAGCTGTCGTACCATTCGATTGATTTCATTCTCATCCGATTTCGAAAATTGCTCCTCCTCACACGAGGAATCTTCACTCAGCTCGAATTCTGTAGATTCTTCTTCTGAAACTTTTCTTCTCTTCATGATGTCCTCTACTAGTAAAATGAAGTTCTTGGGATTTGGCTGGGTTTTTATAGCAGTAAAAGACTCAGAACGCTCATTAGAGAAGGCAAGACCTCCCCCACCAAGCCCTCGCCTTTTTGAATAATATTTTTTTCTTCGCTTTAAATGGCATTGATCCATGACCTAACTCTCTTATATCATCCTTATGCGGTCTCAATCTTTCCTTTTGCCCTTCGGATATGGGAATTGTTCCTCGCAATAAATCATGACATACTTCACAAATTACATGAATTTGTTCGGGGCTTGAAGTTGCAAGCAAAGCCTGCCTCTGTCGTTCGGGGCAATGGGCTAAAAGATGCAAATAGCCAAAATTATCAAGGAGCAATCGACTCATGTCTACTCGACTAAAGATGCATAGAAATGAAAGTTGTGCATATAGGACTTTGCCGAGACTACGAGTCTATTCGAACCGAGCCGAGCCGAACCGATCCGATCCGACTCGAGCCTATACGAGGCTATACGAGCCGAGCCGAGCCGAGCCGAGCTGAGTCTATAATAGTATTTTTAACAGCCCTGTACAAAGGAGCACGGCAGAATGATTTCTCTCTATTTTTAGCGTGTTTTTAATCGCTTTCGTACATTTCAGCCGCCATCTTGGAAATTTCAAACGATAACCGCTGGTAAATAAACATGCGGGCACTCCTATCTCCCCGATCGAGTCACGAAGGGACGTAGGACGAGCAGCACACAAAGCGTTCTAAGTGTTGACGAGTCCCGAAGGAATGAGGGGGAATGAAACTGTAGAAATTGAGTTGTAGCATGCTCGTAGCAAGTTGCTAGGAACATATAGGTTGCTAGGAACATATTCTCTGGTGGAAAATGGAACGAAATCTCAGAAAAGAGGATAATTGGATGAATTGGATAGCAAAAAGAATCGCACATTTTCACGAATGGATAAACAGGGTTTGCATAACAAAGTGTAAGTGAATTTGAATATTTTAAATTGCATGATTGCTTGTGGTTTAATTTTCAGAGTTTCATCTAAATTCTTTTATTCGCCCAAGCAAACTCTATCTCTGGAATTAGCATATCATGGATTTAAATAATATATATATTTAGGCACTGCCTAAAAGCGGAGCTCCCTATACGGAAGTCACAGGGAGAACAATTTGAATGAAACTAAGAGGTAAAAATAAGCTCGGGGAAAAAATCTTCAATTATTTTTTATTCGAGATGAAGACAATTTCTCCCATAATAAAAACCGTGCAGTGAAATCGAATCGAAATGCACTACATTGTTTTTTTTGTTTTGCGCGAGTACATACTCTCCCACTTAGGAATTTTGTACACAAATCACCACCACCCCCGTGGGCTAGTCTTGCTATTGGAAAATTATTCGACAAAGTTTTCCAAAAAACCGACATTTTTAGGCTTTGAATCTCTTTTACTTAAAAAAAAAACGAAAGATAACTACAGATAATCCAATACAATATCAAGTTTAGTGAAATTTACCTCGGATGTCTTTCATTGAAATCGAAAATTTGGAGATTTAGTACAAATCAAGACCAAAAAACAGACTTGAAAACTGGTTAAGGTGAGCAAAATATAAGCTTACTTTAATAATTACGTATTTTACAGAACGAGACGAAGTTTACATATTCAGTTAAACTTGACAAGAACAACTGAAACAAAATAGAAAGTAAAGGCAATGCAAAATGAAGAATTTCTTTGTCAGTAAATTGGCGTTTGTAAATGTTTTTGAATATTTTTTACGGCTTTTTAAAGTGAAAGTCTAGGTCTTTCTACAACAACATCTCTCAACAACACAAATTTAAGCTCATTTTTATAATCAGACTTGCTCGAATGCATATTAATAAACAGTTGAATATTTGGTGTAAATTTATATTTCATTCAATACTTAAATAAATTATCTGTAGAAATAAAATTATTAAATGAAAGTCTTCGTTGTTTGCCGATGGGACCCCGCGATAGGAGACGAATCTTTCTTGAACGAAAAACATACGATAGTTGGTTAAAAACAACCGAATTGCTAAAGATTTACGAAAAGCTAAATAAAGGACGAATATTTGTTGTAATATGCTCTTCGTGTTATACTTACTCCAACATTAAAATAAATTAAGCTTATCTACAGAAATATTAAAAGTTTTGAAGGAAAGTCTTTGATTTGTCGATTCGTCGAGAAAAAATGCTTGTCAAAAAATAATAAACGATTGTTTGCTAAACAACACACCTGAATTCTTGGAGAACACTTCTTAATCCATCTTTGAGTACATGAAAGTTATTTTAATTTTCTTTGGTCTATAACTTGCCCTAAAGCGATTTTTTCTGTGCATTTGAGAGTCGCCTTAGCTAGTAGTTTTGTTCAAATTCCTTTGTCTCAGTTTCACGCTCATTTTCTCTTTGTTCATCCGTGAAGTTTTGCCTCAAATTCCTTTGTCTTTCACGTTCATTTTCTCTTTGTTCATCCGTCAAGTTTTGCCTCGTATTCCTTTTTTCTTTCACGATCATGTTCTCCTTGTTTATAATAGAAGTCCTGCCTGGATTTGTGTTTTCTCTCTCTTTCTGCTTGCTGCTTTTCTTTGGCGACATTTCTTCGTCTTTGCCTTCCTTTTTCACACCTCCAGAGTTTTCCCTCTTCCGAAAAAAACTATTTTACTTCTGGCCTTTCTTTTGGCTTCATTCTCCTTTGAGCTTTCTTTCGACATATCGATTTCGGAAAGGGGTTCCATCGTAAATAGAGTAAATATTAATATAAATATAAGCTTGAATAAAAAATTGTGTTGTTATCTTTCGGTATCGTAAAACGTTTTTTACAAAAGTTTAATAGCCGGATGTACCTTTATGTTGCAACGCGTCGACATTCCAGCCAAAAAAAAAAGATAATCTAACCAGCCAATCAGGATTCTTGTGTAAACGCCCGGACGGACGGACGGACGAACGGACGTACGGACGGAAGTGACGTCAGCCAAGCCATGAAAAATCAACTCGATAGTTTACCATTTTTTCTTAGGTATGGTGCTCCGCTATAATCGAGGTATGTGAGAAAAAAAGGCGATTTTCGGAAGAAAACATGCTCTACCAGTAGCTCTGCCTCGTCCGCCATTTTGATCCGGGTGCCTGCGATAAATTCAGCGGAAAGACATAAGGCGCACCCTCAGTTGAAATATTTAAACTATCCAATCAGCGGCATTTAAACCGTGTCAAACAAACCACTGTCGAGCGCGAATTTTGGCGCCAAAATAACAGCCAGTCTTCAAGGAGATTGCTACGAACATACTGGGAAGACATATCCCCTAATACTGATTTCTAATTGGTTGAGTGACGTCACGTGACCAGTAGTTACACTCCCCGTGTACTTTCTTCAATCCCTCGTCCCTTCGGGACTCGATCGGGGAGATAGGAGTGCCCACATGTTTATTTACCAGCGGTTATCGTTTGAAATTTCCAAGATGGCGGCTGAAATGTACGAAAGCGATTAAAAACACGCTAAAAATAGAGAGAAATCATTCTGCCGTGCTCCCTTGCCCTGTACGGAATCATAAATAGCTCCAGCTTCAAAAATCCTTGCTCATTCTCATTTAGACTCGTAATGGGGCGGTTGTGTACTATTTGCGGTAAGTCAGTGCAGTACGTATGGTCTCATTCAAGTCGTGTTCACAAAATCATGGGTCAGCATCGAACTCTACTACTGCATGGAAAAAATAGTCAGGAAAATGTCAGCCAAGAGTTACCAGTCATGCACCATCCCACTTATGTGGAATGCCAAAACAGATCATTGTGCTAGATTTCAACTGCTGCATACGCTGACTGCTCTGGTAGCTGGAGTGACTGGATCTGGAAAAATAGTTTGGGTTACAATATTTAGTCATAAGTTCACCACCACAGCGTATTGTATGGAGTTACGCACAATGCCAACCAGCTTACGATCACGTGTTAGCGACGATTCGCGAGATCGAGCTCGTCAAAGGCATACCCCAAGATATTGACGAGGATGGTTATTTCGACCCCAAAATCAATAATGGGATTGTAATTGACGATCAAATGACAGAGACATCCAACGACAAACGAATCATGAAATTATTTACCAAAGGATCTCATCATCGAAAACTTAGTGTATTTTCCTGATGCACAATCTTTACTTTCAAGGAAAAATTATCGCACCCTAAGTCCGAATGCAAAAGTTCGAAGCATCTGTTCAAAGACCTTGTGGATATCTATTCGTGGATCTCAAACCAAACACACCAGAAGAATGCAGGCTTCGGACGAATGTTCTTCCCAATGATCTGCCTGCTTTGCAGACGAAGCTGTCAAAAACAATAATATTACAACTTGGTGGTGAACAGTCAGATGTCACGGAATCTGTTGCTAACCGTATTTCGAACGTCAAAGCTATTTACAATTGCCTATAATAAAAACAATGCAGAATTTAGAGGAGCAATTAACTAGCATTCTCAGGGATTCCAATACCCCTGCAGAACTAAAAATCAAAAAAAAATTCGCAGTTAATACGATCGATACCTTAATCTAAAACAGCAAGTTCAAAGTGGTTCGCCTCTGACAGGTCAATGCTAGAAATGGTGCTAGAAATCACCACAGGTACCACCATTGACAAGTCCCAGTCTCCCCACTAGTCTAACATCCAAAACTAAAACTCCTTCATTCCTAGAGCGGCTAACCTCAAAAATTAGAACTCCTGCTCTGGAACTCAGTCTAGTAGAGCGAGAGCTTCAGATTCACCGGAGGTTCCTTCCTCTCCATTAAGAACCAGAACTAGCCTTGATCAACCCTCTCCTATTGCCTCGTTTAGCACCCCCAAAACACAATCCCTGCCACCTCCACCTGATTTCCTACCAACTCCTCCGTTAGTAAAGAAAAATCTGTGAAGTGGATTAGCTATCAAGATTCAGATAAATATCTTGGTAAAATCTTAAAACCGCCGCGACGATCAGAACGATTGAGAGCGATAGCCAAGTCGATACCCGACTGGCAAAATGTTTAGTTCGGAAATTAGCTGTAGTGACTAAGCTATGAAAATCAATCAAAACACTGTGTTTGTTGAGTCTTCTATTGTTTACAAAGATTAAGATTGAACTACATGCAAAACCATTTGTTTGAAACTGCTTTTGTCAGTTTCGTTTTCTCTATAAGAGCACCACGCAAGAAAAACGGTTTAATAAGAAGATCTATTCCAACTTGGATTATAAGAAAAAGGACAGACGTGAATTCTGATAACTTTATTTAACCGCCAACAGTGCAAGAGAGTCTATGTTATCAAGATTCTAAAAATCGGATGAGTTGTTTTCTTAATTACACAGAATCCATTTCTTTTGTTCAATGCCGCAGGTGTTGGTATTGAACATCATCGACATCAGATTTGTTTAGTTTTGATAATAAAAAGTTCATAAAACAATCTTTGCGTTTTCTTTATCCAAGTACGGAAATATAAAACTAAAAACAAGCAGCCCCTGAGAGAAATTTTGTAACATAAATGTATTTTATGCGCTATAGATTAGGCTTTAGGGTTTTCTATTTTATACATGATCATTCCAGGGTAAAATACTTAGACCATCGGTATTCAAAATAGGGATTTTGTTAGAAAAGCATCGATTGTTTGGAGAAGATGTTGTTGTTTTGTTCAATAATAAAAACGGACAACATCCAAGCAGGTGCCGCGAGAACTAAAATACAACCCAGCCAATTAAAAACACGGGGAAGTAAGAATAGCCATGACGTCTCTTCTGTAAGGACCCTGAGGGGGGAGTACCTTAATAGAACCTCACTGGAACCTCAATCGAGTGATGTAGAACCGGCACTTCATATCTAATTAGGTTTTTACCCCCATCTACCCTACTCGAGCTCATATTAAGTATTATTATACATTTTACTAAGTACCTCAATTCTGATTGGTCGAGAGCCCTCAGCCAATTCCTGATATCATGTGAACTCGACATGATAAATGTATTATCTGTAGGAAAACCTACAGATAATACATTTATCATGTCAAGCTCATTCAAGGTCATGCTGTGGTAGCTTTGTTTTTATTCATTATGTGTATTTAATTCCAGAATTATGTACAAAAACAATTATTATTTAAGGAATAATTATTTTCATATATTTTGTGAAGAATTATTGAAATATTTTCAAATAAAAATTTAGCGTTTTTCACTCGACATCATGGCGTTCATATTTCATGTCTCTATAATTTAATGTTTATGTTAATGTTTTTCCAGTATACAAAATGTATAATAAAGCAATTATTGAATTCGGTTATCGCATGATATCGTAAATTATCAAAACCTCGGCTGTGTTATCTGCCTCAGCCTTCGGCTTCGTCAGATAACACAGCCTCGGTCTTGATAATTTACGATATCATACTCAACCTCATCCAATAATTGCTTAATACTAATTTGTCTGATTAACTTCCAAAGAATTTTCTAAATCAAAAGAATGATTAACTACTTATCCTCCTTCATTTGGACTCCCGATAACAAGCCTGGTGAGTGAATATGAAAATTATCAAAGTGTACAAAGTAAAATGGAATGACAAAAAATATATAAATACATTTTTCAATTACAGACGATTTGAGTGACGAACCATATCCAAATCAAACACCCGTAGGTGAGTGGATATCATTGTCAGTTACTATCGTCGTGTACGGATTAACGAAGTATGTCATAGGTTTCCGAACACACTAGTGGGACTTAGAAATTTTGGTTCTCCTCACTTAGAAAAAAAATTAAGTGAAGACATCAAGAATCAAACTCAGTACCTACGGCACCAAAGGACTACTATGATGCCAATCCCAACCCTAACCCTTAACCTATCCACTAGTAAGACCACAAAGCAAATTCGGTTGGATGGTCTCATTTTTTAGTGATATTTAAACGATGTATCATCAGCATGTGCACATAAATATTTATTATAGTTTAATTTATGCTATCGTAGGGTACGACTACTAGCCGATTACTCGAAATTTGAATTTGAATCAAACTCCCCTGACAATTCCCGTACACGACGACCCATACAACCCATTGCCAAAGTGTACAAAGCAAGAATATAAAAATAAAAATAAAATATTCAATGTTTACAGATGACAAACCATGGAGAAAAACAAAAGGATGGAATCGAGGGTAAATATCAAAATGATCCTGTTTACGTTGCTCATACAGTCAATAGACCCTTTACGAGTTCCAAATTACCTGTGTGTTCCTTGATTAAAGACCCATTTACTCGGGCTTAGCCTCGAATCAGTGTTTAAAAGTAGAGAATGCACAACTCCGACATTACGAACACTTTGAAATTCGAAGGACCTTGACAGAGACACGTGAATATTCTATACAAAATCAAGGCTAAGCCTGAATAAATGAGTCTGTAATCAAGGAACACAGCGGTAATTTGGAACTCGTAAAGGGTCAATTCAAAAAACGTTGTCTTCAACGGCCTCAAGCCTTCGCGACTGGACCAAAAGGGAATAAGGGCAAAAATAACTGAAGCGGTCAAATATTCGTTCTTATATTAGTTCTCGCTAGTAATAAGATTATAATGGCGAGAAACAATCCATTACATGCATGTCTTTGGGTTTAGGGAAATAAAAACAAAGTAGTTATGATCCAGTTCACTGTTTCGAAAATATGAAGGCATTAAAGAAAAGCGTCTCTTTCAACACTTCCCACTCGCCTACGAAGATTCATGCTGTAAAGTACCAGGCATAACTAGTCAAATAAAATTATGGAGTCAACTTCAGGATTCAATGATTGCTACCCAAGAGTTCCTTTCTGTCCAGTAGCGGGTGTCGCTTGAGTTGGTCGACGACAACGGTTTTTTGAATTGACTGTATGTGTGTTTATTATATGACCGTGAATCTTAGAGCCTGGACACTAGCAAATCGAGCAATCTGATTGGATAGAACGCATCGCGGACTGGTCTAGATTCTCCGGTATTAACCGGTCCGATCGCATATTAATATTACGGCGAAAACATTTTGTCCTTTTCAATGAAAAGTGGTCATATAATAAAACTCTTATCAACCGAGCTTGGTCGGTCTGTACGGGATAATCTTGACCTCGGTCGGGTACAGACCTCGCTGCGCTCGGTCCGTACATTCCGACCTCGGTCAAGATTATCCCGTACAGACCTCCCGCTCGGTTAATAAGATCTAATTAATGAACTACGAGGGGTATGTTATCGGGTTTAAAAGCACGAGGCATCATCGAGTGGTTTGATACCAACCCGATTTGCAAGCTTGTTTGACAGCTTTTCAAAAATCATAAACTCCTGAAAATTGAACAAAAACTATATTTAACAAGGGGAAATCCTTTTAGTGACGCTCAGGAACACTAGCATCAATCGGAACCCGACTCAAAACAGCTACTACTTTCCAAAAACCAACATTTCCCCCAAACTTGAAGAATTATTATTTTGTATTTGCCTTTGTCAAATCGGGGGCCATGTGAAAAATGTTAGTCTGGTAAAAGGTAAAGGATGGATTTATATAGCGTCATTTCCAGGAGCTCAATGGCGCTTTACAAGATCAGTGGAGGACTTAACGGGCTGCGTTTGGTCGGTGAGCCCTGTCCAGAAGGTTGTTATTATATTAAATGTTTCATTGACTCATATAGCATTTGTTACTTTATTTCTTACAGGGTAAGAAGCGAGCTTAAAGATAAAATTGCTGGTTTGGCTCCACAAACAAGAGGCCAATTAGATGTACCGTTTTTCAACATTACTCTGACGGGTCAGATTGGTGCAGGAAAGTCAAGTTTCTTCAACAGCGTGAACAGCATCTATCAGGGAAAGATAATTAGTGGAAAAGCAGACGTTGGGGAAGCAGCTGAAAGTTTAACCCAAGAGGTAGACCAAACCAAACCTAAGCAAAGCAAAGCAGAGCAGAGCAGAGCAGAGCAGAGCAGAGCAGAGCAGAGCAGAGCAGAGCAGAGCAGAGCAGAGCAGAGCAGAGCAGAGCAGAGCAGAGCAGAGCAGAGCAAAGCAAAGCTAACCAAAGCAAAGCTAACCAAAGCAAAGCTAACCAAAGCAAAGCTAACCAAAGCAAAGCTAACCAAAGCAAAGCTAACCAAAGCAAAGCTAACCAAAGCAAAGCTAACCAAAGCAAAGCTAACCAAAGCAAAGCTAACCAAAGCAAAGCTAACCAAAGCAAAGCTAACCAAAGCAAAGCTAACCAAAGCAAAGCAAAGAAAAAATGGATGCATGGATTTAAGCATTTTTTCGAAATCTTCTCAAAAATAATGAAAGTTTGCAAACGCCATAACTATTTAAATATTAACTGTTTACAAACTTATATATTATGATCCATTAGTTTCGAGTGTACGACATAAACCAACATCCCGACCAGACTGAATCCAATCCTTTGCCTTGGAGGATCTGTGATACAGCAGGCTTGGATCACAAACCTGATGTTGATTACGATGTGACAAACATTCTAAAAGCAGTTGATGGACATTTAATTGATCGTTTCAAGGTAAGTCGGTAACTAATATCAAATGTGGGGATTCGAGGTTATCAAATAGTTGATCCTACAACTAAAAATAGTCATATCCTTTACGTTTTATCAGAAAACTTGATTCTCATTAATAAGAAATAAACCCACTAAAAAAAGGAAAATAGAAAATGAATAGATAAAAATACTAGTAATGAAGTTCACAGCTAAAAGGAAGACATGAAAGGAACAAAAACACACACACACAAAAAAAAATTTCAAAAGTGCCAACACATTGGCATACCTTGTATATTCTATAATTTGGATAACGTTGTTGCCTCCTAAAAATGTAATCCCTACAATCTCTTCAACTCATCCATCATAATGATTTATTTATAATACTTCTTTTTTGCTACTCTTTCAAGTTTCCCGACCATGAGATTTTTCAAGACACCCCTGGATTCATACCAACACCTAAATTTAAAGACAGAGCACACTGTGTTGCTGTGGTGATTGATGGAAGTAGAATTGATCAAATGAGTGGCAACATGAAAAGAAAACTCAGAAACCTAAGGCAAGGCCTTATTACAAGAAGTAAGTAAGAAATAATGTCTACTAATCAATGCCGTGATACTTTTTCTATCCTCCGATCCTCCTTTAATCTCCCCAACCTCCCCAATACCCCCTGACCACCTTCTACAATATTCGCATTCAATAGGTTGCTATCATAATAGACGTCGTTTTAATGGTTTTAATGAATCTTGGAGGTTGTTTTGATCTCTCGTTTCCTGTCGTAGAAATAGTCAAATACAATAGTTTGAGGACTGATTTTGACATGTTTTGACTTAACATCCGCTAGTTGCACCTAAGTCAACGGCTTGTTTGTCCCCTAGTCAATAGAGTCACGTGATTGACAGTAAGAAATATTCGAGTAAAATTGATAGCCCAACACCCCTAACTCAATATTGGGCAATATTGATCTTACATCAAGTGAATAACTGAATGGAGTTGTAAGTGTGGTGTAATAAAAGGCATTATAAACTCAAGTGTGGTCGCGAGGGAAATAGTTCGTTTTGTTTTCCCGAGAGTCTCGGTGTTTCACGAGGCGAAGGCGAAGGGAACATCGAAACTCGAGTGGAAACAGAAGTAACTAATATCCCGAGGGACCAGACATGAACAAAACTGACCATGATTTTAAAAATACGTTCTTGCATTTTTCTACAAAAAAGCGAGGAGAGTAGCAACAGCATATTTAGCCACATTTTTCGTATTTTCCGAATCCTTTTTCACAATGAGAGTTTGTAAATTCTCTGTAGCAACACTGAAATATCTCTGTTGTTGTTTTGCTTGTAGTTTAGCTCCATTTGTACTGAAAATTCAAGCAAAATATTTGCTCTCGCTTTGTTGTTTGTAATTGGCGCAAAATATCACGCGAGCTATCAGCGCTTTTCACGTTCTGATCACTTGAACTTGTTTAATTGCACGATTATTGTCACGTGCGGCTTAATGAAGCTAATTTCCCGAGGAACCAGACAGATATATAGCAATTGAGAAATATTGAGAAGTTAGTTTACGAAGGAAAAACTTAATTAAGTTGAATGCATGAAAACTGACAAATGATTTTACAAATGCAACTCACATACGGTTTTGTATTTCGCTACCATAAAGCAAGGAGAGAAGCAACAGCATTTTAGCGGATTTTTTGTATTTTGTAAAAACTTTTTCCTCACTCAAAAACACTGGAGAATATCTGTTGCTTTGCTTTGAGCTTCATTTGTAATTAAGATTCGGGCAAATATCTGCTCTTGCATTGTTGTTTGTGATTGGTGCAAAATATCACGCCACCAGCGTTTTTCACGTTCTGATCACGTGCACCTCACGTTTCCCGAGAATCGCGGGAAAACAATAACTATTTCCCTAACGACACGACATTAAGTGTTTAATATACGATATGCAATTCTCAAATCTTATAAAAAATATTTTACCATCCAACTATTCGCTTCATGTTGAATTATTATGAGAATATGGAATATTGAGTTATGGGCGAGGGTAACTTTTCTATCTAATTTTTTACAAATTTGTTGCGTTTACGTTTTCCACTTACTTCCACCTCAAGTTTAGTTTCTAAATTTCATAAGTAACACCCTCCTCTTTGACGTATTTTGCCCTAATTAAAGATTTGTTTCGTTACGAAATGTTATTGCATATACATTAGTATGAGATAACAGCAACAGTGACCATAGGACATTTTAAGCTTTTGTCGCTAAACTATATTGCTATTTTTTTAGTTTAATAACAGGTCTTTTTCTTCCAGATATTCCCACGTACATTCTGATCACTCACATTGACGAGGCTTGTGTCGAAGTCCACGAAGACGTGAGCAAAGTCTATAGAAGTATTACCATCAGAGATTTAGTCCATAAGATAGGCAGATTGCTACACGGTCTTCCTGAGAACCAGATCTTTCCAATTATGAACTACAAAGAGCAAGTGGAATTGGAAGACAACATGGACATCTTACTGCTGTACGCTGTGCGTCAGATGTTGTACTCTGCACAAGGTCACCTGGAAAACCAAATGTAATACAAAATCTGACCGAAAAAAAGCTAGTAATTAGCGTATCTTAACCTTTGCATTAACAGAACATTTCGTCGTAAGCTAAATCAAAACTATCCATCTTGGTTAATATATAGATATAGAAATAAAGGATCCTTAGATGGCTTGCGACATCCATGTCCAAGTGATATATTAAGATTTACAATTCTATATAATTGCACTTATTTTCTCTAATTTGATTACACTGTGACATAAATATGATATTTAATGAGAGCAATTTTAAACTATTTCAGTATATTCGTTAAATAAACGAATAAGTTAAAATTTGAAAATGTTATCTGTTGGTGACGGTATGTGACGTAATACCATCATACAAATGCTTTAATTCGCAAAATTTAACAATTGGGGACTGCACGTTACAAAAATATGTTATATCATAATTTAACTAGTAAAAAATAAAGTGTTGCAATAATCGAATTACAATAATCGTTTACATTCGCCATGTGAAATATCATTGTGAAGTCATGTGGAAAAAGGTCCAAACAAACTGGTATTCCTCCCTTACAAAGTGGGAAGGATGGAAGGAAGGAAGGAAGCTAGGAAGGAAGAAAAAATGAAAGAAAGAAAAAAAAAAGAAAAGAAAAGAAAAAAAAGAAAAAGAAAAAGAAAAAGAAAAAGAAAAAGGAAAAAGAAAAGGAAAAAGAAAAAGAAAAGGAAAAGGAAAAGAAAACACACAATACACAAATCCTCCATAAGTCGATTATGTATTTCGTATTTACATAGTAGCCTCCCATCCAAGATATTTTTTGTTAGGGTCCTATTTTGCTGTTGGTAATACAAGTGGCTAAAGAACAAATCCCGTCCCGAACCCTATCCTTTCGAAAATGCAAAACAACGTTAAATCTGGTCTTTCTGTACGTACGGGAATTGTCAGGAGAATTCTATTCAAATGCAAATTTCGAGTAATCGGCTAGTAGTCGTACCCTATGATAGCATAAATTAAGCTATAATAAATATTTTTTTATGTGCACATGCTAATGATGCAACCGAATTCGCTTCGTGGTTTAGCTTGGTGCTGAAGGTATCGAGTTTCGATTATTTGTGTCTTCACTATTTTTTTTTAAAGAAAACGTCTAACAATCGTGCTAGTCCAGTGAAAGGAAAAATAATTCGAGGTTTCGATTGACAAAAGTATATTTTTTTACTATGCAGGTTTGGTCTTGGCGTCCCTAATAAAGGTTTGCAATTCGATGTATTCCAAGCATGATTAATGAATAATACTTTATGTGACTTTTTTTTAGCATACTAATATTCTTCCTGTTTTCGACCCAATTTTATAACTTATTGCGATTTTGAATCTCTAAATACGGTTTATTTATTATTGGATACAGGGTCGAATAGCGCTGTCGCTCGATAATTCTGAGCCAAAATACAGGTTTCTACTCCTTCTTAATCAAGCTCTTTTTATTAATGTGATAGAATAGAACTTACTGCGTTGCGAAATCAAACTATCCATCATAAAAAGACGCGACCAAAAATACTGAGCCCGATAAACAGAAATCAAAATTCTTGTGGTATATTGGTATATATATATATATAAGAAATCTGTGAATGAATTTTCCGTAAAATAGTGCTCAAGAACAATTGCCCGCTTAATGGCAACTGCCTCCAATCATCAGTTGTATACCAAGCCACCGTCACAAGAAAGGACAACAACACTACCGCAACATACATAGGACTCACAGAAAACGACTTCAAAACACGATACAGAAACCACACCGCCTCATTCCGCCACGAACAACATAAAAACTCGACTGAACTCAGCAAATACATCTGGACTCTCAAGAACGGTAATATCAGCTACTCCATTTTTTGGCGCGTCCTATCTTCAAGCTCCGCCTACAACAGCTCCAGCAAAAGATGTAACCTTTGTCTTAAAGAAAAGTTTCTAATAATTTATCGACCGGAACTCTCATCATTAAATAAGCGCAACGAACTTGTATCTTCATGCCGCCACAGAAACAAAGCATTATTACGCAACAGCTAAACCACATCCACTAATTAATTATGTATACTTTTTCTATATAAATGATAGTAACGAATATTCTTATCATTAAATCCCCTGAAGAGTGAAGCAATTCACGAAACAGGCTTGTCGGGAAAAATGTTGTCTTGACTTTTTCTTCTCAAACAAATATATATATATATATTGCTATTGATTATTAATAATTTGATACGTATCTTGCCGAGCTTTAATCATTGTATTTCTTTCATAAAGCACAAATAGCTTGAAGAAACTTTGCTCGTCTTAAATAAGACAGAAATACGCTTTGACAAAAGCAATAAAGCAGTATCAGGAATCCATTTATTTGAAATACCAGCTCTGACCAAATGCAAATGATATATTGGACTGTTTAGAATTGTTGGATTCTTGGACTGACATTTGGCGTATTTAACTTTTGAGTAACATAATTTGTTTAGCATCACCTTCCATGCTTAAACAAATATAACAAGTTTTGACACGGGAAAACGTGTCAAATGTGTTGTGCACATTGGATACTTTGAATAGAGTACAAGACTATTTGGGATTTAGTCATTGTAAGACAAAAGAAAGTCCGTGGATTCGGTTTGAAATTTTTTTACGGTCAAATTGAACCAGCATAAACGAGTCTTGTTCGCAAACCCCAAAGCAAGCCTCCGTCTCTCTGAGAACCGGTGTTATGGTGGCTCCATCGGCTCAAAAACACCACACAAAACATTATTGAACAGAAGATTCTCCATCTACAGAAAAAGTTTGGTCTCGAAAATTTACCTCAGAATACCCTGCGAGCAGAGTCTCCTTTACCTTCCCCCGAGTGAGAGAAAGGAAAGAAGACTCTTTCCTTTCTCTCACTCGCGGGAAGGTAAAGGAGACTTTGCTCGCAGGGTAACCTCAGAATGGAAATATTACGAAAAACGTATCTCTTTCCCTACACTTCTGCCCAAACAATATGGCGTCGGAAACCGTGAAAGGAACTATAAATAAACTAATATAAAACTCGTGTGAGTACTCTTTTATGTAAATAATGACGCAGTAAATTCCACGTCCACCCACTCGTTGAAGGTTTCGGCATGAAAATCCCCTTTTCATAAAAATATTTGACTAGAAATAGATACGTTTAGCTAACCAAAACAAAAATTATTACTTTAGTTAATACAATATCATATAACTCGTGCGGATACTGTTACTAAAACAAGGAACGGCCTGAAACGACCTGAAACGACCTGAAACGACCTGAAACGACCTGAAACCACCTGAAACCACCTGAAACCACCTGAAACGAAATGAAACCATCTTGAAACCACCTGAAACCAGCCAAAACATTGAATCTCCATCGAGTTTGTCGTCCAGTTTGTGTATTTTATTGACTGTTATCGATCGATCAAGTGTTTCTTTTCCTTGGAAGGGATGTATTTCATGGTAGAATGTCATATAGTCGCTACGTATATTCTCCCATAGAAGTATTCCACACTTATACCTCACCTCTCCCTCGCTACGATTACCTGTTCCTAGCTATGATCAACCGTCCCTACCTATGATCAACTGTTCCTAGCTATGATCAACTGTCACTAGCTATGATCAACTATCCCTAGCTATTTTCAACATTCTGTACTAATGGTTTCCTGTACCTATGTATAGATTAACTTCCCCTTATATAGTTTAATGAACTTAAAAACTTGCAGGCAACATGGCTGAATTACGTTAAGGAGGGGCTTATCCAGGATCTGTCAAGTGGGGGGGGGGGGGGGGGGGGGGGGGGTTGGCGTGGGGGTCACAACATACCAAATTGTCACTATGACATCATATCACATACTGCATCAACGGTCAGATGATTTATCTTTGGCTTTGAAAATGAGGTCACAGGCACCCCTGAGCCCCCTAGATACGCCAATGTTAAGTTAAAAAAATTTACACGTTAAAGTAAAAAAATGTTCAAATTGTAATCATAGCTAGGGACAGTTGATGACAGCTAGGGATAGTTGTTCATAGCTAAGGGATAGTTGATCATAGCTAGTGACAGTTGATCATAGCTAGGAACAGTTGATCATAGCTAGGTAGGGACGGGTGATCATGGCTAGGAACAGGTAATCATAGCAAGGGAAAAGTGAGGTATAAGTGTGGAATACTTCTATGGGAGACTATACGTATGAGCGACTATGTGAAATTCTACCATGAAGTACATCCCTTCCAAGGAAAACAAACACTCGATCGATCGATAACAGTCAATAAAATACACAAACTGGACGACAAACTCGATGGAGATTCAATGTTTTGGCTGGTTTCAGGTGGTTTCAAGATGGTTTCAGGTCGTTTCAGGTCGTTTCAGGTCGTTTCAGGTCGTTTCAGGTCGTTTCAGGTGGTTCTTGGTCGTTCCTTGTTTTAGTAAATACCAATAGTACTATTTTAGATCAATGACGCAGTAGAAAGTCCTTGCCCGTCCCCATTCAAGCTTACGGCATGAAATACGTTTTTGTCATGAAAATATTCGACTAGAAATAAAAATGTTTTGCTAATCAAACCTAATATCATTTTTCTTGGTAATAAAATAATATAAAACTCGTGCGAGTACTATTTTACATCAATGACGCAGTATAAATTCCTGGCCTGTCCATTTACAATCTTTTGTTTACGTAACTAATTCGAGTTGTATAAAAAAACAAAAATCGCACTTAAAGTTTCTAATTTAGTTCCAGTTTCTAATTATCTGCTTAGAACTACCAAATTAAGTTTAAAGTAAGTTGGATTAAGGTACTCTTACCTCGAAAACCACATATGTTCAACCTCTTTCACCTCCTCCGTGTCCAGATCTCAACATGCATTTTCACCTCGTGTTTCACCAATGTCAATCATGACGATGTCCACCAATGGCATTCGTAACACTAAATTCCGATCACACCTAACTCAACAAAAACAAATGTACTGTGCCCATAGGCACAGCACAATAACAAACCATGCCCTCCCCCTTAGAATAACATAATATGATCATATATATTGGCTCATTTCCCCCTCAAAATCCATATATCTCGACCCCCAATCTATAGCCTGTCTATGTAGATGAGTTTGCTGCCTTATATATCTGGATATAAGTTGGTTGTCTTAAGTATTTGTGGATAGTAGTGGCTTTGTTGTGTAGTATTTGTGTAAGGATTTGTAATTTCTAGTATTTGTGAATGGGTGAGTTGTGTAGTATTTGTGGATGGGTTTGTTGTGTAGTATTTATGGATTGGTTTGTTGTGAAGTATTGTGGATGGGTTTGTTATGTAGTATTTGTGGAAAGCGTTTGGTGTCTAGTATTTATGGATGGGTTTGTTGTGTAATATTTATGGATTGGTTTGTTGTGTAGTATTTGTGTATGGATTTGTAATTTCTAGTATTTGTGAATGGGTGTGTTGTGTAGTATTTGTGGATGGGTTTGTTGTGTAGTATTTATGGATGGGTTTGTTATGTAGTATTTGTGGAAGGGGTTTGGTGTCTAGTATTTATGGATTGGTTTGTTGTCTAGTGTTTGTGGATGGGTTTGATGTCTAGTATTTATGGATTGGTTTGTTGTCTAGTATTTATGGATGGGTTTGTTGTCTAGTATTTATGGATGGGTTTGTTGTCTAGTATTTATGGATGGTTTGTTGTGTAGTATTTATGGATGGGTTTGTTGTGTAGTATTTATGGATTGGTTTGTTGTGTAGTATTTATGGATGGGTTTGTTGTGTAGTATTTGTGGATGGGTTTGTTGTGTAGTATTTGTGGATGGGTTTGTTGTCTAGTACTATAATTGGTTCTAAAAGTTAATACTGATTTTGGGGATGTATTCGTTTTCATTTTTTAACTTGAATTGTTTAATTTTCTATGGAATGGTTTTATAAACTTTTATGTTTTTATGTTCTTTAGTGCCAAGGGGAGATACCAATGGATGGACTAAAGAGTAAGGAATCCCTGTTCTAATAGGGCAGGTTTTTTAAATTTTAAACCTTTTTAATTTTTTTAAATATTTTTAATCGTTTTTTTATTGGAGAGGAGGGGCACAATTTTAATTTTAACTTAGATTGTTAATTTCATTCGTTAGTTGTATTTTGTACACTACCATTAGCTCCTTTGATAACAAAAGGTCACGCGACTCTAACACCATTAAAAATAGGCGTTGTGTCAAGATGAACGAGGGTTGTCCAATACTGTCGAACTGATACGGATCGTCAGTGTGGCTCACGATCCGTACAGTTTGTGAAGGTAATTGATATGCATAAAGCATGCATATCATTGTGTGTGTGCACTTAATCTTTGAAGGTAACCCTGTGTGAAGTGTCGCCGTCTGTGTAAAATGGGTGTGGTCACCCTGTGGTTGTTTCAATGATTCCATACCTGAAGCCCCTCACCACTCGTACCATCCGAACTATCCGTACGGATGGTACCAATTAACCTTGCTCACTTAACTACTTTAGATGTGAAGAAAACCATGAAGTATATTCATTATATAGAGTATTAATACTATTAATAATTCATATGCATGTGTGATCAGTAATGTAATTATCAATTGGAGAATTTGGTAATCTGATACATAATGCTTTTACTTATCTTCACCAACCGTAACATTATAGTAAATTAATATATTGGATATAGTTAAGATTGTTAAAATGAAGTTTTAAAAAAATAATGTACAATGTATGTATACATATGGTACCACCCGTACGAATCGCACGGATGGTACAAATGGAAGGGTATGTGAAGAGCTCGAATAAGCATATAAAAAGGTATAAGTATAATTATCAGATTCGTGACAAAGGTAAAAGTGGGCTTCTCTAGGGGTCCTCACGATCCGTGCGGTCCGTGCATATGATTATCAGTTGGCTCGATTCGTGACAACGGTAAAAGTATATAATTGTTTTGATAATACTTTGATGTTTCACCAAATTTTATGATGATTTTAGCTAGCAGCGAGCCTGTAAAAACTTTACGTTGCAGAGTATATTTATTCATTGAAATATTTTTTTAAACGTTTTTGTGGTTATTTATATAAAATATAAATTATGTGGCAATTTATTAGGTATTTGATAGTCATTTATACTTGATTTTCGAGGGTCGTTATAACGACCCATTAGCTTTCGATAACAAGGTAATTCCTTTAGGAGTTTCTTTGTGATGTATGACGTGATTTTCGAGCGTGATTTATCACAGAACATAGACTTTTGATCGTTTTGATAACAGCGTGTTTTATAACGATCCGTCCATGGTTTAAAACAATTCTTTCGCTTTTGATAACTTCATATAGGATTTTATAGCTCTTTTACTCCGACGAAGGACTAGCGTCCGAAACGTCAGTAAGCTTTTTCATCTTTTTCACGGTGTATAATTTACCTTTTCATCATTACTGTTTCATTAGAAACACCGACGCAGCTCACACTAGTTTTAGCTAGTTATACCTTTTTATAGGATTTTATTATGAATTTGGGTTGATATTGGAGCGTGGTTTATTACGATCCATTGACTTTTGATAACAGCGCAATTCATATAGGATTTTATTATGAATTTGACGTGAGATCACGATTCGTACGAACGGATAATTAGATGCACGGTTGGTACCATCCGTACGGATGGTACGAGTGGTGAGGGGCCCCAGGTATGGCATCATTGAAGCAACCACAGGGTGACCATAGCCATTTTACACATACGGCGATAAAAACACTTCACACAGGGATACCGCAAAAGGTTAGTGCACACACCTAATAATATGCATGTTTTATGCATATCAATGACTTTCACGAACCGTACGGATCGTGAGCCACACTGACGATCCGTATTAGTTCTACAGTATTGGGGTTGTATCGTCGTGTACGGGAATTGTCAGGCGGAATTCTATTCAAATGCAAATTTGGAGTAATCGGCTAGTAGTCGTACCCTACGATAGCATAAATTAAACTATAATAAATATTTATGTGCACATGCTAATGATACATCGTTTAAATATGACTCAAAAATGAGACCACCCAACCGAATTCGCTTCGTGGTCTAGTGGTTAGGTTTAGGGTTAGGGTTGGGGTTGGCATTGTAGTAGTCCTTTGGTGCCGAAGGTACCGAGTTCGATTCTTGGTGTCTTCACTAATTTTTTTTCTAAGTGAGGAGAACCAAAATTCTAAGTCTCACTCGTGTGTTCGGAAACTCTATGACGCACTTTTGTTAATCCGTACACGACGATAGACCCAGTATTGGACATGACTGATTGATTTCATTTTTATTTTTTATCTTCTATTTTTTGTCTTTTATCTTTCGTTAATAAAATACATAGACTGACACTGACGACTGCTGCCGGTATTTGTTTAGAATTAGAGATAAACTTATAACGAATATTGCTCGTCGTTCTCCCCCAAAAATGGACAACAAGAAATACCTTATATTAACATCGCTCTAACGGGTAAGATTGGTGCAGGAAAATCAAGCTATATCAACAGCCTTAACAGCATATTTCAAGAAGAGGTTGTCGGATCAAGAGCTGATGTTGGTAAAGGGCTGTAAGCCTAACAGAAGAGGTAGTTCAAGTTTTAACATAAACTAAATTGTCATAAATGACATGTTTTAAATTTCCGCGTGGAAATGGAGGGAGTTAATGGCGGTTAAGAAAATGGGGTATAGGGGAAGGGAGATGGGGTTTTGCAGCACTTTTTAAAAAAAATTCAATTTTTCAGTTTCAAGTGCCCTAAACATGGCAATCTCCGCATATCGTAGTAGTAAATAGAAGTACC
>WHPX01000138.1:0-379017 GCA_011057435.1 Actinia equina
ACTGAGGTGGCGATAAAACTCAATAGAAATAGGGTGAGGTGTGATAAACCTCAATAGAATTAGGATGAGGTGGGGGATAAACCTCAACAGGGTGAGGTGGGGATAAACTCAATAGAATTAGGGTGAGGTGGGGATAAACCTCAATAGAATTAGGGTGAGGTGGGATAACCTCAATAGAATTAGGGTGAGGTGGGGATAAACCTCAATAGAATTTAGGGTGAGGTGGGGATAAACCTCAATAGAATTAGGGTGAGGTGGGGATAACCCTCAATAGAATTAGGGTGAGGTGGGGATAAACCTCAATAGAATTAGGGTGAGGTGGGGATAAGCCTCAAGAGAAATAAGGGTGGGGTGGGGATAAACCTCAATAGAATTAGGGTGAGGTGGGGATAAACCTCAATAGAATTAGGGTGAGGTGGGGATAAGCCTCAAGAGAAATAGGGTGACATGTACTTGTATTGGGTACTTAAGGATTTTTTGTACATGTTTTTCAGGAAAAGGCAAGTGATGTACTTGGGATTTTTTGGTAAAGTTGCTGAATTTGGCATTTTTTCAAACCTAGTTGATTTGACTTGGAAATTTTTTAAACTTTGAATTCTCTGGACTTGTCTTGTAATGCATGTTGTGTTTAAAAAATAAAGATTTACAGTGGACTTAGTATGTTTTCCCCTGTATCTTTCATTAATTCCATCTTTACCCTCTCCACGCCCTTTTTGACAATTACCACCCTAAGTGACGTCAGCACCAATACCTCCTCGAGGTCTTGCCACCACCAATACCTCCTTGAGGTCTCACCAGCACCAATACCTCCTAGAGGTCTCGCCAGCACCACCACCTCCTCGAGGTACCCACCAGCACAGATTGTTGCTACCCCCGCTTACCAGGACCACAGCAGTAAAATTACTGTCCCGACAACAGCCATCTTATGAAACCATACCAGAAACTCCTCTAATGGTGAACACTGGTGATAAGAATATCAGACTCTGAACTCCCTACAGACCCATGAGAGTACCTCGATGGCATGGCAGCCTTTGTACTGTGAGGATTATTGCAAGTAGGAGAATTACAAAATAACCACACCCCACTATCCTTAGGTTTTACTGCACAACAGTGATTTATATATCAGAGTGACGTGATCTATAATGCATTCAATTAATATATTCAGAGTCTGCTGGGGGACGGCCTTTAATGTATTCAATTAAGTATTAATGTATTCAGAGTCTGCTGAGGGACTGGGTCTATAATTTATTCAATTAAGTATTGTTTCAGAGTCTGCCGAGGGACTGGTCTATAATTTATTCAATTAAGTATTAATGTTTTCACAAACAGCTGAGGGACTGGGCCTATAATTTATTCAATTAAGTATTGTTTCAGAGTCTGCTGAGGGACTGGGTCTATAATTTATTCAATTAAGTATTAATGTTTTCACAAACAGCTGAGGGACTGGGCCTATAATTTATTCAATTAAGTATTAATGTATTCACAAACAGCTGAGGGACTGGGCCTATAATTTATTCAATTAAGTATTAATGTATTCACATGGGTTAGTGAGAGGCTGTATGTAGAGGAATCATTGTTCCAGTACTGCTAGATGACATGGCTGTGGCGTGAGTAAGGCTCATAGTAATTATGTTATCATGAAATAGAACGATTAAAGCACAACACTTGAAGTAAGGTATTTTTGATTTTGCAATTGGATTTTAAGGTTCATTTTCAGATAACTGTAAATTTTGGATAATGACATTTTTCCATATTTGTGGCATTTTAGAATTTATATGATAATTTACATTTACTATCCCATTTTGTAATACTATGCTTATTTTATTGTTAGTTACTAGGTGGTTTAGGGCATCGAACAAAATGGACTTTTGAATTTGGGTTCCCTTTAGGAAATTCCTAGCTATGCTCCCCCACCCCCTCCCCCTTCACCCAATGCTGAACTCTTGGTATTTGGTAACATTTTCTTTAGTTGATTATTATAGTTTTGTTGCTGTAGGTAAACTGTAAACATATCACTGTTGTACACACCCATGAATAGTAAGATATGATTATTTATACTGCTACTCACACTAACCTTCACAGTGACTGTCATTTACGCCATCAGCGCACTCCCATAAAATCTGCAAAGAGCCATCACCTAATATCCTTACCCACAACCTTCAGCAAGAGAACAGGCAACTGATAATGGCAACAAGGTTAGACTCTGTCAGGTTAATCGGTAATTTTTTTGCACTGTCTGACGATGATACCTAGCCTGGTAGGGCAACTTCGGTTAGCACTGATAGGGCCTTGTGGGATCACTCTTTGTCTGGCCCCTACCCTTCGACCTGTCCGGCATGGGTGACCCTAACAGGAGTACATGACTCCCGCCGGCATAGCTCTAGGGGTCACTGGGACACGCAAACCGCCTCACCACGATAAGGTGGCAATCCCATCGAGACGGGTTAGGACCTTGTGTGACTGGTATCAAGTGTATAGAGTGTGTGCAACCATGTGACTCAAATTCATTGAGATATAAATAACGATGAAACAGCCACCATCTTGGTTGATCTAACAAGAGAAGCTGATGAGGAATGCTTTGTTATCGTCAACCAAGACAGCGGCGATGAAGTAACATGCACCTACTCTATTTCATTTTTCTGGTGTACAAAAAAAATAGTCATGTTAGGGAGTGTTTTAAACTAGTAAAGAATTCCTAGTAGAGTTTGGGAAAAAATCTTAAACTAGCAGCCAATATCATGATATTAATTTGTTCAAAATTCAAATAATATTAAAACTGGAATAAACTGAATTAAAAAAAACAAACATTTCATTTGTGATTTCTTTCTGAATTCAATTATTTATAGTCTTAGAGGTTTTGAATAAAACAAACTTATGCTCTTATAACCTTTCTGTGATGGATTACAGGGTGCTGAAAATAGTGTTGAATGATGAAGTTTTCCATAAAAGTATTGTAAACCATAAAGAAAACATTCCTACAAAAACACATTAAATATTTTGTGAAATAAACTTGATTGCAGGACTCAAAATAGCAGCAAAAAATACAATCTCTATTTCCTGATGGCAAGTAAGATAAAATAATTGTCACCTATGAGGTTGAGAATAATGTCAACAGAAATATTCAGTCAAAATTCACTTGTCAAGGAACACTTGTCACAAACATTTGTGTTATTTTGAGCCCTGCGCAGCCCTTTTCTGACTTTGATAAACAGGATGCATTGTGGTCTAGCTTGGGTACAAAGAACACGGCATGATGGACAGTGTTACCTCTATTAAGGTGCCCCCCTCTGGGCCGAGCCAAGTGGCTGCTTAATAGAGGTTGGCCACTACAACTCACCAGATAACCACATAATGGCTAGATAATTCAGCTAGTATATTGATTGTGTGTATAGCAATTTGTGACTATGATTATAACAACATTTGAATTAAATCATTTTGTAACTCCCTCTAGAAACTCTTTGAGAACTTTCACTGTTGCACTGTAATTTCCACTGAAACTACTGTAAAAATGTTTCTCAACAAGAACCACCATGATACTGGATGTTTGAGTTGAATTGAAGGCTTGTAAGCTTGTCACAATGAAGATTAAAGAAGAAGTTGCTGCTGTTATCAAGCTCATAACTGCATTGTTTAGGATCACCAATAGGACTTTGTGGCCATTGAGGTATAATAGCATTTAGGACCACAAAATAGTGGCTGCAGCTGCTCAATAGAGGTAGCCATTGTATAGAGGTATTAAATACAGTACTTGAGTGACAAATATTTGGGGACTTTGAAAAGTGGCCACTACATAGAGGGTGGCCGCTGAATAGAGGTACTACTTTAGTTTTCTATTTTTTCTCAAATCAAACTAAAGGCAGTTTTTTTCTCCTAGGCCTAGATTAAGTCCTAGATAAAGTTCATCACAATATACCCTAACCTACCATGCCTCACTTACTCACTTAATCTTACCCCAACTTAACCCATCTACCCAGTGAGTTTAGTTCCAAAGATTATATCCATACCCCCGACACAGATGAATTTCTATCTTATACTGATATCCTTATCATTGGTCAATGATTCCTGTCATCAGCACTGATTGTCTTGATCTTGATGGCACTGCATTATCTCACAAGGCTTTGCAGCACAACAGCTTAGTACATGTATGACTGAATATGACAGATTTGGTGCAGCTAGAAAAAAAAAAAAAAAAAGAAAAATGTCAAAATCGTAAGAGTACTTTCCCCTCATGATCATCAAGGCAAAGTTTGTTACTGAAGTTAGTGTCATATGGGAGTAGATTTGCTCAAGGATTCCCTCCTCAGTGCTTCAAGGGTTTTTCTCTTGCACTCTCCTCTCATGGTGTCATATGTGCTTCAAGAACTTTTATCTTGGGCCCCAGCTTTCTTCCCTAGACAAAACCAACTTCTTAATTCAATGTATGGTATTTGAGTGAAAAGTCTTAAGGTTCTGCTATGCTATGCAATTTTCTCAGCAACTTGTCTCACATTGCTTAACTTGCAGCATTGCTAGTTTTTCCTTTCTAAATATGGAAATACAGTGAAACCTCTCTGAGACAGACACTCTAAGGACTGCACCAAGTGTTTGTCTCAGAGAGGTGTCTGTCTTATACATACATTACGTAATATGACACCTCATAAAAAAGTTGTACAATCATGTGAGAATGCACTGTACAAATGATAACATCATTACTGTAGATTGTTTAGTACAATAATTTCTATCACAGTTTTAAATGTTAAAGAAGTACATTAATGTTGTACATAACATATCCATATTTATCTACACCGACTGTGGTTAGTGCAGAATAGATGTGTAGTCATTATGAGTTCTGTAAATGAACACTGTATATGTATGCCGTACCTTGTTGTGTACAAATTACTAAGAAGAAATTACTTAAAAGATACAGTTACTTCCTTAGTATTTATTTATCTGTGTAATCAAATCACAATTTGTCTGTTGACCTCTTCAAAGTGTCCGTAGTGCATCTTACAGAGTCTTCATTTTATAGAGTATAGATACAGTAAAATGACCATCGACAGGCAGGTACTGGAAAAGGTGTGTGTCTTATCTGCGTGTCCACTTAGAGAGGTTTCACTGTAATCAAAGGTGCTTTAAGTTGAGATGTGAATGACAGATTGCTTTTATGCAATTAACAAGCATGAGGGATGGTTTGAAGTGTACTGTAGTGGTTCTCTAACATCCCTCTGATATTGGTTAGTAATGATGAGTTCGGGGAGATGGAACCACCATTAAAAGCGGTCATCCGAGCCACTTGAAACCCTAAACGTTTGCAGATGTAATTTTAAAGGCAGCACCTTCTCCTCAGTCATTTTAAGACCCTGCGTGTTGGTCCAGCAGGGATGCGAACCATGACCTCCTGCACGAAAGTCTGATGCTCAACCAACTGAGCCAACTGGTTGGTGGTTCAGCAACTTGCAACATATATTTTGGCTTCTTGGGGAAAAATGTGAAATGTGCGCATACATTCAGTTGAAATTGTAAGAAAGGTTGTTGGAGAAGTGATACACTGTGCAATATTATCGTTGATGTCTTTAAGCATGAGTATTTCTACAATAGACAGCGCTTGCAACGAAAGACATTTTGCTAGTTGTCAGTGATTGTATAGGAGACTGGCCTTTATGAGAAATATATAAGTTTTCATATCAACTTGGATGTAGCTTATCTCTCTGATAAAGTCATCCTCATTAGTATTCTTTATGTATAAAGACACAAAAGTCATTATATAACAATAACATTCTTGTACCTTTGTACCCGATAAAGTCCTCTTCATTTTAGTATTTAGCAAATAATTATTATTTGTTGAATGCTAAAATGAAGAGGACTTTATCGGGTACAAAGGTACAGGAATGTGTGTGTGTGGTCACTAAAACACTATGTACAGTAATGTTACCATGATATCACAGCTTGTTTAGAAGGGAGAGAATGATCAGCAAACAAATAATTGGGACTCCTTTACCTCTACAGCTGAATTAATAGCTCTGAATAATATCTGGTTTTAATTTTTTTTTAAACCTTTGTTTATCCTACAATATATATAGTATATGGTTGGTATTAATGCTTCCATTAGTTCTAAAGAGTCAGTACTTATTAGGCTTACTGGGCTATTCCTTCTTGATAATTTGGGCTATACGTCTAATATTGGGAGTACAGTGTATGGAACATCAAGGTGTAAATTTGCAAAAAGCAATAAGTACTATATTCATCTAACTGAAATAATGAATATAACCTGGTATTTAATTAAAAGAATATGGAACTGTAATGGTATTTTTTAAGTAAGCTTAAACTAAAATGAACCAGTGGAATCAGGGAGGGGTGCGCACACCCTGCACCTCTTCCCTGGTTCTGCAACTGGGTTTAATTAAATCTAAAAAATTGAACTGGTTCATAGATACAGTATTCAAAAAGCATAATTTATTTTACTCATGGTTTACATGAAAGCTATTTTAAATTTATATTTTCAAAATGGCCAGCATTCAGTATTACTAGTTACAACAAAAACACTAAAGCCTTACATGACGTCATCATCATTAACATATTGGAAGTATAAACCTTCATAACTTAGAGACGCATCACTCAAATCAAGAAATATTTAACCAATCAACTATTTACTTTATGCAGAACCAGTACTGAGTGCTATTGTCAGAGGGTTCATTTACAATTTACGATTTTTAGTTCAAAACTGATTCAGAGCAAAAATGAAACGACAGTTCAAAATAGAATGCCTTTTTAAAGGACGAAGAAACCCAGAAAACACGAAATAAACCTTATCATAGCATTTGTATGGATTAGTGTAGTATATAAGCATTTCTTACCGGATAAAGGATGGTATTCTGATCCACGTTTTTCTCATTTTTCCGCCATCTTGTTTGTTTATGTTTTTGATAAAGCTCGCACAGCATCATGGGACACCACAGGGATACCATGTAGAAAACAAACCATAAGTCCATCGCTCTTTTGTTGGGTTTATTCCAAATGGACAAGAGTGAAAACCCTGTCTAATGGAATCAGTATAAATTTGATTCCTTAAAAGTTTACAGTACCAGTATAATTTCAGAGGAACGTGATCATCGTGAATGATTCTACACTAAGACAGACAGTCTGGGGCAATGTCTCTTCTCGTCTCTTCACTTCAAGGTCTCTTCACTTTTCTTTTCTTCTATTCACTACACTTCACTTCACTTTACTTTACTTTTCTTCTCATCACTTCACCTCACTTCATTTCACTTCTCTTTTCCTCACTTCTTTTCACTTCACTTTGCTTCTCTTTTCCTCACTTCTCTTCTCTTCGCTTCACTTCTCTTCACCTCTCTTTTCCTCACCTTTCTTCACTTCATTTTTCTTCTCTTCACTTCTCTTCTCTTTTCTTCTCTTTTCTTCTCTTCTCTTCTCTTCTCTTCTCTTCTCTTCTCTTCTCTTCTCTTCTCTTCTCTTCTCTTCTCTTCTCTTCTCTTCTCTTCTCTTCCCTTCCCTTCCCTTCCCTTCTCTGCTCTGCTCTGCTCTTTTTTTCTCTTTTCTTTTCTATACTCTAAAGGATCCCTGCAGCTTCAGCCAATCCTTTTTTCTAGTATATCTTGTAGTTTTCTAGTATATCTTGTAGTTTTCTAGTATATCTTGTAGTTTTCTAGTATATCTTGTAGTTTTCTAGTATATCTTGTAGTTTTCTAGTATATCTTGCAGTTTTCTAGTATATCTTGTAGTTTTCTAGTATATCTTGTAGTTTTCTAGTATATCTTGTAGTTTTCTAGTATATCTTGTAGTTTTCTAGCATATCTTGTAGTTTTCTTGTATATCTTGTAGTTTTCTAGTAATGTCTTGTAGTTTTCTAGTATATCTTGTAGTTTTCTAGTATGTCTTGTAGTTTTCTAGTGTATCTTGTAGTTTTCTAGTATATCTTGTAGTTTTCTAGTTATATCTTGTAGTTTTCTACAATATCCTGTAGTTTTCTAGTATATCTTGTAGTTTTCTAGTATGTCTTGTAGTTTTCTAGTATGTCTTGTAGTTTTCTAGTATATCTTGTAGTTTTCTAGTATATCTTGTAGTTTTCTAGTATATCTTGTAGTTTTCTAGTGTGTCTGCAGGGTAGTTTTCTAGTATATCTTGTAGTTTTCTAGTATGTCTTGTAGTTTTCTAGTATGTCTTGTAGTTTTCTAGTATATCTTGTAGTTTTCTAGTATATCTTGTAGTTTTCTAGTATATCTTGTAGTTTCCTAGTATATCTTGTAGTTTTCTAGTGTGTCTGGTAGTTTTCTAGTATATCTTGTAGTTTTCTAATATATCTTGTAGTTTTCTAGTATATCTTGTAGTTTTTTAGTATGTCTTGTAGTTCAAGACAGATAATAACAATAATGTATGAAGCAAGTCAGCCAATCAGAATGCACAATAAATGTTGTATGTTTGTCAGCTGATTACACTTCCCATCAAATATTACGTATACCAAGATACACGTTCCTCTGAAATTATACGGGTTTTGCGGGTACCTAAAAGAACACATTACATGAGTGGTAGTGGTATGGTGAAAAGGTACTGTAAACTTTTAAGGAATCAAATTTATACTGATTCCATTAGACAGGGTTTTCACTCTTGTCCATTTGGAATAAACCCAACAAAAGAGCGATGGACTTATGGTTTGTTTTCTACATGGTATCCCTGTGGTGTCCCATGATGCTGTGCAAGCTTTATCAAAAACATAAACAAACAAGATGGCGGAAAAATGAGAAAAACGTGGATCAGAATACCATCCTTTATCCGGTAAGAAATGCTTATATACTACACTAATCCATACAAATGCTATGATAAGGTTTATTTCGTGTTTTCTGGGTTTCTTCGTCCTTTAAAAAGGCATTCTATTTTGAACTGTCGTTTCATTTTTGCTCTGAATCAGTTTTGAACTAAAAATCGTAAATTGTAAATGAACCCTCTGACAATGCACTCAGTACTGGTTCTGCATAAAGTAAATAGTTGATTGGTTAAATATTTCTTGATTTGAGTGATGCGTCTCTAAGTTATGAAGGTTTATACTTCCAATATGTTAATGATGATGACGTCATGTAAGGCTTTAGTGTTTTTGTTGTAACTAGTAATACTGAATGCTGGCCATTTTGAAAATATAAATTTAAAATAGCTTTCATGTAAACCATGAGTAAAATAAATTATGCTTTTTGAATACTGTATCTATGAACCAGTTCAATTTTTTAGATTTAATTAAACCCAGTTGCAGAACCAGGGAAGAGGTGCAGGGTGTGCGCACCCCTCCCTGATTCCACTGGTTCATTTTAGTTTAAGCTTACTTAAAAAATACCATTACAGTTCCATATTCTTTTAATTAAATACCAGGTTATATTCATTATTTCAGTTAGATGAATATAGTACTTATTGCTTTTTGCAAATTTACACCTTGATGTTCCATACACTGTACTCCCAATATTAGACGTATAGCCCAAATTATCAAGAAGGAATAGCCCAGTAAGCCTAATAAGTACTGACTCTTTAGAACTAATGGAAGCATTAATACCAACCATATACTATATATATTGTAGGATAAACAAAGGTTTAAAAAAAAAATTAAAACCAGATATTATTCAGAGCTATTAATTCAGCTGTAGAGGTAAAGGAGTCCCAATTATTTGTTTGCTGATCATTCTCTCCCTTCTAAACAAGCTGTGATATCATGGTAACATTACTGTACATAGTGTTTTAGTGACCACACACACACATTCCTGTACCTTTGTACCCGATAAAGTCCTCTTCATTTTAGCATTCAACAAATAATAATTATTTGCTAAATACTAAAATGAAGAGGACTTTATCGGGTACAAAGGTACAAGAATGTTATTGTTATATAATGACTTGTGTCTTTATACATAAAGAATACTAATGAGGATGACTTTATCAGAGAGATAAATCTACATCCAAGTTTATATGAAAACTTATATATTTCTCATAAAGGCCAGTCTCCTAAGTATACAATCACTGACAATAAGCAAAATGTCTTTCGTTGCAAGCGCTGTCTATTGTAGAAATACTCATGCTAAAGACATCAACAATAATATTGCACAGTGTATCACTTTTCCAACAACCTTTCTTACAATTTCAACTGAATGTATGCGCACATTTCACATTTTTCCCCCAAGAAGCCAAAATATAGGTTGCAAGTTGCTGAACCACCAACCAGTTGGCTCAGTTGGTTGAGCATCAGACTTTCGTGCAGGAGGTCATGGTTCGCATCCCTGCTGGACCAACACTCAGGGTCTTAAAATGACTGAGGAGAAGGTGCTGCCTTTAAAATTACATCTGCAAACGTTTAGGGTTTCAAGTGGCTTGGATGACCACTTTTGATGGTGGTTCCATCTCCCCGAACTCATCATTACTAACCAATATCAGAGGGATGTTAGAGAACCACTACAGTACACTTCAAACCATCTCTCATGCTTGTTAATTGCATAAAAAGCAATCTGTCATTCACATCTCAACTTAAAGCACCTTTGATTCAGTGAAACTTCTCTAAGTGGACACGCAGATAAGACACACACCTTTTCCAGTACCTGCCTGTCGATGGTCATTTTACTGTATCTAATACTCTATAAAACGAACACTCTGTAAGATGCACTATGGACACTTTGAAGAGGTCAACAGACAAATTGTGATTTGATTACACAGATAAATAAATACTAAGGAAGTAACTGTATCTTTAATTTAAGTAATTTCTTCTTAGTAATTTGTACACAACAAGGTATGGCATACATATACAGTGTTCATTTACAGAACTCATAATGACTACACATCTATTCTGCACTAACCACAGTCGGTGTAGATAAATATGGATATGTTATGTACAACATTAATGTACTTTACTTTAACATTTAAAACTGTGATAGAAATTATTGTACTAAACAATCTACAGTAATGATGTTATCATTTGTACAGTGCATTCTCACATGATTGTACAACTTTTTTTATGAGGTGTCATATTACGTAATGTATGTATAAGACAGACACCTCTCTGAGACAAACACTTGGTGCAGTCCTTAGAGTGTCTGTCTCAGAGAGGTTTCACTGTATTTCCATATTTAGAAAGGAAAAACTAGCAATGCTGCAAGTTAAGCAATGTGAGACAAGTTGCTGAGAAAATTGCATAGCATAGCAGAACCTTAAGACTTTTCACTCAAATACCATACATTGAATTAAGAAGTTGGTTTTGTCTAGGGAAGAAAGCTGGGGCCCAAGATAAAAGTTCTTGAAGCACATATGACACCATGAGAGGAGAGTGCAAGAGAAAAACCCTTGAAGCACTGAGGAGGGAATCCTTGAGCAAATTTACTCCCATATGACACTAACTTCAGTAACAAACTTTGCCTTGATGATCATGAGGGGAAAGTACTCTTACGATTTTGACATTTTTCTTTTGTTTTTTTTTTCTAGCTGCACCAAATCTGTCATATTCAGTCATACATGTACTAAGCTGTTGTGCTGCAAAGCCTTGTGAGATAATGCAGTGCCATCAAGATCAAGACAATCAGTGCTGATGACAGGAATCATTGACCAATGATAAGGATATCAGTATAAGATAGAAATTCATCTGTGTCGGGGGTATGGATATAATCTTTGGAACTAAACTCACTGGGTAGATGGGTTAAGTTGGGGTAAGATTAAGTGAGTAAGTGAGGCATGGTAGGTTAGGGTATATTGTGATGAACTTTATCTAGGACTTAATCTAGGCCTAGGAGAAAAAAACTGCCTTTAGTTTGATTTGAGAAAAAAAAGAAAACTAAAGTAGTACCTCTATTCAGCGGCCACCCTCTATGTAGTGGCCACTTTTCAAAGTCCCCAAATATTTGTCACTCAAGTACTGTATTTAATACCTCTATACAATGGCCACCTCTATTGAGCAACTGCAGCCACTATTTTGTGGTCCTAAATGCTATTATACCTCAATGGCCACAAAGTCCTATTGGTGATCCTTACAATGTTATGAGCTTGATAACAGCAGCAACTTCTTCTTTAATCTTCATTGTGACAAGCTTACAAGCCTTCAATTCAACTCAAACATCCAGTATCATTGTGGTTCTTGTTGAGAAACATTTTTACAGTAGTTTCAGTGGAAATTACAGTGCAACAGTGAAAGTTCTCAAAGAGTTTCTAGAGGGAGTTACAAAATGATTTAATTCAAATGTTGTTATAATCATAGTCACAAATTGCTAACACACAATCAATATAGCTGCATTATCTAGCCATTATGTGGTTATCTGGTGAGTTGTAGTATCTCCATTAAGTGGCCAACCTCTATTAAGCAGCCACTTGGCTCGGCCCAGAGGGGGGCACCTTAATAGAGGTAACACTGTCCATCATGCCGTGTTCTTTGTACCCAAGCTAGACCACAATGCATCCTGTTTATCAAAGTCAGAAAAGGCCTGCGCAGGGCTCAAATTACCACAAATGTTTGTGACAAGTGTTCCTTGACAAGTGAATTTTGACTGAATATTTCTGTTGACATTATTCTCAACCTCATGGGTGACAATTATTTTATCTTACTTGCAATCAGGAAATAGAGATTGTATTTTTTGCTGCTATTTTGAGTCCTGCAATCAAGTTCATTTCACAAAATATTTAATGTGTTTTTGTAGGAATGTTTTCTTTATGGTTTACAATACTTTTATGGAAAACTTCATCATTCAACACTATTTTCAGCACCCTGTAATCCATCACAGAAAGGTTATAAGAGCATAAGTTTGTTTTATTTAAAACCTTTAAGACTATAAATAATTGAATTCAGAAAGAAATCACAAATGAAATGTTTTTTTTTTAATTCAGTTTATTCCAATTTTAATATTATTTGAATTTTGAACAAATTAATATCATGATATTGGCTGCTAGTTTAAGATTTTTTCCCCAAACTCTACTAGGAATTCTTTACTAGTTTAAAACACTCCCTAACATGACTATTTTTTTTGTACACCAGAAAAATGAAATAGAGTAGGTGCATGTTACTTCATCGCCGCTGTCTTGGTTGACGATAACAAAGCATTCCTCATCAGCTTCTCTTGTTAGATCAACCAAGATGGTGGCTGTTTCATCGTTATTTATATCTCAATGAATTTTGAGTCACATGGTTGCACACACTCTATACACTTGATACCAGTCACACAAGGTCCTAACCCGTCTCGATGGGATTGCCACCTTATCGTGGTGAGGCGGTTTGCGTGTCCCAGTGACCCCTAGAGCTATGCCGGCGGGAGTCATGTACTCCTGTTAGGGTCACCCATGCCGGACAGGTCGAAGGGTAGGGGCCAGACAAAGAGTGATCCCACAAGGCCCTATCAGTGCTAACCGAAGTTGCCCTACCAGGCTAGGTATCATCGTCAGACAGTGCAAAAAAAATACCGATTAACCTGACAGAGTCTAACCTTGTTGCCATTATCAGTTGCCTGTTCTCTTGCTGAAGGTTGTGGGTAAGGATATTAGGTGATGGCTCTTTGCAGATTTTATGGGAGTGCGCTGATGGCGTAAATGACAGTCACTGTGAAGGTTAGTGTGAGTAGCAGTATAAATAATCATATCTTACTATTCATGGGTGTGTACAACAGTGATATGTTTACAGTTTACCTACAGCAACAAAACTATAATAATCAACTAAAGAAAATGTTACCAAATACCAAGAGTTCAGCATTGGGTGAAGGGGGAGGGGGTGGTGGAGCATAGCTAGGAATTTCCTAAATAATATAATAATAATAATAATGGGTTCTTATATAGCGCATTATCACATTGTCTCAATGCGCTTTACATTGCAGTGGAGGACTTTACGGGCTGCATGTTAAGGCGCTATTAGCAGCCGAGCAGCTTACAATCATGAGTGATTTATTAGTACGTTAGTGTTATGCCTCCAAATTGGGATAGGCAGTTGAACCGGGAGACAATCCCCTACTCTTTCACGAATAGTTCAACAGGTTCTTTTATGTCCCCCATTTTACTGTAGGTTAGGAAGGGTTGGGAGACAGGGCCTACGGTTTTAAGTCCTTGTCCGAGAAGACTTGAAGGTCTAACCATTTGCAGGTGTAATTACAAAGGCAGCACCTTCTCCTCAGTTATTTTAAGACCCTGAGTGTTGGTCCGGCCGAGGCTTGAACCATGACCTCCCGCACAACAGACCGACGCTCTTACCAACTGAGCTAACCGGGTGGCGGTTCCTAAAGGGAACCCAAATTCAAAAGTCCATTTTGTTCGATGCCCTAAAACACCTAACTAACAATAAAATAAGCATACAAAATGGGATAGTAAATGTAAATTATCATATAAATTCTAAAATGCCACAAATATGGAAAAATGTCATTATCCAAAATTTACAGTTATCTGAAAATGAACCTTAAAATCCAATTGCAAAATCAAAAATACCTTACTTCAAGTGTTGTGCTTTAATCGTTCTATTTCATGATAACATAATTACTATGAGCCTTACTCACGCCACAGCCATGTCATCTAGCAGTACTGGAACAATGATTCCTCTACATACAGCCTCTCACTAACCCATGTGAATACATTAATACTTAATTGAATAAATTATAGGCCCAGTCCCTCAGCTGTTTGTGAATACATTAATACTTAATTGAATAAATTATAGGCCCAGTCCCTCAGCTGTTTGTGAAAACATTAATACTTAATTGAATAAATTATAGACCCAGTCCCTCAGCAGACTCTGAAACAATACTTAATTGAATAAATTATAGGCCCAGTCCCTCAGCTGTTTGTGAAAACATTAATACTTAATTGAATAAATTATAGACCAGTCCCTCGGCAGACTCTGAAACAATACTTAATTGAATAAATTATAGACCCAGTCCCTCAGCAGACTCTGAATACATTAATACTTAATTGAATACATTAAAGGCCGTCCCCCAGCAGACTCTGAATATATTAATTGAATGCATTATAGATCACGTCACTCTGATATATAAATCACTGTTGTGCAGTAAAACCTAAGGATAGTGGGGTGTGGTTATTTTGTAATTCTCCTACTTGCAATAATCCTCACAGTACAAAGGCTGCCATGCCATCGAGGTACTCTCATGGGTCTGTAGGGAGTTCAGAGTCTGATATTCTTATCACCAGTGTTCACCATTAGAGGAGTTTCTGGTATGGTTTCATAAGATGGCTGTTGTCGGGACAGTAATTTTACTGCTGTGGTCCTGGTAAGCGGGGGTAGCAACAATCTGTGCTGGTGGGACCTCGAGGAGGTGGTGGTGCTGGCGAGACCTCTAGGAGGTATTGGTGCTGGTGAGACCTCAAGGAGGTATTGGTGGTGGCGAGACCTCGAGGAGGTATTGGTGCTGACGTCACTTAGGGTGGTAATTGTCAAAAAGGGCGTGGAGAGGGTAAAGATGGAATTAATGAAAGATACAGGGAAAACATACTAAGTCCACTGTAAATCTTTATTTTTTAAACACAACATGCATTACAAGACAAGTCCAGAGAATTCAAAGTTTAAAAATTTCCAAGTCAAATCAACTAGGTTTGAAAAAATGCCAAATTCAGCAACTTTACCAAAAATCCCAAGTACATCACTTGCCTTTTCCTGAAAACAATGTACAAAAATCCTTAAGTACCCAATACAAGTACATGTCACCCTATTTCTCTTGAGGCTTATCCCCACCTCACCCTAATTCTATTGAGGTTTATCAACACCTCACCCTAATTCTATTGAGGTTTATCCCCACCTCACCCTAATTCTATTGAGGTTTATCCCCACCTCACCCTAATTCTATTGAGGTTTATCCCCACCTCACCCTAATTCTATTGAGGTTTATCCCCACCTCACCCTAATTCTATTGAGGTTTATCCCCACCTCACCCTAATTCTATTGAGGTTTATCAACACCTCACCTTAATTCTATTGAGGTTTATCCCCACCTCACCCTAATTCTATTGAGGTTTATCCCCACCTCACCCTAATTCTATTGAGGTTTATCCCCACCTCACCCTAATTCTATTGAGTTGAGGTTTATCCCCACCTCACCCTGTTGAGGTTTATCCCCACCTCATCCTAATTCTATTGAGGTTTATCCCCACCTCACCCTGTTGAGGTTTATCAGCACCTCACCCAATCTCATACCCAGAGCCCTTATTTCTTACTGCGCATGCTCGACGAAATAATTGGGCTCTGGAAAACTCCAAACCGGAAGACCCAGATTCTGGGTTTCTCGCACATGCGCATTATGACAGACTAGGAAATTCAAAATGGCGGACGATGTTCAACGAACATGTGAATTTGCCCTTGGAAAATTAGGATTTGAAGATGGTTTTCCGTTAAATTAATTACGAAAATATCTATTGGAAGGACATCGATACAATTCCCATTAAAAAACCGGCAAAACTTTGAAAAATCCGGCTCTACAGGCTTTTTTGGGTGTACTTAATTCGAGACGCCATCTTGTTTTTATTTTCCCTAGTACTGTAATTTTTACTTCCGATATCTTTCTTTGTTCTCGAGAACCAATCACAGTACAGGAAATATTGAAGTTTTCCAGAGCCCAATTATTTCGTCGAGCATGCGCAGTAAGAAATAAGGGCTCTGGGTACGAGATTGCACCTCACCCTCCCAATTTAAGTTCAATCTTTCCTTGATTCATTCTATATAAATAATCTGAAGGTCATTGTGCTAGTGTAAGCATGCTTGGATCAGTGCTAGGCATTGTCTAAGGAATGTATGAAGTCTGAAAATAAGTCTTATGTAACCTTCGTAAGCAGATGACTTACGAAGTGAGTGACACACTTGCATATGCTGACCCCCTCACAATAGCTTGTTTCTATACTTCACATATCCACAAGTTAAAAAGGTATTCCATGACCTGTGTTACCACAGGTAACCTGGTAATAAATATATCTCTCCGATAATTTAGTGATGAAGTGGAAGATTTGTAATTATACTTCTGGTAAATCCTTGTCCAATCAGATGTGCATCCAGAATATGGTAACTCAACACAAGGTCCACTTTCTTCCTTCTGATCTCCTCCCCTGCCCCCTTCCCTTGCATGGGCCTAAAACTCGGGTTATATCTGAACAACTATAATATTTACTTACCTGATTTGTGCTGAAACACCATACTGAGATGAATTACAGGTTCTTGTATTTGCTCTGGCACTCATAGTTGTTTTCATATCACATTTTGATTGGTTCACTGTCACGTCTAACTGGTCTAAGTGACTGCAGTTACAGTAGTGTCACAGTAATCAGTGTTAGTTCTTTCACACTCCTAAGAGGCCTTTGGATCTGTAAAACAAATGGAGGTTACCATGCATATATACAAGATAATTAATGTTACAATAATGAGCATTGTTAGCACAGATGAAATAACCATTTCACAAGAAGGACTCTTTGTAAAAACCGAGAATCAAAAGAAAAAATTTCATTTTTTCCCAATAGGACCAAATGAACTGAGTGGGCAAAAGCAATAAACAAAACTGAGAGTATGAAATGTTCGTGCGATTTTCTCCAAATCTAACATATTAAGAATTTCTTTAAATCCTTGATATTTTGTTTGTCATGAATTGGGGATTCATAGTAGTTAACAGTTTTTCTACAGCACATCTGAATCATGCACACTTTTATGTTTTTTCATTTTCGATTTTTCTCAATTTTCTTGCATTGAAGACTTTGATTTTAATAAAATATACATTAGTACAAACTTCAAACCAAGATCAACCATTGGTATAAATTCTAGAATGATCCAGCAAACAGAACATTGTCAACTTAACGATTGAACAAGTTCTGTTTGGTGATCACAAAACTGTATTGAAACACCTTAAAGACCAGCAGCACTCACTCATGACCCCTTCCGCAGCTGTAATGTTTTGCTCATTAATGTTTGAGCTATTTTCATTAGCAAGAGTAATAAATTAACTTACCAGTAAATATGGTTAGCAACAATACTTAGGGAGCAAAGTAAGTCTATCTCCAGATATTGTCCCTCACCTGAAATGAAAATAGAAAATTCAAGTCTAGGAAAGTCATTACTTATAAATCGATTAATAGAGAGACTGATTCCATAAGTCAGTCTAGATTAAATTTTTCTGCTATAACAAGTCCTGTGTTTAAGTTATTGCTCATTATGACCAGCCAAATTAGATTTTTACTGCTGTAGCTCAGCCATCACAGGAAACCATTTTCAATAAGCCATTTGCATGATGGCGTCATTTCACTACCATTCCCAAAATGCTTCATAAGTTTTCTTTCTTATTCAAATTTGTTTTTCCTAATTATCCTAAAAATCCCAAAATGCTTCATGAATTTTCTTTCATGAAATTTCATGAAGCATTTTGGGAATGGTAGTCAAATGTCCTATTCCTATTTCAAAAATATTGGAGGGAAATTCTTTATATATTGAGAAAAGAAAATAATTATAATAAACCAACATTCAGTAAATTATTGGGATCAATTTGATGGACAACAATTATTTCCCAATAAACACTCACGATTGGAGATTAAATACATGTACATTTTCTCAGTCATGGGAATGAATTCCCAACCAAAAACTTTGAACTGGGAATCAAATAGATATGTCTTTATAATAATGGGAATGGAATGGGAGTAGGCCCTTTGCAGCTCAGTAATCATGTGCTGATTATACTCACTGACAGCAAATGAATGAACATTTTTAATTCCCATGGGTGATTATACTGGTGAGCAAACAAATTTTCTTCAACCTGTTCCAAGAGATCATAATAAAACTGCATTCTGTAACACAATGGATACACGTCTTGCATTCATTTCTTTACAAATAGCTAAAAAGAATCACCAATTTAATATAAAAACAAAATTTTGCCTTCCAGTACAGACATGTGACTGTTAACTGCAAAGGGCCTATTTATTCATAGCCAAAACCTCTGAAATTGTCAAATAAATATGTTTTTATAATAATGGGAATTGAATGGGAATTTATTTCAACAGAAAAATCCAATAGAATAAAATATGTCTCTCTCCCTAATGAAATTCCAATAGTCCAATATTGCAGCATCTTATGACTAAAGACTCATTTGTAAAGGCTTAGCTTCATTTAAAAGCTAACAATTAAAAAAAATTAATTGTAATGTAAAGACTGTATACCTTGAACCATACTATTGTGTTGAAATCCCACAGAATTGTAATGTTATCTGTTAATAGCTGACTCAAAAAAAATAAACAAGGCTTAGCCTGTACAAATGAGTTTGTGGTCTTCAAAAGCAGTGGTAACAATGCATTGAATGAATTGAATTTTCAATTACTTTCAACTCATGAACAAGAAGTCCACTGAACATTTCTGGAAAAGAAAATTGGTTTTAGAAATTCTTTTCAAGAAATGGAAAATTGGGCAAAAGTGTTCGAAAAAATATTAATACACATATTTTAACTGTTCAAAGATAAGAAAACCATCCTATGAACACAAAAGGAATATTCGAAAACTTGTTTCTACAGTACTGATTCATGACAACTTCGCACGTGCCACAAAAACACTCGCTAATTCAACGAAAAGACAGCAAATACCAGAAAAAAACGCCAACAGAGAAGTAAAAACATTCAAATTACATAATACGAGAGTTATTTTTTAGCTTCCGAAAGTTTCTTACCGTCTAATAGCGATGTTTTTCGTTCCTCTTCATATTCCTCCTCCATGTTTTCTTTTTCCGCTCGTGACCCAAGGGGCTTATGGGACAATAGAATATCCACAATGCCCTGCGCAGCTACATTCCGCAACCAATGAATAAACGCAAGATTTCTAAAGTTATTTATCTTTAAAACCGCGAAATAGATATCATAATAATTATACACATTAGCGAGCATTTCACATCTATATTCGTGAAAAAGTCGATTAACAAAATTGTACAAAGTCACTGAACTTACTAATTTGTTTGAATTTGTGCAATTTTTTCAAGGTATTATCATATGCGTGCACTTTAATAGACCCTATCTATCTGCGCAGGTAGCCAGAGCTCCAAAGTCTTAAAAACTTTTGATTTGGATTAAAAGCTTAGGTGGAGAAATCAAAGATGTTCTTCGATGTGGAGCGCACCCTTTACTCATTATATTTATGCGAGCACAACAGGCAGTTTGACAATTTCTTTCGCGACTTCATATCCACTGTAAAACCGAATTATCTTCACCGTATTTGATAGGGGAGTAACTTTAAACAAGAAATTTCCAGCTGCAATACTGTTTTCTAGTATTTTCTAAACACCCCTAGGGGGTAGGCCTGTTCATATTTTTATGTACGACATTAAATTTGGCAATTGTTTACATTTTTTTGCCAATCTACGAAAACATCACTATTCTTGTTTCATGATTGTTATTTACATATTTTTATGTAATAATCGTAATAAATGATATTTAAAATTATTGTGGGGAGCCATTTATGAGAAGGCTTTCCTGATCATTCTTTAAGAAATCGAGTGTGGATTGGGACCAGTCATACAGAAATCCTAGACTTTTCCACAGTCTCTCGCTCGTCCGCTCCACGCTAAGAGACTGTAACTCAACTGTACAATGACCAGTTATTAAAGTTATCATGATATCTCATCATTACAGTGACCCCATATTTGTACGTCAATAGTTCAGATCAGCTGGCCGTATTGACATCTTCTTACCCCAGGCATATCAAACACAGAACTTACCTTTTATCTCGGGCCTTTCAGGGTATTCACTTAATCGATAGGACACTGAATCTAGACAAGAATTACACTCCAATAGTAACAAATTAATCAAAGGAAACTCTATCTGTTAAAGAAAACTCTCGATAGGCCATTTGAAGGGCATAATAATCATGTGACTGTTACTAGATGGCAAAAACATTCGGACTTCATTTATTTAAATATCTTTTGCTGGATTAACAATCCAAGATATCTTTTCCTTTGTAAGATACTCCTCCATTTTGACTATGAAGCAATTTAAAGTTTGTTTGTTTGACATCCAGCATAGCCTTCCACAAAGGACCTTCGCATTGTTCGTATATCTTTAGCTCAAACCCGATTGTAGTTCTGATGGTCGTCACTTTTATCACGTGATACTTAGTTTCGCAATGATACTATTATTTTATTGCTAATAAATACCGATTCATTTCATTCTATGTATTTATCATGTGTTTTAATAATCGGTATCCATAGTAACGTCTAGATTTGCCATGTTTCTGTCACCATTTCTTTCGCGAACCCGTCCAGTCTCTTGTTCATATTGATTGGTATCCATAGTAACGTCTACTGGATTTGCCATGTTTCTGTCACCCTTACCTTCGCGAACCCCTCCAGTCTCTTGTTCATATTGATTGGTATCTATAGTAACGTCTACTGGATTTGCCATGTTTATGTCACCATTTCTTTCGCGGACCCCTCCAGTCTCTTGTTCATATTGATTGGTATCCATAGTAACGTCTAGATTTGCCATGTTTCTGTCACCCTTACCTTCGCGGACCCCTTCAGTCTCTTGTTCATATTCATTTTTCTTATCGTCCTGCTGATCATAATCATCTATAAACTCTTAACTTGGTTATTTTTAAGCCAAAAATGAAGCCAAAATAACCAATGTGGGCCTTACTCTTAAAAAATGAAGCCAAAATAACCAATGTGGGCCTTACTCTTAACTTGGTTATTTTTAAGCCAAAAATGAAGCCAAAATAACCAATGTGGGCGTTACTCTTAAATTAGTTATTCTTAAGCCAAAAATGAAGGCAAAATGACCATTATGGGCGTTACTCTTAAAAATGAAGCCAAAATAACCAATGTGGGCCTTACTCTTAAAGATCAAGACAATGCATGTAAGGAGAAAATTGAGGATGAAGTAGCATGTCTCTTAAAGAAGAATAACTAAGCTCGATCGGAAAGCCGTTAAGAAATTTTCACAGCACAAAGCTTCTCAGTTTTGTCCAGGAGTGTGGCCATTTCTAACAATTTCGACAATCTAGATCTCCACTCGTACGGTCCTTAGTTATTTATACCAAGCTATTCTTAGGAAGGTTAAAATATATCTTGTAGTTACTTACGACTCTCTTAACACTTTGACGCTCAGTTGAAATCAAAATTCAAACTGTGAGAGACGTAGAAAAGAAAAATCTAGAAGAGTCATGGCTCCCACATAAACCCGAGCCGGTACCTTCGAATCTTACGATCGATCGTACACTATTTTCTTAATACTGATTATATTTTTAGGGGGTTCAATTCTCAGTACTGGTTTCCAGAGACGTTCTGTCGCTTCAATGTTTCACAGTCAGTTATAGTGAGAGTTCATGCTTGCATGACATGTCAACAGAATGAGCTAAGTTAGAATTAAGTAAAACTGAAAATGTAAGAAAACTTTTTTGACATAAAGGTCAATAAAGAATAGTTTCACGATCTTTATTTTTCGTATATGTTTCATATCTAACGGATAACAAACCAAGGATAATAGGTCTCCCAATCCCACGAAAAATTATCAGAGGAAAAAATACTTGGTACGCAAAGCAATTAGGTACGCATGATATATAAGTGGTCCCAAAACACGACAATCATTTACTGCAGTAACTCGATTTTGAGGGTTTGGCTGCATAAAGCCGTTTTTTATCTGTGTAAATCTCTTACGTTTTATGTCATACACAAAGACAAATAATCCTGAAAACAATTATTTTCCACGATTATAAAACATTAATATGTAAACACTTGATTCTATAAAAAGCTGTTCACCAAAACTGTCCCAACACGGAGCGAACCTCTTACCTCTCGGCAGCAAAACAACATTGATAGTACATATTCAGTAAACTCTTTAAATTATAATTTATAAAAGTCAGAAATAAGGAATAATTCTGCACCAGATTTTGGTATTATTGTTAAACGAGTCAGTCACAGTTCGATGAATAGTCCGCCACAAAGAAACTAAAACTTAGATCCCATGATCTCTCTCTTGCTTTTGTGAAAGTCACTTATCCTCCTCTCATAGTTATCGAGGGCTTTATCCATCACTTCTATTCTTTTTTCTAAGTTTCCAGCGATATCTTCAGCATTTCTTCTCCTGATCGCAGCGATTCTGATTTTCTCTCTTGCATTATTCATCCTGCTAATATACTCTTCTTGCTTCATTGGCTTGTAATTGGTAGTAACCTCTGGGTTGCCCAGTAGATGCCTGTGTGTTGCGAGCTTCTGAAGAATTGTATAAGATATATCCTCGGCTTTCTCTCGGCGACGTTCGGCTCTTTGGATTTTATCCTCTAAACTCTCAATTTTACTTTGAACCGCAGCTTTTTTCTGTCTCATGAGTCCTGCATATTGACTTGCAGTTTGGATTTCCTTTGCCAGTTCTCCCATATCTGGCATTGGTGCTTGTAGTTTTTCTATCATGTTTAAATTTTCTTGCCTCCTTCGATTAGATTGATAAATCTTCTCTTTGTTTATTTTTAAATCTCGTTCGATTTTCTCCATTCGTTCGTCGATCTCCTGCATCCGGAGCCTGATTCCAGGGGCTTCTTGTTTATACTTGTGAAATCGAATCTTGGCTTTTTTGGAGTCCTCTAAAAACTGCTTTCGTTTCTCCTCGCATTCTTTCAGTTCTTGCTGTAGGACGACCGCTCTTTCCCTGAACGATTCAACACCTGTCTGGATAACTTTTTTATGATTTCCCCTCGCTACATAAGCCATTTTTAACGAACAGAATTCCTTCACTGAACCACTGACACTAATGGAAACTATACAACTGAATACTACCCTAACCTGACCGGATGTGTATCTCTTTAGAGGCTTGATCACACGATTGGTCGGATTAACACGATGATGATAGACGTAGTAAACAATAGGACTGGTTTAATTAAAATTCTTATAATTGACCAAGCATTTATCTAGAATATTCATATTAGAGGCACAATTGTTTACTAGCTGTGTTTATATTTGATAACTAATGGCCAAATCAATTCAGCAGTTTGGAGAACAGATTCTTGGAATCTGTTTATCGCCTAGATTTAAGGCTCTGGTTGGCTGTTCTTGCGAATCATTCCCCCTACGTACCAACATCCTCGAAAACGTGCCCTTGATTCATTATGATACGAATGCAGGATACAAGACCTAATTTAAAAAGATGAAAAATTGATTCAATGTATGCAAATTTTCCAGACCCTTTACGAGAAAATCTCCAGATGCAGTCTTATGTGACGTTATGTGACGCCTTACTTGTCATGTAATCCACTAATCTTCTGTTCTTTGACCAATGACTCATAGGGCCACTCAACTGCCCGCTTAACTGAGGTGGTTTTATCATTATTTATTTGAGTGGCATCTAATCATGTGCAACCAAGCGCAACCATTAAACAAAGAAATGATACTCTGGGGCGTGACATGTGCTCTGATTAAATGGGAAAACATGCTTAAGCCGAGGAGGTCTATTCTGCCAATTCATCAAACCCTTCATCTCTCATCTGAATTGCACCCATTAATTGCTGTATTTATCAATTCTTTCTTCTCACATGAATCATAATGATTATCTAAATAAAACATTATAAAGACTCAAATGATTCCAAAAGCATATTCAGACTTTTTAAACATGGCCTTTTTCCCATACAATGGTCACCATGACACCAACCTTAACACAGTTTGTGTTGAAAGTACTGAACTTGTTGAAATCCCTTTACATGATCATTGTTACATACTTACAGTAAACTGAAAGTTGTGCCTCAAGCAGGGTGCTTGCTCATCTTCTAATATGGTACAAGGTAGAGAGAACTCTTTTTTGAGTCAATTCGGTGTGTACTAATTAATAATAATAATAATAATAATATAAACTTAATTTCAATCAGAATCAAATGGATCAGACAGAACCAAGCGTACTTCTATACATAAATAAATTTAGATACCTATATACATAAATAAAGTGAATAGATAAATATATTTATCTACAACTGCTATGTATCTTGCAGTTTTTATTGTTAACAATTTTAAAACTAAAAACAAATAGTAAAAAACATTTGCAATAATTGTATGAAGTCAAGACTCCCAGTTTGTTATGCAAAGTTAGTGAACAGCTTTTTTTATATTTTTGAGTAAGTATAATTCTCAAAGCATGATTCTGTAGTCATGGCTTTTGATTAAGTGCTGTTCTTCCAGTTCCCACTCCGATTGACGGATGTGTGAATTTCAGTATCATCAGGAAATAAGGTCATAGATCCATTATTACTTGATTTTAATATATCATTGTAGTGCATGGAGAACAAGGTTTGGAACTCCATAAAAAATTAGCAAGGTCTCAGATTGAATTCCATTTACCATGAAGTATTGCTTCCAATTTGATAAGTAACCACAAGAATAGATCTTTCAATTTGGACAGAATAATTATGCGATTTACACCGGGCACTCCTCCATCACCGGGTACTGGTCTGGTAGTTTCAACACTAGGTGGGTCACCTTCATCACCGGGTACTGATCTGGTACTTCCAACACTAGGTGGGTCACCTCCATCACCAGGTACTGGTCTGGTACTTCCAACACTAGGTGAGTCACCAGGTACTGGTCTGGTACTTCCAACACTAGGTGGGTCACCTCCATCACCGAGTACTGATGTGCTGCTTCAAACACTAGGTGGGTCACCTCCATCATTTGGTGTGTCATTTATTTTTCTCCCTAGTTTAGTTTAGTTTTAGTTTAATTTTAGTTTAACATTAGCAAAGAGAGACTTTCCTACAGGAAAAAAGTTTTTTTAAATACTAGTTGAATCAACTCTTCTCAGTTTCATAGTACGGCATGGAGTAACTACTTCTTTCTTATCACCACCTTTCGTATTTTACAAACATTGACAAACTTTTGATTCTCGTCAAATAAGTGCAGCCACCCCAGAAAGATGCGTTTAGTCTTTTCATTGACTTGTAGTTGTTAGTGCAAACTAAACTGACAGCTAGTTTTTATGACATTTTTTGAGTCAAGCTAGAAATATACTTAATTTCCTGATTCTCATCTTGATATACTGTTGTTACGGTTGGCTTCATCCAGCGAGAAGGAATTTCAAAATTATTCAATTCGTATACCATTACGTTAAAGTGTTATAAATGACTTGTCTGATTCACATGTTCAACCAATCAAAACCAACCGCCTCCGTACAGAATATTGGCTCTTGGAAGAGACCAGAAAAATATTCTCTTCGCTTTGTTGTGAGAAAATTCGTCACTAATAACTCCTCAGAAAGATTCTCTCATAGTTCAAGAGAAATACAGTCAGTCAGGACTAGTTTAAGGCGAAAGTTTACAGTGAAGAAGCAACAGGAACAACATTCAATATGGCTAGATTTCGCTATTCTTTTAACACTCCTGCGAAGGTAATGGGGTGTTTTCATGCTGCTTTTGGAGGCTTGCTGATCATAATGGGTATCGTTGCACGAATTCAAGTTCATCATTGGACAAGTGAGATGCTCATTGGAATATGGACTGGTGTCGTGGTGAGTTTTAAAGAATTTAAGTTAAAAAGTATCGCTTTAAATCTTCATAATAGGCTTAAAAATTAAATGCAAAGAACCCGAACTGCCTTGCGTTGGAATGCAATCGTCACCTTTTTTAAAAAGCCCTGACGTTTTCGTAAACCTTTTTCTTTTTCTATAAAACTTTTTCCTCGTCAACTGTGAAACTCCAGCACTTTCAATTAAATGGGGGAAAAGAAAAAAACAATATGTTATAAGTCACTTTTCCTGAAAGCTTAAATTTGAATCTTTATCCATGACAATATTCTATCCTTATATTTTTTCATTATCCATGGATGGTTAACTATATTTATTGCCCTTACATATCTAGAATATATTACTGGCATACTTAAAAAGAAGAAATCGTCATCAATTTGGAGACAATTTTGTTATCTTTTGAGAAACGGGTTTAAATCAATTTGAAAATGATTAGCAACAGTTTAGAATTAGGTACCGCTCTTATTTTAGTCCCATTTTTGCTGGGGATACGATTCTTAAGGAACGTAAATTTACCTTAAATGCTGCAGTTATCGAAATTATCTCTGGAGTTCTACTTAAAATACATTTTTATTTGAATATTCTGAGTGAACTTCTTTGGAAAGGTTTTCATTTATTTAATTACTTTTTAATTACTTTTTATTTGAGGCAGTTTATGAACTAGTCGTTCATGTTTGTATTAAATATAAAAAAATTGATTTAATTCTACGTGAGAATTTTAATTATCCGGCTCAGTATAGAAGATGCTACAATATTCTTGTGACGTATTTAGGGTTATCTGGGTCCGTTATATCTGCAGTGGTCGTAATGACTTAGACGTTATTATAGAGCACTTAGTGCAATACAAAAGATAGAACTAAGACTATTAATCATTTTACTTATTGACAATTATGCCTGTGTACTCGATAATCCGCGTATTATTAGGAGAATTTACGCTTGGTCGAACATTGCAAAAAAGTACTTCACAGTCTTTGAGCTGTTCTCTCTTACATTTCGAAAACGTTTTTTCTCTCATCCCTCTTTCTTTTTTTCTTTCTTCCTTCCTTCCTTCCTTCCTTTCTTTTTTATTTTATATTTTCTTATCTATCGGTTCATTTATTTATACTTTTGCATCAACCTCCTGCTAACAGGAGTCAACAATAACGCTGCAAACTATTAATGCATTTCTTCTTTACCTTTCAGTTCGTGTCCACTGGTGCAGTTGCAGTGGTTGGTGCTTACCGCAGGATGGCGATGAAGCAGAAGAGAAGCTACGTAAGAAAAATATAGTTAATCTAGTAACAATGAGTAATAGTTGTATTTATTCTTGGGATGCATATTACGTCATAGCCACCATCTTGGTTGACGATAAAGCATTGCCTCATTAGGTCCTCGTGTTAGATCAACTAACATGGCAGCTGTTACATTGTCATTTATATCTCAAGGGATTTTGAGTCATATGGTTGCACCCAAAGAATATCACTGAACAAGCCTGATTGGCTGTTAAAAATGATTGTTTGACTTGCAAGCATGCTGGAAGAAAAATTTCTTTATCTCTATACACCACCACAAGTAAATTGGAAATGAAAGCAGTGAGAAGGCACTGATGACCTCCACTGACTGTCCCTCTATGTCCCATGGTCGCTAAGACTATTTTTATCTTTGGGATAAATAATTAGCCTTATTGGTGTATATTTGTTTTTACAGATCATCACGTTTGTCATCATGTCCATTATTTCCCTAATCCTTGCCATCTTTGTCGTTGTTTGCTATGCTATGGCAGTCAATACATTCTTTGGCGGAGAAAAGTTGGGTAATTTCTCCTGGTACAAATGGGATGATCCTGTCTACACCTTGCAGAACGTTAACAAAGCCAGGGGAATCACGGCATCCATTCTTGCTCTTGCTTTGCTTGAGCTTCTCTTTTCGATCTTTTCTTTGCTTCATGGTTTGATGTGCTGTTTGCTCAGGAAGTGGCATCAGGTACGTGATCACGCTCCTCCCCTCCCCTTTTTCCCTCGCCTCCCATCCCTTACCTTACTAGTTCTCGCTCTCTCACCCTTACATGGCTAACGTGGCTACTATCCTGGAAAAGGTATTGCGTGCATGGACAGGGTGCTCTAGGAAAGAGCGAGAAAATGCAGCGTCCAACATCATGCATATGGCACTGATTTTCAGTTTTGGAGATCTAATGTCGTCTTTGAAATTGTGCAAAAAAAAAAAAAAAAAAAAAAAAAAAACCAGGACGGAGTTAAGAGCAAAATGAAAGCAACGCAAATATTATTATAAATAACTTTGCAATTTCGTTTTTTTTTTGGAAAGAACTATCGTGTGTACAGTTTGTATTATATCCTCTACGACGTCCTAGTAGCACTTCTCCGTCGATATTAAAACGAATGCGCGAGCCCCCTTAAAAAAATCCGATCCTTTTTTCGTGTTGTGTTGGGTCAATGTTTAGTTCTTGAGGTTTTTAGTAACGTCTATCATTCTTCCCAGTCTTTTCAAATTCAATCGAGTTGCTTGACTTCAAGATTAACTGTCTAATGATACTTTATCTTTCAACAGCTCAAGCATCAAGAACTAAACCACAGGAATAGTACCTATTCTGATCACTATAGACATAACGCAGAACGCGAGTGACAAGACACTGATACGACAAGGTACTGCGCATGCTCGGAATATGGGCGACATTGAAATAGTGGACTGCATTGGACTGCATAAGATAGCTTTAGGGAGTAAATGGTGAGGGCTGGAGGGAGGGGAGGGGTAATGATAGGTTAAAGGGGAAACAACCTAATATTAAGCAATGCATATTGTTTCTATTGTTTGCGGAAAACTTTCTGTTTGTGCTAAATATTTTTCTCTGAAAACCTCAATTAATTGACGCTGTGTTAAATGCAGTATTTTCCAGCAGCGATGTTTATTTCTCGGATAATTAGGCGCATGCGCGACGTACGTTTATTGGGAACGAAACCGAGTAGCTCTGGGTACGAGATCACAGTGTTCACGGCAGTAATACCAGTTTCGAGCATGTGCAGTACATTCCTATCTGTGTGTTTTTAGAATAATTAACTTCGTATACAAATTATTTTCGTAAATCATATAGTTCGCCTCACATGTTTAAAAATTTAGACCAGGACCTGCTTTGTTTCTACTTGCTTTGTTTCTGTACTTTCTCTTCTTACTCTACTTCTTCTTTTTTATTTTAATGCAAGCATTGAAAAATACTCTAAAATGGAAAGAAATCCAACCGTTATGACACTGAATGAAACAGAATTGTCCTACAAACTGTATCAGATATCATTTAGCGTGCAAACAATATTACCGTGAAACTTTAGTCATACTAAATGGCACAATTCCATGCAAATTCCATTGTTTTCTATTGCTTGATTAGTACTATTTTGTACTATTTAGTAATTAGTGTTTCACGGATTAATTGTTTGCACTCTATCGTATTTTGTAACACGTACGATTAAAGCTAACAAGATATTAAGAGGGCCATTCTTTATGCTGATAAAATTGTTTTTAATCCATTTTCTCTTGATTTTAACGATTCTCCACTTTCCGCCTTTCAAAATAACATTGGTAACTTTTGGTGCTGAGGACTGGGACTGTATATGAAGTTAACACAAGGTCACAAAGCTCTGCTAGAAAACGTTATTTTGACCCACAATCCTATGCACGACGTAATCGTTACCAGTCTTCCCTTGAAATAAGTCAGCCAGTTAAATTAAGAAGCATAAAATTTTGTTTTATCACAGGCGAACATGTATTATATATTTTTTCCCAAAATGCACTTTAAAAATATTTGTAAATTTGTCACTTTTGTACTTGTATTGATAAATGTAATATCTTATTGAACAGACCTCTAGCTTGGGCGTAAAGTTTTTTTATTACATTTCAAATCACATGTCATTCTCTAGAGTATCATTTTTTTGTTTAACAGTTGTACATGATAAGACACATGAATTTGGATACAACTCAAACAAAGAATCTTATCTCAAGAGAATAACACGTGGTCTGAAATGGAAAAACATTATGCTCAAGATGAAAAGGTCTAAGAGGGATATAATTTTACTTCTTCTAGCAATATAGACTACAGCCATACTTTCCTTCTTTTTCTAACGGTTAAAACCCACCAAAACCATGAGATACAAGCAACGAAAATTGGTAAACTTAAAACTAAAAAAAACTCTTCACAACTTTCGTCGGTCGGATGTCATTTCAAAACGTGACGACGGCCCGAAACCCGGTCATCAAAGCATTTGGATAACATTGTTTTCCAAAATGAACCAAAATGAACCACACTTTGCAGGAGAAATGACAGAAGTTGTTCTTTAAAGGTATGTATCATAATTCAATAAATCTAGACAACAAACAAGACTTCCTGCTCTTTTTATTCATTGTAAATATTAGTTAGTAGAAATATTATTTCCAATGTTCAACTTGAAGTAGAATTATTTATTGAAACATATCATGGTCTCTTGTAAAAGAATCAAAAGGTCGAGTGACTTTGCAACAACAACAACAGGTTAGTCAAACAAAAAGATAGAGCAATTTTCGTAAGACTGTAAAAGCTCGGTGCCGTATGTGTGACTTACCGCAACCATAATGTTTTCTAGAATTTTGATTGGCTGATTTTTTTCTCGGTAATGTGATTGGTCTGACAGAGCCGTGACCTTGGCGTGACAGAGTCCGCGCCATGTTCATGTCGTGTTCCGGATATTTGATTGGATGGAAAGTAAATTCTCACGCAATGTGATTGGTCTGGCGCAGTATTACGACCGTGTTCGTGCCGCGAGCTTTTCAGTCTTACGAAAACTACCCTTAAGAAAAACATTAAATCATATAAGCTTATCAATCTTTCAATCTTACCGAGATACCTTTTTAAGCCATACAGTACAGTACATTATTCATTGAGACTAAAATCAAGACAAACCAAATTGTTAAAAATATATCGTATAAATATATTTCGTATAAATATTTAAAATGATACAAAAATTCGTTTTCGTCAAACTTGCAACTAAGAAACCCAAAACAAGTTTAGTTGAACATTCCTGAAACAACCTTTTCAAACAACACAATACTTGGCTTTATGAACTAGTTTTATGTATCAAAAAAAAGTAAATCCAAAACACAATACTTCATTTATAATCACAACAAGCTATAAGAAATCTCACTGCACTCTTATATACACAGGCTCCACAAGGCATTTGAACGACAAAATTAATAGATAATAAATAGTGGTCAAACTGAATGAAGAGACCTTAGTGAAAATTATAATTCGGTTTGGTTTGACGAGCAGATTTTGCAATAAAGTAGATTTCTAAATCGATTTTAGAAAATATTTCCATTTTTACAAAGAACCTTTTAGCATTAATAATAAATATAACTTTTCTTTATATGAACTTGTTTAACAAGCAATAGTAATAGTTTAAATTATAATGACTCTTTCTTGGGATGGAAAACTAGGAAATGAAATAGAAATTGTGAATGGATTCGTTGAAATTTGGCTTGCTTCTTCTCCAGAAGAAGAAGAAATAAATACTTGGATAAAAAATATAAATACCTTGAAAAATAATTTAAAGTCATCAAAAACTTGAGATTTTCATTAGAAATAAAAATAGAGGAAAATAAGAAACAGGTCATAGATTAGACATTAGGCTGGGCAGGGCTGGTGCATAATTAAAGGGGGAAGGGTGGTAGGGTGGCAAATATCATGCAAGGGGAGAGAGGTTGATCATCATAGTAAGAGAATTCAAAGATCAACGAAAGTAATGTACCAAAGATATGTGGGGGTGGGGTGGGGGAAAACTAACTAAATATCTTTCCAATTTTGCACCAGCCCTCCCTCCTATTTCTAATTAATATCCAGTCCCATTTTTTCCTCATTCATATTTGGGACTAAGCACACACTATAAATCACACATTACTTGGTAACACTATTTGATAGGCGGTAAAAACTGTCCCTCTTTTTCTCCATCATTGGATGGTTTCTCTGGCGCTGATATTTCTATATCTCTATCTTTATTTTTTGCTGAATGTGCATCACCGGAAGTGATCCTCTTCGATAACAAACCAATCCCTTTACCCTCGTTACCAGTCCCTGACGTTGTCTTGTGTAGATTATTATTGTTATCGTGCATTGGATTATGACTAGAATCGGCTCCGATTGGTTGAAGTCGTTCACGTGTTCTCGCGCTTCGCTTGATCCAACCTTGGGTTTCTCCACTAGGTTTGGGTTGGTCATTAGCTGTTGACGTGTCTGTTGTCGAGCTAACATCGTGGTTGCTACGTTGGCTGGTTAAAGGGTGATACCGTGAACTAATGCGTGATATACCACGAAGTTTCTGACGCCCCTGGAGAAGTAATAACACATTCAAGTAAGTACCAAAATATATCAAGAATATGAAAAGTCTTGACTTATTTTGAATTATTTACATCATCGTACGACAGCGCGATAAAAAACCGATCTCAAGTAATTGAAACCGGTCGTTAGATGAGCTTGCAAAGATCCCATATTGGTATTGAAAATGTTTTTATAGTATTCAGGTGTCGTAGACCATGTTGAATAACACGTATCTCTAGATAGAAATAACATAAAACAACAAAAATTGTCTCGACTTCTCGATCAAAACTTTATCCTCTTCAGGGTAAGTTGTGAAGGATAACTTATGACAAGATCATTGGCGTATAAAAGAATGATTTACATAAGAAGTCGTTTTCTAGCTTATAACAGAATGTTTTGCATAAGAAATCTTTTTGTCCTGAACAATGATGATAATATACTCTTTGGGTAGAATGTACCATCTTCGCGGTTGATCTAGTTTTCGTTCTAGTCGATTCCCCAAGCTTATGGTTTGTTTTAGCCTCCTCCGCAGGCATCTCTGTAGCTTTCTCTAGTTTCTCTAGCTATTAATGAGCCGGAGTCTGGGAACGAAGAAACAAAAAACCAGAGGGGGGGGGGGGGGGGGGGTGGGAGCAGCTGGAAAAGGAAGTCCGCTTGCTAGAGAGATATAGTATGTGAGAGTTTATAGGTTTGTTTACCTCATTCCTTCACCTTTAGTTATATTCACACCAAAAAAAAACAGTGGCTAAATTTTCTCAGAATCGTAAGAACATATACCTCTAATATCCAGTCATTCTGTAGAGCTTCGTCTGGAGTGATTCGTTTATCAGGATCCCATCTGAAAGAAAGGCAGGATTCATTGCCTAAATAAATAATTAACTATAATATATATTATTATATGACCGTGAATCTTAGAGCCTGGACACTAGCAAATCGAGCAATCTGATTGGATAGATCGCATCGCGGACTGGTCTAGATTTTCCGGTATTAACCGGTCCGATCGCATATTAATCTTACGGCGAAAACATTTTGTCCTTTTCAATGAAAAGTGGTCATATAATAAAACTCTTATCAACCGAGCTTGGTCGGTCTGTACGGGATAATCTTGACCTCGGTCGGGTACAGACCTCGCTGCTCTCGGTCTGTACATTCCGACTTCGGTCAAGATTATCCCGTACAGACCTCCCGCTCGGTTAATAAGATCTAAATATAACAGTGCCCAGTGCATGTGCCTGGTTGTACGAAGATTGGATAGCGCTGATAAATCTCCTCCAGTGGACAAATGTATTGGATAACAGCATCGACTTATTATCCACTGGATAAGGATTTATCGGTAGGTCAGCGCTATCCTTTGTCTCATCTTCCGACATATTCTTCGATTGCACGTTACGTCATCGCGGCCATGTTGGTACATTTAACAAAAGATTTCTTATTAGCATCCATTGTCAAGTCAAGTCAAGTCAAGTTTATGTCATACACAAAATTACAATACAAAAATGCATTAACGGTACCACAATGGCCGCCATGTTTTTGTCTTTTAACTCTCTTGGGAATGCTTGCAACCAATCAATTCACTTATTAGATACAGTATTCTCTACGGGTAACTGTGACATAGGAATAGCTTACTTACTCTAAACATTGCCTTAAGAATCCAAGAAACAAAGCATCGTTATTTCTTATTGCTATACTTAGATCTTTAGTGCTAGGCCTTCGTTTCTTGCCTTTGGAGTTTGTGATACATCGTGGGATTCCTTTGGAATCTGCAAATGAGAGTGCATACAGAATTAACGAGTGTCCCTGGTTATCTGGTCCAGGACTTTGATTGTGACCTATGATTAGCTTTTCATAGCCAAGGCAAATTTCATATGACGGTAAAAGCGTATTCTATACTGACGTGCCGTACCGTGACCGTTTCGTGTTAAATCAGTTTGATTGGATAAGAAATAAACTCGTGCGCCGCGATTGGTTGGAAGCATATCGTCAATCCATAACGTGACCGTGTCATGATAGGTCATACAAAATGTAAAACACAACATGGCATTACCAGAAATTACAGTTCGCACAGTTTGAAACTGTTGCACATAAAGAAAGACCAGGACAGACTTCATCTCAAGGTAAAGACGTGCCCACTTACCAAAGAATAATCTCCTTCGTGATGCTGATTCTACTATTTTTGGAGAAGGTAGACCTAAGACCTATAACAAAAAGCAAATCAGTCGGACATTTAGCGTTGGGTCAGTGCCAATCGTATCAGTCATTCATTCTCAACCAAAGGCAGACAGCATTCACTGATAGGATAATTACCTCCATAATACAAGCGAGTTGTTCTACTTCATTTTCACCGGGAAAGAGAGGATATCCAGTATATAGTTCAGCTAGGATACAACCTAAACTCCACATGTCGATAGACATACTGTAAGGCAATCCTGCAAGGACATCAGTATGATATTACTGAGAAAATAATGACGAGGCACGGGAGCCCAGATAGAAAAAGAATTATCACACATAATAAATTCAATAAGACACGCTCCTAAGAGCAACTACGACGTGTTTTCTGAAGCGCTCGCAGTTATGTTCACAATTAATGTCTACTACTCAAAGACAGCCCAGGTGGAGTAGACTTTAGCCAATCACAAAGTTGGACAGGAAATATCACACATAAGGAAGCGCCCCAAAGAGGAATGCTAGAATTTATTTATGTTTTCTTTTGCCCGCGCACAGTTGAAATCTTTCTGAAATGTTGCTTATTACACATCCAAGGTAGAGTAGACTTTAGCCAATCAGAAAATGGGACAGGAATTATCGCAAATAATACACAGATGGGGCAATAAGCAATGGGCAAAACGTTTTCGAGCCGTCGCATCGTCATATTCATGGTTGAAGTCCTTTTTAGGACGTGGATAGCTAAGAATGATTTCCTAATAAGATGGCGCGCGCATGAAAACGATTGCTACCACTTTTTGAGGCTACGTTGACGATGCTGATGCTACGCCGTAACCTTAACGGGCAACACGCTTACCTAAAATAACTTCTGGTGAACGATAAAATCTACTCTGAATATACGTATAAACTGAAAAAAGAAGAAAAAGAACAGAGATTAATTAAATGCATTTTCTTAAATCAGGAACGGAAAAAGGTAGAAGCAATATGCGCGTTAAAACACGATTACAAGACACTTGGAAAGACGACGATCGTTATGGCACACGATAAGGTAGAGAAAAGGTGGGAATGAAATTACAGGAAAGAAATTTTGTTTTCAAGAATTATCAATACAGTCAAATAAAAAATGAAGTGGCAGCCATGTTGGTGGTAGTAACCAATCAAGCTAATGATATTCTTTTGTTAAATACCACCAACATGGCGGCGATGAAGTAAGTTATGTGGGTGTTTGATATTTGCCTACCTCTTTGGTGCTCATAGCAACTGGAGCCAAAGTCAATTACTTTGATTGACGTCTGTCCTTTTTGTCGAAGTAAAATATTTTCCTGTTAAAAAAATAATATTAGGTTAACAAATATTAGGGATTAGAACCGTGCGTTATCCTATTAAATATGTTGAAGAGGATTATTATTGACAATCAGTCTGGTGCTATATGATGAAACTGCGCGTATCATGATTGGTCGTATAGACCATACAGACACGGCAGCCATTTTAAATTCCATTGTTTTAACTAAGATATTATGAAATGCTGGGGTCTACTGAGCTGCATATCTCAGTTAGGCTTGAGACCGAATTTTCTTGATGAATTTTAAGCAGACTATTTATTGAATGGATCTTCTTAGATGAGTTTAAAGCTTATGCTTACCGGTTTGAGGTCACAATGGATGATCTTCTCTTTGTGGATGACTCTTAAGCATCGTAGAAGTGCAATAGCAAACCTGAGAAACACAAACAAGATGTTATTCGTTTGAATATCCTTTTGTTTGATTTAGGTTTAAACACTAGGACGCTTTCAACCAAAAAGGTCCCTACTCATGAAAACCATTTTTACTAAAACTCAATACTAAAACTTACTTTCTAATCAGCGCCAAGCTAAATCCTTGAAAATTATTTTTCTTTATCAGTTCGTATAAATTTATCCTGCAAAGTGAAAATATTGAATGATTAACTTAAAAACACTTTCATCCATCCGTTAATCCGTCCGTCCGTTCACTCTTTCAACCAGCCATCAATCAAACAATACCATCCATTAATCTACCCATCATTTCCAACCCTCCAATCCATCTCATTCCATTTTATCTTTCCCCACCCCACCCCCCACCCCCTTCTCATCTATGACATTACTTACCCCATTAATTCAAAGACTATACAAAGGTGATTCCTGCAAACCAAGAAAAAAAAAAATTTAATTAAGTTAGCGAGGTCGGAATTTAATTTTTCCGAATTAATTTTCAAGGGTCTTTCGCCGTGAATAACCTCGTTCCCAAGCACTATAACTTATCTCTGTTTCTAAATCTAGTTGAGTTTGGATGATTGACAAGAACAACACTGTAGCCTAGTCATAGAAAAGGCTGTTAAAGCAGTAAGCAAAGTCAGAGAATGCCAACTTGGAGACAGTTTCTAGCTCCCCTCAACAATTTGTTTCAACAACCTGTTGGAATTTGTGCTTCGGGTTGCAGTGATATGAAATGATTTGGATTTTACTAAAGGCATGCAATAGGAAAATGTACTATTGGTTGTTTTCCACCATTCCCAAGAGGATTAAAAGACAACCACATGGCGGTCATGCTGGTGGACCAGGTACAAATGACCTATTGAGCAGTCTTTTGTTAAAGTCCACCAGATGACGTAACGTGATGAAAACGAAGGATTGCAAGACTTACCTAAAGTAGAAATGATCAATCATGTGTATGACATTATGGGTATTGTCTTTATCCTGCACAAAATGACACAAATCATAGCTAAAGTTCAATTCTATGTGTTATTTTAATATACAAAGTAGGAATGAAATGTTCAACAAACGACAATGGCACTACAGCAGATACAGTAGTAGTGATAACCAAGATACAAGAATCAATGTTATGTGAAAGATGCTCACCTTTTTTCTTAAGTTTTCTAAGATTTTAACCTCTACTAAAGCTTGCTGATGAAATCTGAAGTGGAAAAAATGGAGATAAAATTTTGCCGGCATCATCACCACCACCACCACCGCCACCACGATCGTCATCGTAACCAGCATCAAAACTATCATCATCTTCTCTATGCTGCATTGAAGTGTTTCCGTTACTCTCTGTACTTGGAGTTGTCCCATCTGACAGGGACCACAACACCACCAGCGCCCATCATGCCATCCTTTCATTAAACAACTCACCGTTTTTTATTCCTAATGATCTTGACAGCGACATTTTGTCCAGTTTTATAATCTATTGCTTTAACTACTTGTCCAAATGAGCCTTTACCAAGCACCTCTAGAACTTCGTATCTGTACATTAAGTGATCGTGCAGGCTTTTCAGGTAGCTACCATTCTCGTCATCATAATCTGCAAATCCATTAAAAAATAGGCATTAAGAAAATATGTTGCTCAAAGGAATGACACGTGATCTGGAATACAGAAACATGACGCCTAAGATGGCTATTGATACCGCCGGTCTATAAGCACAATCTATTCTAATGTTATTGTATCGCATATTGCAGTTTTCGTGTGACTGTGAAAAGCTCAGTGCCGTACGCGTGACGTGCCCTGACCGTGAATTTAATGGGCTGACTTTTTTCACGCGCAATATGATTGATTTAAAAGTGCCGTGATTTTGGCGTTTCCGTGTCCGCACCGTGTTTATGCCGTGTTCCGGGTATTTTATTGGATGGAGAGTAAATTATCGCGCAATGTGCATGATTGGCATGGCGTTTCCTATGCAATGTCACGACCGTATCCGTGCCGTGAATTTTTCACGGTCATACGAAAACTGCACTATCACCTCGTCGGTTTTACGGATTAAGAAAAGATGATACTCAAGGGAATGACACGTGGTCTGAAATAGAAACACATGGCGCACAAGAGCTGGACCTGTATTTTAAGTGAAGTATGCCAACACCTATCAAAATTAGCAAGCCATTCTAAAACATCAAACGTTTGACAATAACTTACGATTATTCTGTGGTCCACCGGGCATCCCTTCGATCTTCTTCGCATCCAACCCAAGGAACCAGATCTCTGGGTAATCAAGGATTTCTGATTGCTCGAATGTAGTGAGTCGATCACTATACGCCTTGACAGCAGCTGATTGAAGGAGAAGAAAAAAGAACAACAATAACATTAGACAGTCTGTAATGAGCTGAGATATCTTCATAAGAGGAACAAGGTTGATCATCTTTAAGGATTTTAAAATATCGTTTGAAATTTATATTCAAAAGTGGAAAATAATAGATAAGAAAAAAAGCATTTTTTTCTGGGGCCGAGTGGAGTGAATGTTTTTTTAGTATTGGTATTATTGGTATTAATTGTCTGCTGTCATGGAGAGAACATGGGATTTTTTGCCTAAGGAATCAAAACAAATGGATCGATTTAAAATGGCTGGCAAAGTGTAATGGGGATATTAAATCTAGTCTAAAACTCGAGGATAAATATACCTGGAAAGGAATTATTTGCATCACATCAAGACGAGAGCGAAATAAATAGAGATTATCACATGTTAAGAACTCGATATCGTTTTTATTCACGAGTTTTTCCGTATCATATCGCGAACGAGCGGGTCCTCGAGCGAGTGAGCGATATGATACGGAAAAACAAGTGAATAAAAACGATATCAAGTTCTTAACATGTAATAATTTGTTTATTACACATTTAGTTCTGAATAGAACAAACAATGTGATTGGTTCAAGTAAAATATATCGCAAGATTTGATTGGACAGTTTACCGTGAAGTGATATCGTATCACTTCACTGATATCGTTTTTATTCACGGCTTTATTTCACGGATATCGAGCTTAAATGTGTAATAAAAAGAATGATAAGATGAGAAATAGTAAAATTAATAAACGCAAAATGCTGAAATGGAAAATAGGTAATGCGTGGTAAAGATAGGACCAGGAAATGCGTGGTAAATATAGGACCAGGAAATGCGTGGTAAATATAGGACCAGGAAATGCGTGGTAAAGATAGGACCAGGAAATGCGTGGTAAAGATAGGACCAGGAATGCGTGGTAAAGATAGGACCAGGAAATGCGTGGTAAATATAGGACCAAGGAATGTGTGTTAAAGATATGACCAGGAAATGCGTGGTAAAGATAAAACCAGAAAATAGAGTACTTACTTGCTGGTGACATTGGCAGTTTATATCCATTAGGATCACGACGAACTTTAGTAATGTGTTCTTCACTCGTAAGACTAGGTGAAATATTATACTACAATTAGTACCACGTAAAATGGCAACCCCGTCTCTCCACACTACCTCACCCTGCATCAGAGGAACGTTAAACAACCACTGAGGAAGAAAATAAATCCCAAGAGTGACCACACGCACTGTCTGGCCTTCACTAATGATTTCTTGGTGGGTTGATTGTGGGATGGGTATGAGGATTTTAAGAAGGTTGGAGTGGTGCAACAAAAGGTACTCCGTGTGCCTTATCATGCAGTCCCAGCCTGTAGGCAAAATCTCAAGCAAGGAAAGGCTGAGAAAAGAGAGGGTGGACTGCATGAAGAAAGGATGAAAGGAAGGATGGAAGTATAGATGGAACAACGGAAGGGCAGCGAGAAGGAGGATAAAATATGAAAGGAAGAGCTAGTTTTACAATTATAAACAGGACGCGCACATTAGATTCAGATTCATTCTAATTTCAGCTGTGACATTTTTATGGGATTTAACCAAAATCCAACCTTTCAATGACATCAAACATGCAATGTTATTTTGTGCCATGACTGCAGTAGCCTAAAAACCCAATGCGAAAAAAGTAGAGCACTTTTCCTCTCCGAATACTTATCTTTAGTTCCAAGATTATTTTAGAATTCATAGTAATTATTTGCACTAGAAAACGACAATTAGCTGAAACTATTGTAGGTCATTAAATTCAAACGCAATAGCTGTCCCTGTTACAAGGCAATACATTAATCTACACATATCTGCTATGTCAGCGTTAAAAAAGGCCTTATAGACTGCATCATTTCACCTGTATCACGCCGTAATACATAAATAATCTACACATATCTGCTATGTCAGCGTTAAAAAAGGCCTTATAGACTGCATCATTTCACCTGCATTACGCCGTAATAAATAAATAATCTACACATATCTGCTATGTCAGCGTTAAAAAAAGGCCTTATAGACTGCATCATGTCACCTGCATTACGCCGTAATACATAAATAATCTACACATATCTGCTATGTCAACGTTACAAATAGGCCTTATAGACTGCATCATGTCACCTGCATTACGCCGTAATACAAAAAAATCTACACATATCTTCTGTTACCGTAACAAATAGGCCTTATAGACTGCATCATGTCACCTGCATCACGCCGTAATACATAAATAATCTACACATATCTTCTGTTACCGTAACAAATAGGCCTTATAGACTGCATCATGTCACCTGCATCACGCCGTAATACATAAATAATCTACACATATCTGCTATGTCAACGTTACAAATAGGCCTTATAGACTGCATCATGTCACCTGTATCACGCCGTAATACATAAATAATCTACACATATCTGCTATGTCAACGTTACAAATAGGCCTTATAGACCTCATCATGTCACCTGCATCACGCCGTAATACATAAATAATCTACACATATCTGCTATATGTCCCTGTTTGCTATACAAGGTAATTATAATAAAAGCTAAAAACAAAAGGCGGGAATAGTAAGATTGCTATTTCAACAAACCGCACGATAGATAAGGATTCTAACGTCAGCTAAAAGATATAGAGATATCGATCTCGTGTTCTCATAACTTTCTCAGCACGTACACACATATGAATAGGTTTAGTTAATTGAATCTACGTCATTTCTTCTGACTATTCCTTCAACGCTGTCACGAAGCATTCTATGTTTTCCCTTAATATTCTGGGCTCGCTATTCTGCAAGACAACTTGCGAATTATGGTAAATCGCCAATAATACGAATAGTTAATCGTGACTTTTAATCCCCAAAGATTATTAAAAGAATAAGCATGATTTTAACCACCTGTCGCGCGAGTGGCCATTTAACACATCTCTTAATATATGAAAAGTATTATTGATATATCTTCAAAAAATTGGAAATAATGACTCTAGATATCTTTTTTAAGGAATTCTCGAGAAATTGAATGGAATTCTACACTTTTTTGCGGTAGACTTAACACAAACTGCGCATGAGTGAAAAACAAATCTAGAGGAGCATGTTGCAAAAAAAAGGAGGAGGAAGAGAAGAGTTTGAAATGTTTCGCAGGATGCACTTTGGGCGCTATGAATACTATTCACTGAAGCTGGGGCCAACAAGAACTCTTGGGGTGGTTGTTACGTTAATACAACTATTAGCTTCTCTGTTTAGACCAACCAACATGGCGGCTGTTTCGTTGTTATTCATATCTCAAGTGTTATATGGTTGCACCCTAAGAATACGAAAAACGGCTTTCTCGAAGGAAGACTAGAAAATGCTTTTACACTTTAGGCAAAATAAATTGAAAAGGAGTATCTTTCAAAAATTCCAAATGTGTGACTTTTCAACAAATAAAAACAATTCCACTCACCGTAAGCTCAAGCAACGAAATATCATAATTTAGTTGTTTGTAACTTTAACTGACTCGGCATCTGAATCAGAATTAAGTGATTTGGAATGGTAACAAACAGCCAATAACAGATATCATCTAATTTAGTGGGTTTATTTTCGTAGCAAAGCCTTTTGTGAACCAATGATAGATACAGGAAATCCATTGACATGGGCTCCGCGGTCTTGAGATACTTCAAAGTCGCTAGAAAAATAAGCCGAAGAGTGAAAGAAAATGGCTTTGTTCTGATAGCATAAAGAGCTACTTGTGTTTGGACTTCCTGTCAAGCCACGTCGCATGGAAGTACATCGCTTTCTTTGGCCGGGGTAGTAGACAAATAAGAGAGGAAGGCATTCGAGCCTACATTCAAATCTGACGGTCCACACTTGACAATTTTTGGTTAAAAATTTGTGAAACGTAGCCAGACAGTTGTCTCTAACCGTAAAAATATATCATTTAGAGATTCAAAAATTGGGCGAGTCCTTATAGCATTCGCTAGAGAAGCAAACCGCTTCCCATCTTCCTTTCCATTTTTGTTCAATTTCCTTTCTGTTCTTCTCGCTCCTTTCCTTTCCCATTATTAACTTTTCATTTGTTTCTGTTATTTTTCAATTTATTTCTATGTCTTATTCTTATTCAACTTTTTCCTATTCTACCTCTTTCTTTCTTTCCATTTCTTTCCTTACATTTATCGTTGCTTTGCCTTTTTTCCTTCGCTCTTAAAGCTTTTTCCACTCGGCCAACGAAACAACAGAGCTTTGCATACACGTTTGACCAAAGTTTCGAAGTGCTATAATGTTAGAATGTCGGCTTCTATTTTTAGCAGCTGAAGGCACTATCGACATTAAATATAATAACGGCTTTATCGTGTAGTTTTGGGAATTAAAATTTCACAACTGAATCACCGGTAATGACGTAGAGGGGAGCTAAAAAATAAATAAATGAAAACAAAGTGAAGATATTCTTATTGGAAGAGGAAATGAAAGACGACGCGATCGAAGAGAAAGAGTCATTAAGCAACATTGTTTTAGAAAACGAAAAACAGGAAAACGTTGAATGGAAGATTTTGTAGCATTGAAAAAAAAAACGTCGATAGCACTCAAATGCTTTCCGTTTTGCAACACTGTGAATGGACAGGTTCACGTCCTGTGCTTTTTGATTGGTTTCGGATGACGCCCATTGAGAGTCAAGGACCGTACGGTTTTTTTAACTTCTCCTTATCTACCATTTGAAGTTACAGTAAGTAGAACGAAAAAACTTAAGTACCATTAAGAAAAATATCTGGAAGAGTAAGATAAAAGTACTTACGCAATGGAAGACTGTCCTTTTCGGATGGTAGGTTTTGCATAATCTGTTAGATTAAGGTTTTGAGCCTGGAAAATAAAGTGAAGGATTATTAGATTCTTCGCAAAGGAAGAGAAATAATTGAGGTTTAGGTTTCAAGAATCGAGCAATCGACCATTAACAATGAAAAACATTAAAATAACAATGAATGAAGGATTCCAGTAATTATGAAAGAGGCTAAGATTTTTAATGCAAAGATGAGAGAAAATAGAAAAAAAAAATACACTACAAATTTTAACGATAAACATTAAAAAATCCAAATTTCTTTCCCTAGAGTTGTGAAAACACTGAACGACTAATCCAAGAACTAAGTTTAAAAAACGTGAAGTCCGGTCTTTGAAAAAAATCATGTAGGTCAATGTCTTCGTAGCCTAATATATCGGAAATTGGAAGCTCTTTTATTTCGTCCATTCTTTACAGTGCAAAAGAAGAAAGCTCCAAAGACTTTAATACCATTGGTTTTATACTTCTCAATTTAAGTTTATTAAATTTTTTCTCTGATTTTGAGTTTGATTTTTCAATCAAGGTATAGTATTTGACAAGTTCTCAAAAACTAGATATTTACTGGAGTTTGTGTTCGTAAAAAGCGCGCGCAATGAATTCCCAATGGCTTACCCGGATTCAATCTAGTAAAAATTAGAAATATCTATTTTCGTCATTAACACATTCATTATTTATGAGCAAGTATTCTTGAAATCTGGTAGATGTTAGGTGGTATGTACTTAAAAATAATGAAGTTGACAGAATTGAAGACAATTTGCAAATCTTGGCAAAATAAAACCAGTAAAATATTGAGAAAACAAAGAATATTAGTAATTTGTACACAATTTTTACCCTATTTCTTTGCTCAAAATTAAAATTGTGAAGCATTTTGGGAACCTTTTTTTCATTTGAAAAAGATAATCTCTTATCGCTTCTTGTAAAATTTGTTCTTAGCCACGAAGAAATAATTCGAAGATTTTGAGTATTATAATATATATTATACAGGATTTCGTTCGTTTAAATTTTAGAGGAAGTGCTAACGATTAAGACAATTAATTCTACTAGAATCGTTATGAATGATGCATGGCCTACAGAATAGTGGATTGTAGAGTGGTTCAACTGTTGACATGAATGACTTAACGGATAGAAAACGAATCGATTCGAGTACTCATACTAACCCAATACAACTAAACTACATATTCTGATTTTAGAGTTTATTTTGACTGGCTACGAAAACAAAACGAAGGTGTACATACATACTCAAACATTTACATGAAAGACTGGTGGTAAGACTACTAAGGATGATGAACATTGTGTCACAGCGTAAATAAACGGTTTCTGTTCGGTAAATACTAATTATTCTCTCGATAAACAATCTTTTGACAGACTGACTGAGGTTCATGAGAGACTTAATCATAGAGAAATACACTAGAAGATTTCGTTTCTGACCTTTTTCGTAAGCGGAGAAGCGAGGCCTTTAAGGATTCGTATTCTCGTCTGTCCCTTAGTCAACGAAGCTGTGTCTTGTACTGAAAGTCCGCTTTTAGCAGAACTCTTCGATGAAAGACCTTGTTTGACCATCTTGAAGAGAATCTCGAAACTACTAAGTGAAGTACCCTGGCTACATAGTCGATAGAAAAACGCACTGGAATTTTGGCTTAATAGTGATTCACGGGGAATACGTCAGATCTTTCGTCCAAAACACGTCTTCTTGGGTTGGCCAAAATAGTTTCGTTTGGGTAAAACTATAGATCTACAGGGGGGCGAAATAATCCACCTAGTTTCTGCGCGCTGATAACGACAAAACAAAACCAGTAGAACGAAAAGCAAATATCTTGTTGCTACAGCGTTAACAGGTGTGAACTTCTTTTTCCTTTCAGTTAGTCCTCGATGAATTATTCAATACACTAAAACCGGATAGCATGTCTCTAATAGTTCATTTTCACCTGTCTGGGCAAAATAACGTAGTGGGAAATGGAGCTGATTGGTAGAAAAGCCATCAACGAATTATAAAACCCATTGAATTGCTATTTCAAGGTGGTAATCAGGAAAACCATTAGAGTGCTTCATGTAGATAATATATAGGTATTTAAAGTTGTTAGAAAATCGAACATTTTGAAAATGAAAAAAGTGGGGCATATAATCTCTCACTGGTTTAGCTTACGTAGCATTAATAAAAAAAGTGATGTTAACAGATTGACATAAAACCTATAATGAGGTGTTTTTTTTTTGACGAGTAATGAAATTTGGCAACCGATTTGGCAAGCATTTCATGCTATAGTTTAAGAGGTTTTTTACGATGTCTAGAGCTCTATAATTACTGAACATTGGCGAGAACAGACAATCGAAAAAATAACGTTAAACCAACAAATGAACATTCGCATCGCTTAACATGTCTGTTCGTTTCGGGGAACGAAAGATAAAACACACCAAATAAAAACTTAAATCGACTTCAACCCACGAATTTCAACTTCAAAAATTCATAACTTTAGCAAAAAAATTGATTAAGAGAAATTCTAAGTTGTTTTCACATGCATTCGAGCGTATTATAACGGCAAGGTGGATATCCCTATCACAGAAGTGCAGGGACACTGTCAAGCAGGCTTAAAGGAATTCAATATTCAAAATAGTGTAGTGCTCTTACAGACCAAATTTATTCCTTACAGCAAAACTTATCACAACAGAAGTGAAAGCGGATTCAAATCAGCCACACTAAATCAGTAGTCTTTAAAACCCTTGATTTTTTTTTCTTTCTCCAGAAAACACAAAATACACGCGAAAATTCTTGCCGAGTGTTGTTTCTAAACACAGTAAAGCGCACGGACCATATTTATTAATCGTGAACACAACTACAAGCAATAATCCAAAACGCCAATAAGTCATAAGCTTAAACGCCAATATATACTAGGTGGCTCTCAGCGAGTTATGTTGCTTCATTGTGGATGGAGTTTGGACATGCCAGCATACGAATTTTCTAAAACCATTTGAGAGAACAACTCTTCCTAAACGCTATGTTCTTCCGCCTTGAAACTAATAAGAAAGTTAAGAAAAGAAATCCAGTTTTGTGTGGTTTGATTAAGGTATTCTTAATCTGTACAATCGTAATCTATATACAAATAACATAATGAATTGAAGTGCTAATGAACTGATACAGGTCACTGTGTTCCTCGTGACGTATGTAGTACTTATATTTGTAAAGTTGAGCAGTAGAAATAGAGAACCGAAGTGACAAACTCTTGGCTGTTTTCCTCCTCACACCGGACAATGCAGCCTTCTTAAAATTGTCTTGAATGTGAAGCTAACATGGAATACAAACGAAATGCCACAAATTCTATTAAAAGAAAGGGTGATTTCTTTTGTATTTTAATATTACATACCCTCGCATCCACAATGCTTTCGTAAGGGGTCCATAAGATAGAATCAGATCATGTAACTGGTTTATTCACCTTGGGATCTATTATAATTTTCCTACTATTTGATGGTAGTACAAACATTGGTTCCCACTAGTTCCCATGGCAACCACATGTGCAACATCTGATGCCTAATCTAATAGGTTAACTCTTTCCTCCAATCAATGGACAGAAACAATTCGATAAAAGAATACGAAAGGGGGTAGTATTCACTTGTTGTTCAATGCAATAGGTTTTACTATCAAATCTTTTTCTTGCTTACAGTAAATTCAAATTCTGGAACACTGCAGATAGACTTTATCATCTGGGATGCATTATAGTATATATTAATTCTGTTTCGATAAAAACTCTTCTAGCCAACTGAAGATTAACAAATAAGGAAATTCAGATTGAAAGATTTTGGAAAATTTTGACGACAACTACGTCATCCCAAATTAGTATAAATTCATAAAAAGACACATTCATCGATTGAAATGTTTTCCAAAAGTATTAGATATAGTGTCAGCATATGTATGAACCATTGATCGTTAAAGGTAAACACATATATTAGGGCACTTTCGTCTAAACGCTATATACCCCCCCCCCCCCCCCTCACCACGCGCAGGGGAAGGGTGGCCCGTAGAGGAAAATGATGATAACTCCGACTTCGTCCCAATACTAATTCTTACCTGTTTGTTGCCGGTGGTCGAGCTCTTGAGAAGGTTTTGCTGATTCAGCAGATGCGGTAACTGTTCTGAATGTTTAGTCTAAGGCAAACAAACAAACGAGCAACAACCAAGATTAACCAACTTGATACTGTTGAACATAGCAGCCAGTATAACTTTATTTACTTGCAAGGATCGTAAGGATTTACCGCACAATGTGTATACCTACTTGGATGCCATGATGGATTATAATGTCATTATAAGGTTCTTGATAACAGACTCATTTACTCAGGCTTGACCTCGATTTTGTGAAGAATATACACGTGTTCCAGTCAAGATCCGTCAAGTTTCAAAGTGTTCGTATTGTTGAAGTTGTGCATTCTTTACTTTACCGTTGGTATTTGCGAGTAATTAGACACTGATTCGAGGCTAAGCCTGAGTAAATGAGTCTGTAATCAAAGAACACGGCGTTAATTTGGAACTCGAAACTAGGCTGTCAGGATTTTTCACGCACATTTATGTTGCTCTATTAGTCACTCCTAGGTTGAGGGAAAACTTGGTCGGGTTGGCATTATAGTACATCATGGGATGGGGCTCTTCAAAGGAAAAGAAAAGAAATAGACGCCATCTTGAAAATGTCTCCTTAAACAGTCCCACAATGCACTGCAATGCCAAATCGACCCCAGTTTTTTCCCTCAACATCGAAACGGCTAATATGGTATTGTAAGACTGGATAACACTATTTTAGAGTCTATGTCCTATGACTATGTAAGGGCGCACGACATGGATGTCACTGATACGAGATGGTGCAGTCAAACATTGGACACGGTTATGTATGGCACGTATGCATCGTGTATTCCACAGTCATATTGACAGTGGGCCAATTAAAAAAGGATCTTCAATTAGTATGGGATTTCAAGTGATTGCTAACGCAATAAGAATGCATGCCGTCTTGAGCAAAGCATCTCCTGTCGCTTCTTAGTACTTACCTTAGCATCCTTGCTACTGTGATCGTCAATCTAAGGATAAAACATAACAGCATGGTTATGCAGTTTTACTTTAAAGCCCTGCCGGGGAAGGGAAATAGGATGGTGCAAAAACCGCCACCCAGTTACCTAAGTTAGTAAGAGCATCGGTATGTTGTGCGGAGAGGTCGTGGTTCAAGCATTGGTCGGACCATCACTCAGGGTCTAAAAATAACTGAGGAGAAAATGCTGCCTTTGTAATTTCATTTCCAAATAATTAGACCTTCATGTGGTTCTGATGACCATGTTAATGGCGGTCCCGTCCCTCAACAAGCTAAGAGGACCACAAGTTTATCAGTTTAATTACTGTCAAGTATCATCTTTTAAAAACAATGCTGAATATTTATTTTATTTATTGGTTTTCTGGTTACCATAGTTACTGCACCAATGACCAATGTATACTGACCTGGGTGTGATGCTTGTCTGGTCCTATGGCAAGATGTGGCAATGTTCCTGGTAACGTCGTTGACAGTTTCTACAACGTTTTTAAAACGCGAAAATTTAATGGTATAAGGTATTTAAACAAATAACATGAATCCACTGCAACTACACCAACTAGCAGATGCTTTGATCTAATTTTTTATTGCAACGGGTCTTTTTTTCTTTCCACTCAAATGTGCAGCATTAAAAAACACGACAACAACAAACGTGTCTTATTTATATTACCTGAAAACTTCTTGTCATATGCTTTCCCTCCGTGTATTTTACAATCAAATCATTTTTGCTTCTAAAAAACGAAAAAGCAACACAAAAATATTTAAGAGTGTCCCTGTAACAGGCTTTCTCAACACAACTGCAATAACGTCCACAGGTCACAGTAAGCCTTATAGTGGCAACCACCACTCCCATCAAGAGAAGTAACAGCAACCAAACCCAGAACCCTGAACGAAACCAGAATTTTTTATGGCAGCAGAAACAGCAGTAAACATCACTACCAGCAGTAGCAGCAGCAACATTACAACTAACAGCAGCAGCAACACCTTCATAAGAAACATTACTAAGGGAAACAGCAGTAGCAGCAAAACCTTCATAGGCAACAACACCTACGAGAAAAAGCTCTATGTAACACCTCCATAAGCAACAGCAACAACAAGCGAAACAGCAGCAGCAACAACATCACTTCCAATAGCAGCATGCAATTTCATCAGCAACACCTCCAAACGAAAATGCAACTAGAGAAACAACAGCTGAAGTATCATCATCAGTGTCAACAACAGCCTGTAACATTGGCAATAACCACAGAAACACCAAATAAAAATCCAAAGAAACAGCAGCAGCATCAACACTTCTATCAGAATGCAATATAATGCAGCCGTCACTGCAACATCAAGGCCAGATGTAGCAGCAACATTACCAACAAAAGAAACAGCAGCAGCAACAAGAGAAATAGCTTCATGTAGCACCTCCATAATCAACCACACCTACAAGTGAAACAGCAGCAGCAACAAGAGAAACAGCTTCATGTACTGTAACACCTCCATAATCAACAGCAACACCACTCCCAATAGGGGCATGCAATGTCATCAGCAACACCTCCAAAAGAAAATGCAACTAGAGAAACAACAGCCTGTGACATTGGCAATAGCCACAGCCACACCAAATACAAATCCAAAAGAAACAGCAGCAGCATCACCACTTCCATCATAATGCAACATCATGCAACAGCCACCACAACACCAAGGACATATGTAGCAGCAACAATAACCCTTACTATAATAAGAGAATATGCAGCACTGCTACCAGAAACATGTAACATCATCACCAGCAATAGCAACAGCAACAGCAATAACAATAACATATTCAAAAGCAACAGCATCAATATCTTATTATGTCACTTTGAGCTCAAACTTATGCAATATACCTGCTAGTAAAACTGCCTCCTGGTTGAAGGTCACTTGGGCTCTTAAATGTAAAGTTAACAAGAAATTATTAATGACTTGTCAAAACCTGCCATACTGAAATTTAAGAGTGAAGGCTACCAGAGACTCCCTAACAATAATATCCTGCTAACAATGACAAAAATATGAACTGATTTCAACTAGCTTTTTGTGGCAACCCTTTTTAACCACATAGGATTGATTATCTCAATTTTTATATTTATATATATGAGCCTTTGGTTAAGTGTTTTTGGAAAAATTAATATCAATTTTGATTTGAAATCAAAACTATTTTCTGTGTGGAAAACAAATTGGAAAGTATTTATTAAACAGTTTTGCAACGTTAAAAAAAAGTAATCAAGCTCAGTCAATCTATTTATATAGGTTTATAAGGAAAAATATGTAAAAGGAAATATCACAACTTATGTTTCACTTGAACTTACCATGTTGTGATCGCAAACACTTCTAGAACTAGCAGCATTTTTAGAATTATGGAAGGGGATCTTCCTCACAGTTATTGACCACATTATGATGTCCCACAAAAATTGTATCTTTGTCTTTTCAAAAAACCTGAACTGACTACTATTCCTTTACAAATCAAGTGGTATTTGGTATATATATACTCTTAAAAAATAAACCACTTGATCTAGTTTGAAGCTGTTGTTTGAGGTTTAGCGCAAGAACAAATGGAAGCCAATATACAAATAGTGTATCCATGACATTCTCATGCAATTCAATTGTATTTTTGGTAATAATGTACTCTTGAAAGATGAAACACTCCAAGTTTGAAGCTGATGTTTTAGGTTTAGCGTAAGAACAAAGGGAAAGCCAAATGTTAATATATGAATGGTATATCCATGACGTTAGTATCCAATCAACAAACATTGTGGTTTGTGGGGTAGATATTCAACCCTTTACACCGTCTGGACATTCAGAATATATAATTAATGATTGTAAGATAGAAGTTTTTCAGCCATAATTAAGATTTTTATGCATCCAAAAAAAAAACATGTAAGTTCAAAAAATAATAAGCTTATGAAAAAGTATGACATTGATATCACAAATTTGGCAGTGTGCACTAAAGAAATCTGGAAAGACAAAGCCTTTTGCATGCTTCACTAAAAACAATAGTTGTGGTAATAATGAAATATTCTAAAATTTGGAATTAAATTAAACAGTTAGGTATGTCATGGTTCTACAGCGATGATTATCTCAGCTTTTTTATATGTTGTCCATCAACAAAGCTGGGAAGTACAAAATATAAAAAAGCTCTGAAAGCTCTGTAAAATTATATAAATCATTAATAAAAAGTATTTGATACAATTATCTCTGTAGAATCTTTAAATATGAATTGATTCAGAAATTCTAGTTCATAAAATTCAGGCTTCATTTTCTATCATTGAAAATTATGCAAAAAAAAATTGTACAAAACGTCTAAAATATTTTCTCAAAATTCAACAAAACTCTTTTTCTTCTCAAAATGAATTTTGATTAGTACACAATTCTAGTTAATTAGAACATTTAGTTTTGTTTATTTTAATAAATACCATCTGAATGTTACCACCATTTTTATTCACTTCTTATTGAAATTCAGCCCAATAATTCTTGTCCAAAGACTCCCTTAATCATACCCTAATCTACCTGCTACCAATTTTCAAGTACTTTCTTTTTAAATCTTGCCAAAACATATGCCATATGTAAATCACACCATTATACTTTGATAAGTGCACTTGATAAATTTTAAGAATAGATAGCATGGTTGTTATGGCAACCACCTATACAATGCATATGACATGGAACTGCAGAGAACTTTAAAAAGTTGAAATGTTGATTATTTTATCTAGTAACTTAATCTAGCTTTGTTTTTTGTACATAGCGTCTTCTGCCCAGTGGTGTTAATTGTAGGGTAGTCTGGAAGAGTGTTCTGTGCCATCCCTTATAAGTCAGAGAATCTCCATATAGACTATTGAAAAGTTAAGTGCTTTGTTTGAAGAACAATATCAAAAGAATATAGACCCTTTCTGAATCCAGCCAGCTTTATAGTATAAGCTTTAGTCAACTAAAAAGCCAAGCTGATGTTTTGACAAAACAAAAGAAAATATTGGACTTTTCCTACACACTTTAATAAATGCCTTTTCTATAGTATTGTTACGTCTTTCTTTTTTAATCGCATTGAAGTATCAACATGTATATACCCTGTGTAAAATTAATTATTTGAATATGTGAGAATTAAAGAGCATATAAGTTTGCATGGATTATTGTTAAAAAGATCGAGAAAGGGATACAAAAGAGTAAATGGTCTTTCATGATATTGGGAGCCAAAAAAAGTGGCTCGTTCATTAAGATATAAGCTTTATATAATTCGAAATTTAATACTGTCGCTAGATTTTCAAAATTATTGTCACTTGAAAAAAAATTAAATCTATATACGCTTATATGTCGTATACAAAATAAAATTTCATTTTAAATTTAAAACTAAACTTTAAGAATGTCGGAAATCTAATAGTCTGAAGTTGACAGAAAAATACACTAGGGGGGAAATTATAAGATTAACAGTGAGGTGTTGTGAAAACGATCGTGATTTTCCTTTTTTTGAAAAAATGCAGATCAGGAAGGAGAAAAGAACGATGCACCTAGAAAATTGAAAAACTCTTGTTTTTATAACAAACTTTCTTCAAATAAATTCAATAAGCAAATAGGATAAGAGACGACCTTTTATCTAACGACTAAATTAGTAAACAAAACGGAGTTGATGACCTTTTCGCCACGGGGAACATTCGCTCAGTAATTATAAATACCTCATGCTAAAAATAGAACCGCATGTTATTTTCTTACCTGAGATTGTTTGAATTGCTGCTTGGATCTAATGGGTTTAAGGAACGGTAAAGCGTTTTTCTTGTCTTTTATTTTGCCATGCGAGTTTCTACAAATAAAAATTACAAAATCAACAAAGAAACCAAAGATAAATAAGATCAATCCATACGTAAACTTCAATGTTATTTGGCAAGTTGTAATTTGTTATTATTCTTAAACAATATTTAACTTACTTCCTATCAGACGAAGGGCCACTCATTTTTCTTCTAGTCATGTCATAGCGGGAAAGGACGATTTTACTAGTACGCGAAGTATCAGAAAGCTTCAAGACAAGTCCACACAGAACTCGAACACCGTGTTTATTTTAGCCCAGAAGTTCTTTAAATTTTTCCAGGTTAAAGAGAACATCCAGTTCTACATATTTGAAATATATTTTTCTGAATTCCGACGTGAAAAAAGTGATGAAAAATTCTCTTAAAGTTGTGTGCACATTTGCGTACAAAAAATGTCCGCGAAAACCCGTGCAGTGTCGCCTTGGAAAATGCTTGGTTGTCAAGCAAAGTGCCCAGCAACCAATCAGATTGCAGCATTGAACAATAGTCGATCCAGTTAATTAATTTGTCGATTTCACTACTCAATTTCACTACTCAATATCTTTAATTTGTTAAGTACTTTAACGTCATTCATTAACTCATTTAAGTTTGGTTAAACCTTAACAAGACGGAATAATTTTTCGGTGATACTACAATAACATATGCTTTACAAGCTAGAGAAATACTTTTCATGATAATTTTTTTCCAAAGCTGTCAAAAATCGAATTATCGTTTTTTTGCAAGTAATTTTGAAAGGTCTTTGAGATTCAAATATCTCGTCTTTTTAAAATACCAAATCAAAGATTTCTATCTTCTGGAGATTTGTATTCCATTCCAATAATGTCAAAGATGTCTTTTTCACTTGAAACTGGTAAAGGTTCACCTGGTACACCTGCAATATATATACAATCCTTTATTGATTATTTAACAACTTTGATTAAGAAGTATGTTTTTCAATCTTGTGTTTGTATTCATTCTTAAAACTAAATGAAGTACTTATGAGAATCACAGGATTCATTCAAGGGGTTGATACTTTTTTCTGTTTCTTTTATATTTTTAATTATTTATAACTAATTGTTAAAACATTAATCAGGATAGTGAATAAAAATTGAAAGTGTGTCTTTTGCCTAATGGTCCAACAAATTTGTTGCATAAAAAAAACAACATTTTGATACAGTTCAATAGTTGATGAGAAAAAAAAGGCATGCATATATTGGTAAGACATAAACAATGTTGCTCCAAACATTGTACCCTTACTAATGATTCGAGCTGTTAGCATGAAAGATTGGCTATTAAATTTGTAATCTTAAGGTTGTTAAAACAGATCATCTACAATAATGATACCAGCCTACAAAAAGAAACCCTTAAAAACAACTTCATCAACTATTTTATATAGAAGTATATAGAGTGCAAACAATTAATCTGTGAAACTTATTACTAAATAGTACAAAATAGTGCTAATTAAACAATAGAAAACAATGGAATTTGCATGACATTGTACTATTTAGTATTACTAAAGTTTCACGGCCATATTGTTTGCACTCTAATAATAAATAATAACATTAATTTAATATTTATAATGTGCAAATTTTATATGGAAATGTTCATATGTGCAGAAATTAACTAAATCATTAAACTAAATAAATTAAGCATAAATAGAAATTACAATGATAAAATTACATGAATAATTATTATTATATCATTGTAACAATACCATACCTGTGCTTCCAACAGGTCTGAAAATTTAGAAAAGTATAACATTTTTAGTTGGTGTGCATTTTACAACTGCATATGCATACACATTTAGTGTGTTGCAAAGAGTATAGAGATCACATTGTGTTACTGGTCTGGAAAGGCGAAGATTTCCAAAACTGGGCAAGTTTCAATCTGGCTTGGAATTGTCCCATGCCCAGTGATTAATTTAAGCACAGCTGACATGGTAGTTAAAGTTATGCAGTTAGTACCTAATAGAGTACTCATTCAGTGTAAATCCTTTTTCCAAGGCTTCATGCCTCATATTTTTATTGAACACATCACTTCCAGTGAAATACAGGATACCACAGTAGTACTGATCATGAGGAATCAATCTTAAACAAAATAGGGAAAAAATTAATGCATGTTATGTGGGTTATTTATTATTCTGCACATAAGGAAGGGCACATTTATTCATCATTGGCATGGTATTCTATTGGCACTCCACTAGTGAGCTTCTTAACCTGAGTATTACTGAATGAAATTGTTCATTAAATAATGGCCTGCGTGACATTCATTTCTAGATCTTCCTCCTTCTTTACCTGTATGGGGGAGGGGTGGGTAAAGCAGCTTTGATAATGATTACCTGATATCAATACGCCTGTGGAGATTGGCTTTTTCTTTAGGACCAGCTGGGAGAATACAAACACCCTAAGAAAAAATAATTGGAAAATCTAAGACGCCTAATTCACAAATGGACAAATACAAGCAAACTTGAACTGGGAAGCGCAGTGGCATGTGCTGCTAATTCACTGCCTATATCACCCTGGTGGGCTTGCATGTCATATGTGAGAAGAGTTGTTGGTTGGTTCTCTTCTGTGCTTCAAGGGTTTTTCTCCTGATTCTCTGATTTTTCCTCCCTTGACAAAAATCCACTTCTAAATTTCAATATGGTCTTTAGACTGAGCAACCCACCCAGGAGTTACTAATAGCCACATGCAAACACACAAAGGCTAAAAGTTCTCACCATGAATTTGGTTTCACCCATTGAAATTGTATCAGTTACAAACTTGGCTTTTTCCAAATGTTTGTTCAAGTTTTGTAGTAAGCTTTTCTAAAACCAAACATGAAATTGAATAAGTTTCTATTTCTACTTAAACTACATTAAAGATGGTAAATACTTGGTTGAAGTCAATAGACAATAGACTTAAAACATTGTGCTTCTTGGTATTGCAAAGGAAACACTTAATTACTTAGTTTCAAATTGACATCCTGTGGTGATACGACTAACTTTATTTAGGAATCTGCTTATAGCGTTGGTGTCCTTTCCAGAAATTTGTCCTGTTTTACCTTATCAAATGTCTTTGAGGTGGATGTGAATGAGGGATGAGTAAGAAGAATATCAATGTCACCACTTGATGCAGCTCCTACAAGACAATGATATATATCATATTCCCTGCTAGAGCCTATTTTCCTTTTGTTTTGGTGGAGGGAGAAAAATAGACTTAAGGATGTTATATATATATATAGGATGTTGCCTGTGTGACGTAACTTAGTAAATCTGTCATGATCTGTCATGTGCACTACATGTACACGGGTTAAAAAGCAGTCTTAAAACTGGTTTCGTCGTCCACGATCATGGACAGTGGTGTGTCAAAGGAAATACTCTACATCGGCAGTCAGCCTCCCTCCTCAGACCCTCCTAAAAGAAGGGAGAGAAAGTGGAGAGACACTGCAAGCAGGGAAATATTCAGAATGAATGAACATCAATGATATTCATACTCAATATGGTTTAAATGATTGGTCTACTGTACAGTCAAACAAAACCTATTTTTAGCAAATATACAACATTGTAAAAAAACAGTATGTAATTAATATTGCAAAATAATGAATGTTTATTTTGTTAACATGAATATTATAATAGAATCATGATTATATTGATGGGTAGAATACCTCTGCGAAAGCTTCCACATACAGTTGCATTGAGTTTTTTATCATACTTTTCAATGTGACCCATAATTACATCCTATGTAAAAAAAGATTTAAAGATTTACTCAATCGTTTTGTTGATGGATAGATGGGATACAGATATAGCATGCATAATTATTTGAAAAATTAAATTAAAAAAAATTAAATTACTGATGAAAAATAGGATTTTACCTTTAATTTTACCATTTCATCTCTGGGAATTCGTTTTTCAAACTCTTCAACATATCTATAATAACACACAAAGTTTAATGTGTCCCTCAGATAAGTGACCACTTAAAAAAGTTATGGTAAATGTTTAACAAAGCAACTATAAATAACGCTCTCTGTGATTGGTCAATTAGCAGGGTTTGAAGATGGCATGGGTAATATATTGATTTATCGCTTGTCTCTCACTGCCGTGGTCTGGATTTGAGCCCTGGCTTAGTCTGGATCATATGTGAGTTGAGTTTGTTTGATGACATGTCGGTCTATTCTTTGCCTTTAAAGGGTTTTCTCCAGGTTCTCCGGTTTCCTCCCTTGATAAAAATAAACATGTGAGTTGAGTGTTGTATGTTGTAAATATAGAATGTAGTGGTAGTGCGTGTGGAGGGAACCTCACAGAAGAGCCCTGTACAGGTAGTGGTGGTTGTAAATATAACTTTTTTTAATCCATAAACAAATTGACATTATTCTAAAGTGTATGCTATTGCTGTCCTAGAGTAGTTAGATCAGACTTTGTATGAGTGTTAAAAATACAAGGTACAGACTTGCTGCACCATGAACATGAACAGTGCTGGCAGAGCTTGTTAGTTGGATAGGCAATATTAGTATGATTTTGAACACTGTGATAAGGTAATATGGCCACCACTCAGACAGCAGTCCAATTTAAAAAAATGTGGTACTGTTTTTTTCATTTACTTGTGCATTAATTATTTTTCACAATGGGTAAAAATGGTTCTGAAAGTAAAAAGCAGTGCAGTTAAAACTGAAACAACTATACTGGTGGCTTCCACCCTGTGTGATTGGTTCTAGTAACGGTGTCAGTGTCATGCCATTTCACAGTAATACCTAATAGGAAAGCTCCTCTAACATACAGCTGTTGCATAATGGCATTGCTAAGTATAACACTTTTATGTTTCTTTTAAGCCTAACAATCACCCAATTACATCAATTATTAATCATTATCATGCAGGCAGGCATGCACCAAGTTTTGACTATATCTTGATTACTGGTGAGTTTTTCACAACAAAACACATGTGCTCACCACTCCAGCGCTGGTGGTATCTCTACGCAACTGCACATCATATTACAATCATTATGCTATACTAACTTTAAGCCTATTTGCTGGTGATGATTCAACATTCCTGTTATTTTCTTCAAGTCTAAAAAAGAAAGGCAATTTCATAGTGTTTCCAATATAACGTGAATGCCCAAACTATTATAAACCCATGAATTTTTTTCGTATTAACCTACTAACCTGTCTAATAAATGCAAACAAAAAAATTTGAAATTAGGTTGAAAACACAAGTTAGCTGCTATTGTTTTGGTTTTTTCACTAATAGATTTGTGATACTAAGGTTTGACTGACTATACAGAACTAGGTTTAGACAATATTAGATCAATGAATATATTCCAAATGCAACTGAACTTCATTCAACTGTATTTTTTAACAGATTATTACCTTCTATACTCTTAATTCCATCATCAATAAATTTTTTGGCTGCAGCAGGCCTACAAAATGATTGTTCAAAAAAATTGGTGAATGTTCTTTTTTTACTAAAGAGATTATCAGCAAAAATAAATAATTACCCTATTCCAGTCACACGGGTAAGTTCTTTTGTGACACTTGTACTTTCTTCTGCTCTTATCTGAAAGTTAAAAAATTAAAAATTAAATTAAAATATTTTTGGGTGGGGAGGGGAGGGGAGGGGAGGTGAGAGGGACTTAGTCAAATTTAAAACAGGAAGCCCATGATATGATTTTTTCAAATGTAATCAAGATCAATATGAAATGAGCAGTTCGACCTTTTCTAACTTGGCTAGTTTTCCAGTTGTAATGAATTCATCAATCTTCTTGGCTATTTGTGCTCCAATTCCTGGCTGTTATATGCAAAAAAACAAAGATAAATAATTTGATTGGATGTGGATGATCGCTTATGCATAATTTAATGTTATCCAATTAGTTATTATCAAGGATACAAATTATGCTTATGGGAAAGAGACATAATTATGATGTTATAAGAAATAATAAATCTTAATCTCCAGATTCCAGGCACTCATTTCTCATTTCAAACCATGTGTCATTCCCTTAAGTATTATTTCTTTGTCTATTAATAGTGCTTGTGAAGGTAAATGAATACGGATACAACTCAGACAAAAAAATCACATTCTCAAAGGAATAAACATGATTTGAAATAAACTCTTCACTTATCTATAAATATTATAACAAAGTCATAAGCTTCAGTGAAGCTTCCTGTGGTATTCCACCTATGTTAATTGTGAAATACATTCAAAATATTAATAATAATTATTAATAATTTATTAAAATATGTATAAAAAATAATAAAGGCAAAACTCCTACCAGTTTTTTTGCTTCTTCTCCATTTTTTATTATTGTTGGGTGTTTTGAAAGAACTGTGGCTGCTTTTCTGGATTACATATTGGAATAAAGTTTCTCAAGTTTAATATCACTTCGAAATATTTTAAATAAGAATGCATACTTTAATAGAGTACTGAAGTGTGACATCACAAAAAAACAAATTTTTGCTTTTGACAATTTTTGATCCTCAATTTTGATAGAACATCAAGGAAGATGTTAACAAGCCAAATCTTAAGAATATCAGTTAAAAAGCAATGGAGATATGGCCGTTTGAAAATATTATTTCCTCATACAAATCACTGTCTTGGTTCATTAATGGACCATGGCAAAAATACAGAGATTTGTATGGGGAAATTATATGTTCAAACAGCTATGTCTCTGTTGCTATTCAACCAATTCTCTTGAAATTTGGCAAGTTTGCGTCTTTCTGGATTTGCTATCGAAATCAAGGATCGAAATTATGATACAGTAAAAACAAAATTTTGTGACGTCATCACTTCGGTACGCTATTAATATTAACCATTATACAGTTGAATAATAAGCCCTTTGCAAGCTAGGACAGGAAGTAACTGGAAATATATTATCTATAGACTAGTAATAGTTCTTCAACTAATTAAAATCCACTGGGAATTGATAAAAGCTTTGCCAGAGCAACGTAAGCAGTATAAAGGCATATTATCAATCGTTTACAAAACATGTGGTTTACCGGTAAGCATTGTATTTGTGTATCTGTCTCGTGACTTTCTTTTCATATTCAGAAAGCTCTAAAAATACACACATGTTATTTTAATATGGCATAACAAGATCGTATAACAATAATTTTCAACTTTTCAACAAATCAGCAGAAAACTACTTTAAAAACTCTGTAAATTTTACCTGTTAGAAAATCGCAAAAATCCGAGTTGGGATTTTGATCTGGGGCTTTTCTTTTACTCATGTCCAAATACTTAGCAGCAGCTCCTGTGAAAACTGGAGGATTTATCAATTTTATTTTTAAAGACAACTACAACTTCCTCAAAATAAGAAGAACCGCCATTTTGTAAAGCACCCCGATGAGAGACTGGGAAGAACTTTAGTTTATATTCAATCGATATATGTCCGTAAACCGATCAATAATATGTCGTAAAATTCAGTAATTCAGCGTCGTAAAATCCCTAAAACTTTAAATCATAAAACCAGTTCTCTAAATAAATACTTTATTTATTCCTTTTTGTGTGTTAGTGAAGGCTAGATAACTGTTTTTTAATTTGTATGAAAAATATTAAAGCTAAATTCCTGGAAAAGTAGAAATCAATCTCGCGTGTCACGTACGAGCCTGACGTATGCCTTTATTGTCTTTATTACGTCATTAACAGCATCCTATAATAATCTACGTACGTTTCTTTCCATAGCATTCGATAAAGACTGGAGTGTATAGATTACATATGCAATAATATAATACATTAAATTCGTGTTGGATGTACTACTGGACTGTTTATCAACAAGGATTCAGATTCATTATCACTGGTTTCTGAAGAAGAGGAATTCATTGGAAATCGTTGCATTTGTAAATCACCCTGGAGGGCTGCCAGATTCTACTTTCCAAATTGTTTCCCGGCAATTTTATGCAGGCCACGATTCTCAAACCTTTATTTTTGGAGCTCAGGACTTATTTGTTGATTATTGAACAGAATTTACAGAGGACTAAACACTGATAGATACTCAAAATGTATGCGATAAGGACGTATAGAAATATTCTAAAAGGTTGTTTGAGATCTACATTGGGCAAAGGATTGATGGCCATTCGGCCTCAACAAACGGCAGCAGTAGTGGCCAAGGAACCGTTTTTGAATGGAAGCAGCAGCAATTACGTGGAGGATATGTACGCATCTTGGCTTGAAAATCCAAAGAGTGTTCATAAAGTAAGCTTCTTGTGTGATTCTTTGAGCAAAATACTTATTTTTCCGGTCCTTTTTTCCACACTTTTAGTTGCAGATTCCATTCCTTTGTTGACATTAAACTTCGTTGCGAACATCCTGCTATTAGACGTTTTCTGTTCTAAATAAATGTACATTACCACAAATATTATCGATATTTACTGAAATTCTAGATATTCTTAGCAATGGAGAAATATCTAGGTGTAAACAGCAAATTTTTCAGATATTTATCGTAGTTGTTTGGTCACCGTCACGCCCCCGGTCACACCATTGCTTTGGTATATTCAAAGACTGCAAACAAACTCTTGTTGCAAATTTACATTTTTATTAGACTTTCAGGAAATCAATTCCTAGATTTGAAAGCAAAAAGTCTGATACTACGATTGCGGCTGCTATGGTAGAACAAGCATATTTTGGCGTTTTGGCATTTCCACGCTCTTTTATAGGTCAAAGTCCAATCACCGCTTTCGCTTTGTCCAACGTGAAATTTATGTAAACACTTCGAAAATACTCAAGTCCGTTCACTGATCGATACAGAAACTATTGTTCATTTGTGAACTATCTATATATCTTACCTTAATACAAACAAACTTGCCCTATCGAAAAAAAATATAAAAAAGATGTTTTTTTTATCCTGAACGGTGGTTTCGACAGGACAACCACAGGCCGTGACCACTCGAGTAAAAGGAACTTAAGATACCTACTGATTAGCTCAGCATGATTTGGCAGGTAAAAACAAATTATCATGCACAGTAATAATGTGAATTGGTATGTTTGAAGACATATAGCAAAACAAAAACAAAAAACAAAGCACAAAAAGAAAACTGAAAAAATAATTTCAATGATAAAACAATTTTTGAACTTAGTTACCACAAAATTTTTTTCAAAATTTTCATATTATTCACTGGTACCTAGTTCGATTCCAAATTGTACTCAAGATTGTGTAATTTTCTATGCTCATTTACAGAATATTTTCGATTTAATATTATTTCTGATTATTCCATCTTTTAGTCTTGGGATGCATACTTCAGAAATGTCAAAGGAGGTATGCCGCCAGGTCAAGCTTATCAACCCCCTCCTGTATTGGGACAACAGACTGGTGCTTTGGCCACGACTGTATCAGTACCCTCTGCCGTGGACCAATCAAAAATTAATTCCCTTGTAAACGATCACCTTGCAGTGTATTCATTAATCAGGTCATATCAGGTTTGTATATAATATATCCTTATTACTAGGTTTATAGTGTGAAAAAGTGATGACTTCACAAGATTATTTTTTGAGAACATTTAGGATTTTGGTGACAGTTTCAGAAACTGCATGTAAAAACATGGTATACTAGTGTAGAATTCTTAAAATTCTGTGTTGATAAATGCAATAGGTTAATGTGCATTAGCCTATCCATGACAATGCATAGCAAAATGGTAGGAATGTGAGTTGTACTATGCCAAAAACAGTTCTACTGGCTTTAGGAAATCAAAGGGCAACAATGTTCAATTCATGGAATTTTGCCATTAAAAAAATCTCTTCTCATCTGTTGTTTAGACTCGAGGTCACAGAAAGGCAAAGCTTGACCCTCTAGGTATTCTACAGGCTGGCTTGAGTGAAGATGTCCCAGTAGATTTACAAATGGAATACTGGGGCTTAGGTAAGACTCTATGTTTGCAATTAATGTTCGCCATTTTCCTGCCTTTTGTGGTTTTCCTGTGGTATTGGCATGCTTCTTTTGGCATGTTAAGTTATGATGACCATAAGATTAATGATTGGTCTTTGTGTTTAGGATCACAAGATGTAAATAAGGTTTTCCAGCTGCCAAACACAACATTCATTGGAGGGGAAAACAAACAAGCCATGACATTGGGAGAAATTGTTAACAAACTTGAGGTACAGTATGATTGTACATACAGTCTACATGTATATGCAAATATTAATATTTGGATATTAGCATAATATTTTACTCTTGAATATAGAGTTTTGCATGTTGTGATTGGTCAAGCGACCAGTTTTCTTAGACGATAACAGTCCCTTTTCTCATTCTGTAAATACCGCTGTGTTTTATGACTACAGACTCATTCGTACAGACTCACTTAAGAGCAAATCATTAGCAAAAGTCAATTGTAATGTAAAGAATGTGCAAGTTCTACAATACCAATGTTTTGAAATCCCATGGACTTTTGATGGAATCTGTGAATAGATGACTTATAGACAAGGCTAGCTAAGCTCGACCAATCACAGCATGCTGAACTCTATATTTAAGTCTAAAATATTATCCTAATATGCATATATTTATATTGATGTTAATTAAAATAGATGGTTTTTCTCTGATATTTTTCATTATTACATTTTCATTATTTACATTTTCATTCTTTTCTAATCTGATCTTCATTGATAGGAAACCTACTGTAACCACATTGGTTTGGACTTCATGTTTATCCCTGAGAAATACAAATGTCAGTACATAGAGTTCAATGACTAAGTTAAAATGCTTTATCATATAATTATCCATAAAATACCTATATTTCTCTTTTTCGAAAAACTGATATTTTCACATGAGAAAATAACATGTTAATTACAGATGGTATGTCCGCTATGCATTGTGGTTTCCTACGCTCCACTTGTGTTCTCGCAACATTCCTCAGATAACTGTTTTTGATCTGTTAACTAAACCATAGCCATCTTAGATGTTGACACAAACTAGCCAGTAAGGAGCCTACAGGTTTCTTGTTTTGCCAGGTTAAGATAAGCATTAATAGTTGGATAGATATGAAGCAGTAATTATAATTAATTGTCATCCAATTTATTTTTTCAACGTTTTGATTGGCCAAGTCAACTGTAATATTAATAACTACCTACAAATAATACTCTGCTCCTTTGTGGTCACGTCAAGTATTATCAACAAAGCTCGCTGTCCTGTGACTTTGTAGGTTTGATAGACAGTAAAAAATGCCACGGTGCAAAAAGAAAATGGAAAAAATTAATTTGAATAATAAAACCATTATCGAACTCAGTTATAAGAAAAATATCCTGATTTGTTAGTGTCTCACAAGCAATAATAACTAATTACTAATAATTAATAATAATTTATTACTAACAAACATAACATAATATATTACTCAGCCTCCATTATTGACTTATATGTTTTCCTAGGTGACTGGATCAGGAAAAAATTTGAAACTCCTGGTATGAATGCCTTGTCAAAAGAAGAGAAAAGAACTCTATTGGCCAGGATTGTTAGGTCGACTGGGTAAGACTTTGGTGATTTACTGTAATTCAACAATACATTAAACCCCTTTCCCATCTAAATATCTGGTGTCGGTGGTGGAAGACTTACTCTAAAATAGCCACTCTCTGAAGGTTTGCTTAATTTTACTGTGCAATGTAATTTACAGTAAAAACTGCTCAAGCTTACCCCGACCACCCATAGATCCCATTAATAGTTATATTATCCTTTCTTAGAATAGAATGTTCATGATTCAGGATTCAAACTTACTAATAACCTTTTCAACACTCCAATTCTGATTGCAACAGCTTACAGTAGCTAGCCCTATGTCAATATTAATCTTACACTAACTGCATCCTGGTTAGCTCATTTGGTTGGGCACCAGTCAGTTGTGTGGAAGATCGTGGGTTCAAGCCTCTGGCTTCTTTTGCACACTCAGGGTCTTAAAATATCTGAGTAGGAGGTGATGCCTTTGCTCTAAAAATCACTGCAAATGGTTAGAGATGTTAATCATAGAGGGCCACAAATGTATCAATGCTCAGTAGGCTACTCTCACATGTCACCTTCTCTAAAACAAAAAAATGTTTTTATTATAATTATAATTATACTAACTTGTGGAAAAAAAAAGAGTCAAAAAGACATCTAAAACTTAGCTTTTACACAATATTATCATATGGTTTGCAACACCTTTTCTAAAAATATCAATTATTTCATTTTATTCAACTTATTTCATTCATAAATCGAGATGTTTTATTCATTTCAGATTTGAAGCCTTTCTGGCCAGAAAATGGTCTTCAGAGAAGCGCTTTGGACTTGAAGGATGTGACGTTTTGGTGCCTGCCATGAAAACAATCATTGATTTATCCAGTGAACTTGGTGTAGAAAGTGTAGTCATGGGAATGCCACACAGAGGAAGACTTGATGTTCTTGCTAATGTCTGCCGCAAACCCCTTGAACAGATTTTTACTCAGTTTGATCCTACCTTGGAGGCCTCAGATGAGGTAAGACTCCTCTTACAATGTCCTCTTTTGGGTAGCATGGTCCGGTAGCATGGGTGGCGTTCATGGCTAATGCTTCATCTTTCACTGCTGTGGGTCCAATGGGTTGGGTCACTGGTTCGACCCCCTGCGGTTGCAAGTTTGTTTGGTGTGTTGTTCTCTCCTATGCTACAACGGTTTTCGCCAGGTTCTTCAGTTTCCTCCCTTAATAAAAATTAACATTTGAGTTGAGTGTTGTGTGCATAGAACATTGAATGTAGTGTCAGTGCATGTGAGTAAAAAGTGTCCCCAATAAGTGCAAAAGCGCTAGAACAACTAGACACTTAAATAAATGTGATTTATTCATTTATTTATGAGAAAGTAGTGCCTTTTAATATGAATTATATAAGCAGTACAAAATACAGTCAAAATAAGATAAGATGGGTCAGACGAGGTCATCTGACTGCTGCTTGCAGCATCCTGGGCACATTGTGGGAGGTCACTGCTGAAGTGACCTTCGTCTGTATTAATCAGTCAGAAAAACAGTACCTTAAAATATTGTACATTAACAGAACAAAAACAAGTGTCCAAAGTATTTAGCAGGATGAAGGAAGTGGAACATGCAAGAATTAATGAACAAAAAGAGGCAGTGATAATTAATTGCTTTTATTAAAATCAGTCCCAGTTTTATTTTCACCAGCTTGTTACAGTTTGATTGATGTTATGTACACAGGGCTCAGGTGATGTGAAATACCATCTCGGCATGTCACATGAACGACTAAACAGAGCTACCAATAAAATCCTTAGAATGGCAGTTGTTGCTAATCCATCCCATCTTGAAGGTAGAGTTAATAATGTTATTACTTTGGGGCTTGTAAGATTTTCTGGAGACCGTGAGCAAATTCAGAAAAAATTCTGAAATGGGGGCCAATAATTTAGGCTTGCTTGACAAAGCAACAACCATTATATAGACTTACCAGGTAATAGTGCAAAAAGCAAAGGCAACATTCTCTAAAAAAAGGCCACATGGACCTTACCTTAATCTTCTCCCATATGTGTACTTTGGATATGTTGAGACATGTTCTTTTATCTTGTTGTGATAGCTGTTGACCCTGTGGTGCAAGGAAAGACAAGAGCAGAGCAATTCTACAGAGGTGATGCTCAAGGAAAAAAGGTATTACTTACTCGTGGGTATTAGTATAATTATTTTTGATAGACATATAAATTATACAACTTTGATAATATACAGTAGAATCTCCTCTTTTTAGCAGCCATGTCCCCAAAGCGGGCTGTCACAGCAATAACAACTTTAACATAACGGCCTGAGGAGGGCAGCTGTAGATGTTTGTCTGTAATTACAGACATGGAAATAGTCATCATGCAGTCCATTGAGTTATAACGTATGTCTGTTTATTCTTGAAGTATTACTTTGCTCTTAGGTAAGGTAATACTCATGATCCCCCAGGTTACCCTAGCATTGACATTTTAATCCCTTTGCTTTGCCAAATACCATGATAGTGAGTAGCAACATGGACATAGACCTCTTGTATCAAAGCAGCTGCATTCAGACATACTTGAAAGGCTCTATTGAGTGTTCATACAGTACTTACTTAACAAAACAAAGGGTACTGGCCAGAGGTAGAAACTACAGTGTATCACTGCAACCATCCCTTGCAATATGCTGTATTGTAGCTTACAGCAGTAATGTTTTGGTATTATTTAAAGGTGATGAGCATATTATTGCATGGTGATGCTGCCTTCTCTGGTCAGGGTGTTGTGTATGAGACATTCCATCTCAGTGCCTTACCACATTATACCACCAATGGTACTATACACATTGTGGTCAATAACCAGGTATGTAACTCTAATAGACCTCTACTTATGGGCATTAAATGTTTTCCCATTTCAAAACATGTGTTGTTCCCTTGAGTATTATTCCTTTGTTTAACAGTGCTGCATGAGAAGGCACATGAATATGGATGCAACATTCTCAGACCAAGAATCTTATTCCCAAAAGAACAATACTTGATCTGAAATATAACTATTCTCACTGAATAATTGATTAGAGCAGAGCAGTATAAATTCATTTTGTACACATGCCTTATTGCACAAATCATTCAGAGCTTCGGAAGCCGAATTTTGCTTCACTCCTCTCCCCAAGGCCTGGTGGGTGGTAGTGTTCTTGTTCCTATAGTTTCCTTGCTCATTATCACAATAGTAGCTGATATGGCTCCATAGCTTAATTACTGCAATAATGAGTATTCAGTACAAGAATACATTACTGTGCTGCAAAAAAGAGAGCCATGTAATGTTGCAGTCTGCATTAAAATAGGATACAATGTATTCCTTTGTTTACACTTTTAGTTGTTTTATCTTAGATTGGCTTCACAACTGACCCAAGATATGCTCGCTCATCACCTTACTGTACTGATGTTGCAAAGGTTAGTCACATACAAATACGTTCATTAGCTCAAAATGATGAGAATAAGCAATTATTGGATGAGGTTGAGCATGATATCCTAAATTATCAAGCCGATAATTATGTAATTATATAATTATTATATAATTATGAAGCCGAAGGCTGAGGCAGATAACACAGCCTAGGTTTTGATAATTTAGGATATTATGCGATAACCGATTTCAATAATTGCTTTATTATACAATTTTTATACTGAAAAAAAACAAACATGAACTTTAAATTATAGAGACAAGAATTATGAACGCCAAGATGTCGCGTGAAAAATGCAAATTCTTAATTCAAAATTATTTCGAGAACTCTTCATTAAAATATTTGAAAATAAGTTAAGGATTCCTTAAATAATTGTTTTTGTGCATAATTATGGAAATAAATACACATAATAAATAAAAACAAAGCTACCACAGCGTGACTTTGAATGAACTCGACATGATAAATGTATTATCTGTGGGAAAACCTACAGATAATACATTTATCATGTCGAGTTCACATGATATAAAGGATTGGCTGAGGGCTCTCGACCAATCAGAATTTAGATACTTAGTAAAATGTATAATAATAGAGGTTATTCGTGGTGTGACAATATTTTCCCAAATCAACGTGACGAACCTTCAGGGGATTAATTTTCTTTTGATTTACTCTTCGAAAAAGTCATGAGTCAAGGATATGAAAGCACATAACGATGATATCCTGACAAGTTTCAAAACAATAGCTATTCATTCCCCTAGAGGTTTGTCACGCTAAATTGGGAAAACATTGTCACACTACGAAAGAGGTGTATTAATTAGGACAGTCATTGGCAAAAGATTTACTATACTAGAATTTGAATAAACAAACAATAATGATAATTGCTGACTTTGGTTTAGTTTAACTAAGCTTATGAAAAAGTAGAAAACTTGTTTTCTTGATATTTTATGTCCATCAATACATTTGACATCATCAGGATGTACAGTTTCATCATTAACCTTTATGCCTGTATGGCACGTAGGGCTGACACCTGGGACTTCTATGTACTAACAGTGTATGTGCAGTAAACTTGTACATAGAAAGGATGCATGCAAGCAAGCTCATGTATGCTTATATTAAATTAATGAATGGATAAATCTCTTCATTGTATAAGTTAAATTAGAGCCTTTTATTTTTAATGAAAGCATGAGGCCACAGAGTTATCAGTGTTTTTAACTACTGTTATGTGTTTACCCTCTGGAAATAAAGCCTATTATTATGTGGTATTTATTTTTATAGATTTATTACTGACATTATAAATTACAGTCAAAGTGGTTGTTGCTTTCCCTATGCTGTTGCAACATTGCATTACATTATTGGAATGTCTATTGCTCAGTTCCTCTGAGCAAGTTGCAATAATCGCAAGCAAGATGCAACAAACACGAGCAAGTTGCAACAAGCGCGAGCAAGTTGCGAGCAACCTGCTTGGTGAATTGTTGCATAAGTTGCACAAGAAAATATGATGATAATAAGGAACATCCTATTTCACTGTAAGCCATGGTGCAAAACATTTTACATTTCTCTTGATTAAATCCTGGCCAACATTTAAAGAAACCCTTCAATTATCATTTTCAGGTGGTAGATGCTCCTATTTTCCATGTCAATGCTGATGACCCAGAGGCTGTTGTTCATGTCTGTAAAGTAGCTGCAGAATGGAGGGCAGAATTCAACAAAGATGTGGTTATTGACTTGGTAATAATGATATATACTTACTAAAAAAGTAGAAGAAATTTAAGTAGACCTTTGTCTCCAAGTTTTTACTCATGAGGCACACTAAAGCGAATTTTAGAAAGTTGTAATGTCTTGACATCATAGCCAACATTTTGGTTGACTTTGACAAAAGATTTGGTGTTGCTGTCTTTTGTCATGTCAAACAATGCGGCAGACACTTCTTCTGTCCATTTGTTGCCACCATTAAATTCAGACTACTTGTCATTCTCATGACTATCTGCCTGGCTCAGTGTCTATTACTTTTCGTTGAAAGAAAAAAGCTGAATATTTTTATGCTTGTATGTTTATTTTTTGTCTGTCTGTGCAATATAGGTATGTTACAGAAGGAATGGTCATAATGAAGGTGACAACCCCATGTTCACTCAGCCACTGATGTACCATCGTATTGCAAAGCAAGAGCAAGTACTAAACTTGTACTCCAAAAAACTCATTGAAGAAGGAGTAGTTACTAAAGAAGAAGTTCAGGTTATTTGCTAGTTTGAAAAATATTTTTTCTTTTATTAACTTGGCTTAACTACTCACTAATATTTATAACATGTTCATTATTTAAATGCAGGAAGAAATTGCAAAATATGATAAGATCTGTGAAGAGGCTTTCTTGGAGGCAAAGTCTGATAGAAAGCAACTGAGAAACCAGGACTGGTTAGACTCGCCATGGAAGGGTTAGTAAACCAGATCATTCATCTAATAATAGACCTATAAATTATACACACTGTATTGCAAAAACAGTAGCAATACAAGCACTGTCTTGTATGGCTACACTTTTTTCTGCAAAATTTCAGGAATTCCACTCAGTGTATCAAGTAAAGTTTGCATTTTCCACATAGAATGGGACCTGTGCAAAAATTGTGTTTCTGTAATAATTGTACTTATGAATAAACTTGTGTCTGTAAGGATTCTTTCCCAAGAACTACGAGATGACACCAATCAAGCCAACAGGAATCAGTCTTGATAAACTCAAACACATTGGTAAGGTAATGAGTTCTCCACCTGAGGAAGACTTCAAGACCCATGGAGGTATGTGAACTTTTTTCTTTGCTTTTTGGTCATTCTATGAAAGCACAGTTGTGACCTTTGTCATTCATGCTAGGTGCTGCTTTTACAGACCACAAACACTTATAAAAGGTTTTATATCATCAACTAACTCCCAGGCTCGGGATTTAATAAAGGGCTGGAAATGACTCTACCTTGTAATGAAATGTAGTGTTACAGAATTGGAACGAGAAGCCTGGAAGCATTACATTATTTTGTAACTTCACCAGGCTTAGCCTCATTTATAAGGTAGCTATTTACAGATTCCATTAAAAATCTGTAGTATTATCAAACATTGCTTTTGTTCAAGCTGCTCATTCTTTGCATTATTGTGGATAGTTGGGTCAGCTGTATATAATGTATAATTATGTAGGTGAGGCTAAACTTGTACCAAGGAATCTGGAATGTGGCAGCAGTATACATCAAACAAGAAACATTGTCATAGCTACATGTAGATAGACAATGATTAAGGAAATCAGAGGGAGACCAAATGTACAGCTTGGATCATGGTTCATTGAAAAAACTTGACACATTTTACTGATGTGTTTTAGGTCTGAAGCGTATTTTGAGAGGCCGTGCTGAGCTCCTTGAGAAGGGTTATGTTGACTGGGCTATGGGAGAAGCTTTAGCATTTGGATCATTGCTATTGGATGGCATACATGTGAGGCTCAGTGGACAGGATGTGGAGAGAGGAACGTTCAGGTATCAAGTCAGTCAATCAACCATAACCCAAACAATTATTAACTATCTGACCATGAGAAATATTTGTTGAGCAGCAATAGTAGAATATGGTACTGATCCAATGCAGTTACAAATTTGCACAGGAGGTATGCACTGCTAATGCTCTGCCTCCCACCAATGCAACCCAGGTTGATCCATGAGTTTGATTTCTCATGTGAGTAGAGTATTGCTTGTTGGTTCACTCCCTCGTTTCAAGGTTTTTTTTTCCTGGGAAAATTTTCTGGTTTTTCCTCCCTCTGAAAAACAAAACTTAACAAAACTAATTATCAATTTATCAACCTTATCAGGTGATTTTGAATTTAAACCTGTTATGCTAAGTTCTGTCCACCATGCAGTGGTAAATCCAATCAGGTGTATCATTTCTAACTTGTTGGAAAACTGCTTTATTACAGATATTAAATTATTGACACATGTAAATGTATCCAGACCTGAGTGAATTTTATGTTTACAGTCATATGTAGATGAATTAGGCAGGGGTCAGGTTGCACAAATACAACATACAAGTGCAATCAATGTTCTGTTATACTGATGACAAGGTTGTATGACTGATTAGTCTTCCTATTAACAGGATAAATGATTTCTTTTTGCAGTCATCGTCACCACATTCTTCACTGCCAATTGAAGGATAAACTGGCGTACTGTCCTTTGAATGACTTGAGTGAAGAGCAAGCTATTTATACTGTGTGCAACAGCTCACTGTCAGAGTATGCCGTACTTGGTAAGTCTTACAGTAAGAGACAAGATGCTTGCAAGGGGTGCTTGCTGTAAGGATGCACCTTTTCTCAAAACTGTGGTCATGGTTCACCTCTTTTACCTACCTCTATATCATTTATTGCTTAGTCTGTATCCAATATTCTTGTACGAATCTTGTTTCTGTTTTGAATCTTTTTAGGCTTTGAGCTTGGATTCAGCATGACAAATCCTTATGCCTTGATTTGTTGGGAAGCCCAGTTTGGTGACTTCATGAACACTGCACAGGTAATAACTGAATCTGCGGATCCTGAACCCTGGGGAAATTATATAGAAAAAGATGTTGAATGGCTTATGCTACTTCTCATTTGATTTTTCTATTTTGCCTTGCACTTTACTTCTTTACTTTGACAAAAGGCTTATGGCCCAGACAATCAGCCCAACATTTGACCCCACATTTAGCCTACATTTGTTTGCACATTAATTAATTTGGCTGTCATGAAAACTGGCATAAAATACCAGCCCAACTACATTTAAGTTTATTGTATATATCAAAAATCACATTCCAACATTGTTGGCAGACCATGACAGATGGTCCCTACATTTGACCCACCAAATGTTGGATAAACTGTAGGGCCATTTGCCAGGGCTCTTACTTCCAATATGTCGGTTAAGTATATATTTTTTCGTAAACAATGATCAAGTTACTGATATCGTCCCCAAAATGTATGCTTCTTTTTCAGTGCATTATTGACCAGTTCATCAGTAGTGGCCAAGACAAGTGGGTCAGACAGACAGGATTGGTTTTACTCTTACCCCATGGTTATGAAGGAATGGTAAGATGGGTACTAATAAATCATCAATCATGCTTAGAACCAGTTGCAATGGTTTTTAAAAAGTGTTCTCTAATTTTGTGATATCAGGGACCTGAACACTCTAGTGCAAGGCCAGAAAGATTCCTGCAAATGAGTAATGATGATCCAGATTACTTCCCAGTAAGTATATCCTATTAAATCTACACACTTAACTTAACTAGATCTAAACTTACTATTCTGGCTGTGTTGTGCACACTTTTCAAAATTAACACATCTTGGTTTTCTTAATCTTTTAGCCTGAAGGAGAATTGTTCGAAGTGAATCAGCTCCACAGTGCAAATTGGCAGGTAATATTGTTACTCATATACTCATATTTATACTTTACATAAAATATAACTTTAGCTTTCTCCAAAAAAGCTTGGTAAAGGTTTTGCTGCATGCTGCATCTTGCTTGTCACTTTCTAAGCTTGTAACATATTTGTAATTCATACGTAAATATGTCAGCACAGGGTGGCAGAGCCTCTCCTGCTCCTGATTCTAGGTCGTAGGTTTTGTTTTGTTATCAAAGATAACAAAAAGAAACCTATAACTTAGAAGCAATGAAGAGAGAGTCTCTGAAACAAGGTGCAAGTCAACAGAGTCCAAAATAGGGCCGCAAAATAGTCCTCATGATGCTGTGTTCATTCAAATGAATAGAGTGTGGGTTAAATTGTTTTTCTTTTATGATGATACAGGTGGTGAATTGCAGTACTCCTGCAAACTATTACCATGTCCTTAGAAGACAAATTGCTATGGATGTACGCAAGCCAGTAAGTAGATTTTTTCAGTTACCGTAAATCCTCTTTTTAGTCCCCCCTCTCAAATAAGCCCCCCTCTCTAATAAGCCTCCCCCTTTTTAAAGGAAGAAATTTGTTAAACCCCTCTCTCTTTCGTGATGATTAGCACTATTGCCGATTTTCCTTTGTAATCATTAAATACTCCTTCTTTCTATTCACAGCTGATAATTTTTACTCCTAAAAGCTTACTTCGTTTGGAAGCCGCAAGATCTCATATTGATGAAATGATTGGAGGTAAATTATTGACTAAATGCATCCCATCACAACAAGCCTATTGTTATGTGCTGGCGGCCATTCATTTATCGGACTGAGAAATGTATCAAATTTTTGTTCCATTGGCAAGGAGTAGATTGTTTATTTTTTTTCATGCAAAAAGCATGTTTTTTTTACTTAAACCTTTGTGTGTGACAATCAAAGCATATCTTTAAGTGGAATATTTAGTATGCTTTTTTTACTTAAAAGTATTCAAAAAAGAGGGAAACGATGATTAATGTGTTAGTGCAAACTATCTAGTTGTCTGAGGTCCAGAGTGGACTAACCATTTCATGCTACATCTATTTTGTGTTTGAAGTGGTTTGGCCTACTTTCCAAGTATTTTTCTCTTCCACCCCGGCCCCTCTATTATATTGTTTTAATAACTGCATTTTCCTCTGTTTGTTATATATTATTGTTATTGTTATGTTATTTAAGTCAAGCTATCTACAAGAAGGTAAACCACTTTTTAGATAGTAATACATCAGATCACGTGTCATTCTTCTGAGTGATGTTCCTTTTCCAACATGCTTGATATGATTCAAACAGAATTATGTGTGGTCTGAAATAGGAGAACATTACATGCATATTTTACAGTCTTTCAAATCATTTGATCATGAATTAGTTGTTTTTACGTCATGAACGAACAAAGGACATGGTTGGAGGCTAAAAATGAGAATGAAAAAGATAATTTATTGATTTATATACTTTAATATTATTAATTATATGTGCATTTGGATTTCTTTATTTACAGATAAATCATTCCAAAGAATTATTCCAGATAATGGTCCAGCTTCAAGTAACCCAGAGAAAGTACGAAAACTGCTCCTCTGCACAGGAAAAATCTACTACGAGTTACTAAAGGTAACTTCTGTTGTTAGTTTGGTCAATGAAAGGCAAATTGCTTAGTGTTCAGGGGCTTAATAAATCTAGTTATATAACTTTGAACAATGTTGTTGATATTGGAAAATTTAATCAACTTGCACATTTAATTTCAGGAGCGTAACAAGAGAGGCTTGGATGAAGACATTGCCATAACCCGTGTGGAACAGGTAATCAAACAAGATGAAATCCTGAAAAATCATACTTATTTAGCTTTTCCTGTAAAATCAGGGACACCACAACAGTTTTCACCTATAACTGGCAATCCTTGACTGAGAAGACTTGAAGGTGTACCTATAATTTCCAAATGTTTTTATAAAGGCAGCACCTTCTCACTATTATTGAGTGCCTTTTAAGCCTGAGACAATACTTTCGGTATTGATTCTACATGATTGGAGTGAATAAATGGATGGATAAATATTTCTTTATTTGAGGGTTGGTTTCTTTTGCTAATTGAGCTTTAATTTCCGTTTTCAGATTAGCCCATTCCCTTTAGATTTGATCAAGGCTGAACACATCAAGTATGACAATGCCAAGATAGTGTGGGCTCAAGAGGAGCCAAAGAATATGGGATACTGGGCATATGTCAAACCCCGTATTGAAACAGCAGTCAATAAACAGGTGGAAGTAAGGTATGAACAAATGTAGTATTTGAATTATAAGAATCAGTATACAACAGACTTTGCATTATTTAAAAAAGTGCAAGTGGATGTGCTTTAGCTGTGACAGTGACTATGCAGTGTATAAGCATTCTTGTAAAATTCATGAATAATTAATGAGGGCCTAAGCCGATACAGCTCTAGAAGTCAGGTCACATGAATATCATGAAAACCTGATACAAACCTTACAATGAAAATAAAAAGATATAACTAGCTAAAAACTAGTGTGAGCTGCGTCGGTGTTTCTAATGAAACAGTAATGATGAAAAGGTAAATTATACACCTTGAAAAGATGAAAAAACTTACTTAGTAAGTTTTTTCATCTTTTCACGGTGTATAATTTACCTTTTCATCATATGAAAATGCTAATTAGATATAACCACTGGTGGATGTATACTATTCTGATACAGCACTAGTGGTTGTATCTAGTTAGCATATGAATTCAAAATGTTTCAAAGGATTTATAAATTATTCATGGCATTTCACAAGTTGTTTACAACATTTGCATCCATGTCTTATAAGCCACACAACACAGCTGCTGCATATCATAAACATTACTTATAAGATGGATACTTTTATTAAATGCTGTTTCCATACTATGAAACCGTTTTCTGCACAGCGTTGAGGCTAAACCTTAACAACAGAGAACTGGCAACTGGAGTATTCACAATCTTTGTTTAACAAACTTCAGTATTTTAATATGGAAGTGGGATTATTAATTTTGTAGTTGTTCTTTTCCTCAGTTATGCTGGTCGTTCAACTGCTGCTTCAACAGCTACTGGAAACAAGTACCAACACATCTCTGAACAAGAAAATTTGATTGATGAAGCTCTGGCTTAAACCCTTTACTATGTATTCTTTTTTTTTCCCCCTTTCTCTGCCTTATTTTCTGATGACCGAAATATTTCAGTTCTTGAATGGAGTAATATAGATTTTATTTTACTGTAGATATGTAATACAGCATGATTTTGATCATTTTAGGGAGAAAAACAAAACTCAGTATATAAGGATTGAGAGCAAAAGCATTACTTAGTATAGAAGACAAAGAAGTAAACATAAATTGCAATATAGATGGTGAAATAATTGTATTAAGAAAAAGCAAAAATGAGATACTCCAAGAATGATATCACTTTGATAAAATGTGTACGTATGTGTTTGCTTTAACATGATTATCAGAAACGCAAGAAAGCACAGCAATTTACAATTTAATATGGAGCTTCTAGCAATGCTTACCAATGCTAAGTGCTATAGACCCCTTGCATGTGATGTCAAAGCAGCTCGACCTTGGGGTCAAAATAAAAGAATTCCCTTATCTTGAGGATTGAAATCTTTTACAATTTTAAATGTTTAATTGTTTTGACCCCCATGTAGGGAATTAGTGCAAGGGGTCTCTAATCGGGTGCAGACCCTCACAGCCCATAAGAATAAGTGCAGCTCCTCACAGCCTAGTCTCTTCCGCAGCTTTCATTAGTTTTGGCCCTAGATCCTCAAACCCCTTTCCAATAACTCCACTGCTCACTTAAGCACTTTAATCCTTTCCATTGTGTTGGTTTCATCGGGTTGAGAGGGGAGGTCCCATGAGGATCTGGGACCGAAACTAATGACGACTGCGAAGAAGACTACCAGTACTCATCACAGCACATACAGTACTACTTTATTGAAAACCACAGGTATATGAAAATAAATTATTAGTTAAATACTCTATATTTTACAAACCATCATACTGTGATGTTTAAAAATGGTTAAGTAATTTAAAAGATGTAAAATTTTTGTGGTTTATAAAAACCTTAATATTCTTATTAATATGCTTTATTAACAGCTTCTAATGCTGCATGGCATACTGGGTCCAGCTTTCCATCGCCTCCTATAAAAGCACAAAAATGTTAGTCTTACCCATGCTAATGCAGGGACTGCAGAGCGTAATTCTGATTGGGGGGCTAATGACTGCCAAAGGTGGGGTATGCATCTGTTGGGTATGCCCTCTGAAAAACTTTGAAATTGAGACCCTCAGTAATGCTATTTCCAGTGAAATTTGACATCACAGCAAAATTATTGTGGGTAGGGGGCTATAGCCCCCCAGCCCCTTGGCACCCCTAGCTCTGCAGTCCCTGTAATGTTATAGTTACTAGTGGAGAAAGAGAGTGATTGCGCATGCAATGGGTTAGGCCCACCTGATATAGGGACACTTAATAAAGAAAGTCTGGCTATTAACTGGCTACTATTCTAGATAGTTTTATGAATGAATGCCTTATCTGCAGCAAGTAAATTTTTGGTTTTGCAAGGATTTTATAAGCTTTTCAGATCAAGAAGGACAGTCCAAATAGTTTAGTCATCTACGTACCATATTGTAGATCTTGTATTTTACACTGGTAGATAACTTCTCCATGAACGACTAACTCGACTACATCTCGATCTGGTATTTTAACGAATTCCACTGTGTGGTCATTACTACGTAAGAGTTCTGCAAAACATATTTAAATGTTTCTTTAAATATAAAAAAATTAAGCTTTATTGTGCGTTATTAGCTTACCTTGTAATCCTTCCAGTCTTGCTGTCCTGTGCTCCAACAAACCACAAGAAACATAGGGTCCAAACTTCACTGTAACTTTATGTTTCATCACAACAAAAGATCTATTGCGTATTTCCTTCTATGTTTTGGTGTTATTGCCACGAAAATGCATTAAAATGGCTCAGAAAAATTATCAAAATAAAATTAAAGTTCTTGTTAGCAACAATCACTAAGACGCCATTTTATTTTCCCAACATACAACACTCCAAGTTTTAAAGAAAACGTTTGATTGGTCGCAATTGACCAATCAAAACTGGTCTTATATTTGTTACGGAAGTTTCCACACTTGCGGATCGTCCCGTCAATCGAGCACGCGACTAACTCTTAATGATCGTAAATAATTCAAGTTTTTTGCGTCTCAAACTGATTGGAAAGCTGAGGAGGTAAGTCTGTTAAGTTAAATAGATAAAGATATATTCATCCAGCACAAGATAGGAGTCAAAGAGAGGAAAATCTGAAAGAACGAAGCCAAGTAAGGTTTCCCGCCGTTTGCACTTATATGCGTGCTTTACTGGTGGCTGACATCGATGTCCTTTAAATTCAGATGAATAATACATTTCGTCTTTCTATTAAAACAATCAACAAAGAGTTTGAGCGAAATAAAGGGCAGGTTTAGAAAAAGGGGTCGCAAATGAGATCACATGAGGAATTTTCTGACCACCAGTGAAGTTATTTTCTCGGTCTGCGAAGTTGACACTATGATGACCTATGTGCAGGTATGAATAATTTCTTACAAAATCAATACAAAATCGTGAGTACTTTTTAAGTTGTTAAGCCAAATGTAGATTAGGTAAGGTCAGTTCAATACCATTACAAAACTTGTGTTTAAAATTTTCTTATTTAAAAATATCGCAGAGTGTTCACACAGTGGCTTAAGAGTACCATTCTTGCTAGGCACTAGTGTGAACACAGGTCATTTTAAAGTATCCATGCCAAAATCCAGGAAGAGATAGTGTGCTAAAGCACATTGGGAACTTGTACTTCGGCAGAAAATGTCTGAATGATATGAGTGTGGATATGGTGTAAGAAACTTTGCAAAACACTAAAATGGCTTCCGATATGCTCCTTTCATGAATTATCTGGTTAATACATGGTCATGGTTAAGGCTAATATGGTGTTGGGTCTGTACAGCGAGGGATTTAGAAATTTTTAGCCATGCAGTAAATATTTAACAACAATTATTGTCTGGTCTCATTTATCTTTATTTCAGTGATGGACAACTTTGTAATTTATGGGTATGATAAATGAATTGTTTTCTATAAAACAGCACATTTAATTTATTGCTCTTAGCAAATAAAATTCTCTTATATATGTCAAGGAATATTATTCAGGAATTGCAGCAAAGAAAATGCCCACAGCAAAGAAGCCTAAGATTGAAAGTGAAGAATCTTTTCATCCTACAGAAAATGACAGTGATGATGATGATGATTTATTCATATCAGTCTGGGATGCTAAATCAACAAAAAAGACTTCATCAGAGACAAGTACTAAATCCAAACCTGAGCTATTACAAAATACAACATCCACTTCATCAGGATCTAGACAAAGTAAATCAAATAATAGTATGAACATCAAAAATGTTGTTGTTGCAAGTATAAATAATCCATCATGTTCAGGAATTAGTCCCAGGAAGCTTCAAAACCAGAATTCCAGTAATAGCAATGACCTCAATTCCAACTCAATTGATTATGGACAAACTTCAACAGGGTTGGATTCTGATATACATATTGAAAGTAGTCACAGCAAAACTGGTTCATGTAGTTCTAGTACAAAAAATGATTCTGACAAACCATTATGTTCAGGATATAGTACCAGTGATCTACAAATCCAGGATTCCAATCTTGATTCCAGCACAAATAGTGGGGAACATGCTTCAACCTCAGGAGTAGATTCCAGTGTACATAAAGAAAGGAGTGACAGCAAAAATGATCTATGTAGCAGCCCAAGTGACTGGGACAAGCCATCATGTTCAGGAATAAACATCAGAGACTTTGGTTTGGTGCATTTATCTCTCAAGACAGATTTATTTCAACTCAAAACCATTTTTCCTTCATTGGATGAAGAGGTACTAAAAAGCTACCTTGAAATTTATGAAGACATTGAGGAATGTGTGAGTGTTGTTTCCAACTTAATATATGGTGAGGATGATGCTGATGATATTCATATTAATGAAGATATAAGCATACAAGGTCTACAAGTAAAAGTGCATCTGAAACCATAGAGAGTACTGTTAACAATTCTAGCACTATCGCTAAGCATGAAAGCAAATCACCATTCAGTACTAGATCTATTTCATCAACAAAAAAGATAAAAGTTTTGATGACTTCCCTAGGAAAAAGCCTTAAAGTCCAATATAGTAGAAGCAAGGATGTACATGAAGCTGTAAATTCAGAAATGAATTTAGATGACCATGACACTATGGAAAATAAAGTTCCTCTTAGAACTAGTAGTAGTAGAGAAATAGCTTCAAATTTACCATCTAGCAGATCTTCACATACAAAGAAGAAGAGAAGAACACCGAAAAGTTCTAGTAAGAAACAAAAGCCAAGTTCTAAAGAAACTTCGATAGATATTACTAATGGAGACATAAAAGTTAATCAAAGGACACCAAACCTCAAGCAACATGTAGGCACTTTCTGCCATCAAATAATATGGCACAAGTTGGTATAGACATTCGTTATGGGAATAAAAAGGTGCATCCTTCAATGAAGAGATGTGTTGATAGGTCTGTTGCAAGTAGGGACATAGCAAAGCCATATACAGGGAGAAAAGATGAGAAAGCTGCACCAAGTTCTCATATTCCTAGAAGTGAAACTTTAGCTGATGTAAAATGTACATTGGACAACTTATATGGTTCATCCCCTTCGAAAAAGAGTATGTAAGGATAGTCCATCACATACAACGACTTCTAATAGTCATACATTATCTTATAATTCAAGAGGTGCAGGTAAACCCTCAAGAACTAGTTCAGCCTACTCAATATCTAACTGGAGGCCTTCAAATTCACCATCAGTAGAGATACATGACCAATGTACAACGCACACCTCTACAAGTACCAGTATGTATATTCCTGTAAGATCAAGTGATACAAAGAGATCCCCTTTAGCCTCAAGGAATTCCTCTGACTACCTAATTACCTGTTCACCATCAAAAAAGACACCTGGCAAAAGCTCAACGCATGGTTCTCCAAATAACAGTTCAAGCGCTGATGATTTTAGGACCCCTTCAACACCAACAAGTACATCAAATTCTTCAAACAAGTGTCAGTCAAGCACATTAGTCGGCATTGATTTTAGCTCTTTTATCAATAGTGTAAGCAGAAAAATGTTAGAACCACAGGGAAGCCTTTCAAATTATTCAACAGCAGCGATGCCTTCCAAAAGGCAAAAGTCCATCATTTCCTCCTTTGATGGATGCTGATCAAGGGATACATATTGATTGGGGGAAATATTGTGAGAAATATGAATGAGATCCATTCCTCAAGTACTACAAATATACCACCACAAACTATCACTCCCATTCCCATTCCAACTACGAGTTCTCAACCTACTTGTGTCAGTCTAGACACAAAAGCAAATAATAAAAATCAAAACAGGTCAACAACTATCGTTGGGCCAGAAGACCAAAATCAAAGTAGTTCAGCAGCTAATGCTACTCTGAATAGATTTTCAACTGGATATCTCAACCCAGAGCAAATTGTATTAGTGGTGGAGAAAAAGAAATCACATACCAGTAAATGTGTTGATTTGCCATCTGAGTCCCAGAGCCTTGCTCATTCATCACAGGGATTAGAACTTTCAGAGGAAGAGGACGTAGCCAGACAAGAAATGTTAGACTTACAGATGGACACTGAGATGTTAGCTAAAGTATGTCCAGAGAGTGACCCTAATTACATCTTCTCAAAACTTGAAGAATTGAAGGACAAACCTAATCGAGTAGCAATAGTTAATAAAGAATTAATAGAAAATGCATCGGACTATGACTTCAGGTGTGGAAAATGTCATCAAGAAGCAAAAGAAGGTGGCTTGGTTTTGGGAAGATAAAAAAATGAGGCGCATTCCTTTTAGTAGAGCTGAATCAAATATCATTGAATCAGAACACACCAAGCATGGTAATGGAAGTTTTGTGAGCGTCAAGTTCTCAACCGAAACCCTTGTGTTATGGTTTAATTTCAACGCAATGACCGTTCAAGAGACACTGAGAAATAAAGTCAGACATGTATACAGGACTGAAAGCATGGAAGAGATCGTGCCTGGCAAGAATGACAAAAGGTAAAATTGGATTATATTACAATGCTGCACAGGGATAAGGCAAGTTGCAAAGCTCTAATGTTATTTAAAAAAGAGCAAAAATTAAAGACAACTTTTTTTTCTATTAGAAAAGACATTTATTGCGCGCACGCTGAAAAAGCATTTACAAAGTGGCATGAGACCAATAAGAGCGCACCTTCACTTAACCTCAGTTATTTCATCAGTATGTTCTAGATATTTTGTCAGAGTCTGATTAAGAGTCTGGTTGACTTTCCTTTCTTTATGAAGTCATGAACTTTCGTTTTATCACCAGAGAAGAGATGGGTCTTTCCCTTCCACCACTGTCTAACCCAGAAACATGGCACGGCCATGACAGTAAAAGTACTAATAACGCCAGTACAGCCACGACTCGAGAGCTATTCGAGGTCTTTCCTGGCACCTCAGAGTTTGCACATGTGGATGGTCTTCTTAAAAAAAGTCTTGCAAAAGCTGTCATCAAGAAGATCAAAAGAGTAAAAAATGACTGGTTGGAGAGAAAATATGGAGTTCAACGCGCATTACTCAGAGAAAAAAATGCGGGTAAATTACTATATTATTATTAATTGTACAAGTAATGATAAAAAGGTAAATTATACACCGTGAAAAGATGAAAAAACTTGACGTTTCGGACGCTAGTCCTTCGTCGGAGTAAAAGAGAAAGAGGTGGTAGAAAGGATCGTAGCGAGAGGCCGAAAATGGGGAGGCAGTTTGACCCAGAAGTTCTTCTTCGCCAAAACCATACTACCTCCTAAGCCATAAAGAGAAGTATTTAGTTTCAAGAGCTTTTTTATGCCTTCAAATATTTTCTATACGATTGACGTCACACATAAAAGCTCTATAAGGGGCACGTTCAGCAGCAAACCCCACCCCATGGTGGACAGGCAAATGGCATCATGTAGATAGTTTCTGACCCTATATTATTCCTTGCAGGACCAGCTGGGATCAATGAGATGGAGCTGTTCCATGGTACTAGGCAAACACCACCATCAGTAGTATGGAACAGTGAAGAAGGCTTCGATATGCGATACTCAGCAGACGGCATGTGGGGACGTGGTTGCTACTTTGCGGTGCATGCGGCTTACAGCCATCATCAGTTCACCTACCAGTACATGCATAAGGAGAAACGTTACTATCAGATCTTCCTTGCTCATGTTTTAACGGGTGAATCCATCAACATGAACCCCGATCGAAGCATCAGAAAGCCGCCACTTAATGCTGCCACGAGCCGTCATTACGACAGCGTGACGGGAATCACTCAAGGTCATCGAATTTATGTGTTGTACAAGAACGAAGCAAGCTTTCCTGCCTACTTGATTACATATAGTATGTAGTCAAGAAAACTCTAAATTTATGTTAGATGTTTGATTTAGTTCGGTTTAGATACGAAATTCGTTTATGATGATGATGATATCTGTGACGATAATGATCTCAGTGATGATGATGATGATTTTGAGGATGAAGATGCTGGTGTTAATGATGGTCCAGACTATGATGTATATGATGATGATCGATGATTATTTTGATGGTGATCATGATGCTGCTGATGCTGATGGATACTATGATGGATATGGTGATGATCGATGATTATTTTGATGGTGATCATGATGTTGCTGATGCTGATGGATACTATGATGGATATGGTGATGATCGATGATTATTTTGATGGTGATCATGATGATGCTGATGCTGATAGATACTATGATGGATATGGTGATGATCGATGATTATTTTGATGGTGATCATGATGATGCTGATGCTGATAGATACTATGATTGGATATGGTGATGATTAGGATGTTGATGTACGGTTTACTGTACGGATGATGGTAAACAGTAATACTAATGATAATCATCATCTGAAAAATAGGATGACTGAGTAGCTGATGATAATCTGAGGGTTTGTCGTTGTCAGGTATATTTTTACGTTGATAGAGATGATTATGGCGAGGAAAGTTTACGCTTATTGACTAATGCTGGGGATTCGTTGGTTTGAAATTTGTGAGCTTAATCCAGGAAGTCTTTAAAACCTCAAAGATATTGAGAAGACGGAACTCTATATCGTCGTAGTTGTTTTGTCAAAATACAGTACAAAAAAACAGTACTCGTATCATGCTTGTACGCGGGTAAGTATAAAAGGGCTGAAAACGACAAGAGACTTTAGCTTAAATCCAAATTATTATGTTTCAGTTTAGACAGCCAATCAGGATAGGACAATCCTGACTACGTGCTCTTTTGTCGCAATGCCCCAGTCCAAAATGTCGTCTCCTTTCTCCATATTTTTGAAATCCATTTGTGAGGATTTCGTCGTCTTTTCATGTTCTTTTAGTAAGTCTTTTCTACACCGGGTTTTAAAGGATAAATGTCATTATTTTCCACTAAAAGAGGGCTTTCGGGTCATTGACCCATCAGGGCCTAAATGAATTAGAAAGAACTTTCGATTTATGTCTTTTAAATTATTTTCACATCCCCTTGATGACGGTGGTCTATGGTCATCCGAAAGCCCTTCTTTGGAAATAAAAAAACTTCATATCTTTATATACAAGAGACAATCGTTACCTGAAAGTATTTTTTTGTTAGATTCTAGTTTTAATAAGAAGTTAGTTTGGTTACCGACAAAAATTGAACAACAGGTAATGTCGGAGTACTAGATAAATTTTATTTGATGGAATATGAATATAGTTTTTACATTTTATATCATTCAAAACTTGTTCCAGTTACCCTAATAAGTGCTGCAAAAAATATTCAAACAGCACAACAAACTCTTTATCAGTTGTGTTTATCTAAATGAACAATATTTTATTGTATGTGACAGCTTTAAAAAACTTTGTTTTTGAGTTCAAACTTCAACTTAAAGAAAGGCTTGTGAAGGCGGTGTAGTGCATAGAATCTGGGACGTACAATTTATCACGCCTCTAAATTCAAACCTTAAAACTTTCACGTGTAGCCGTTACATAAAGGTTCAAACGCTAAGGCGAGGTCTTGAATTCTAATGCAAAACCGAGCCCGTGCGTTTGAACTGGTTTAAAATATTAACTAAGCCCTAAATTCCATTGTTTCGATGCAAAACACGAAATACTAAATTATATTGAATTCAGAGAGGTAGATTACTGTTGCTTTGTTCTTTTGGAAATAGAGTGCTTACAATATATCCGTGTAATTAAAAACCTATCCCGGGTTTATAATTCAGCCCCGTTCTACCCTGTTGATATCAATTCCGTCCCCGGCTTTAAGAATCTTATAGCATTACAAAAACAAGCTAAGAAGCACGAGTCCACGCTCTTAGAGCATCTAGTTGAACTAAGAATACTGCTATTTTTTCTGTTTACTGTTTGAAAAAGTTTTTAGTTCTTAATGTAGAAAGTGTTTGGTTGTCGTTCCTCAGGATCTGTCAAGTAAGCTATCAAATACAGGTTTTGTACGTGTGAAATTGCCATTTAAATAAAATCTAGATTAAAATTCTATGAAAATATCTCGTCAAAAATATTCCCATTTTCGTAAAAACTTGCAGCAGCATTTTCTAAAGTCTACCGAAAGACTCGTGTGGGATTGTGGGTCCAACCATAAAGGTTCGGTCGGCCATCTTGTTCCCCTTCCGCCTAAGACAAATGGATGAATTCAGTCTGCATGTCGAAAGACCGGTTTGTGTTCGGTTCATATTCTCTTGCTTTTATTTATTAGTTAGCAAACTCACTGGTAGGCCTACCATGACAATACCTGGACTCGGAGGAGGTCTTAAGAGGCATTGAAAATTTTAAAAATTGGCCGATTTTTCGAAGCATAGAAGAACCGGAACAATTACCCAACATTACTGCCAAAGATTAATTCTGATCATCGTTTTCGTCCAAATGGTCCATTTGTAACCCGTCATAGGTTGGTTGCCTTATGCCTGCCAGTTCTTTTGATAGTACATTGTTTTCTCCTCGCAGGCGTTGCAGTTCGGCCTTCAGAAGCGCTTCAGTAAAGATCACCACCGATCCACGAGGCTTTATTAACTCTATTGAAATGAACAGTTGATAGAAGTATATCATATTCACGTCACACTATTCAAGAAATACAGCCAATCGGAGTGCGGGACTGAGCAGGCTGTTATTCCATGATGTTAGTACGTATAGGAAATCGCACGATTTCGAGTATAATTCGGAATTAAAATTGAGCGACTTAGTTGTGACTCTTCAGAGTACAATTTGTAGGAAATCGCACGATCTCGAGTACAATTTGGAAATTAATAGACACGAGTAATGTTTTGAAAGTTCTTGTAATTGCACGAGCCTTTAGGCGAGTGCAAATATAAAGAACTTTCAAAACATTACGAGTTTATAGTTCACTCGAAATTTCTATAAAAAATGGGAAGCGACGTTCATCTTTGTCTATTTGGCGGCCGATTTTCAGTCCATCGCGCAACTGAAATGCATAAAAAAGATGAGTTCTTATTAGTCTGTACGGCTTTTTTTTTGCGCTGTTGACATTGTTTTGGCCTTGTTTCCATAGCGACTTAATTCGGTGCTCCTACGGAGTATAGTTAACGCTATAATTGTACTCCTCTCGACCAATCAGAGTCGAGTTTTGTTGAGTGTATCATAATGGTTATAATTTATCGTAAGACCCAAGTTGCTGTCATTTTCTAAATGCTTAATTTTCTTGTATTAGGATAATCGCGACTTTGATCGCCTTTTTCACAACCAAGTAATCAACTGTCACAAATTTAATGTAAGAAGTCACCCTTCAAACATGGTCGCTTTTTACTGACACAACCTTTCTACCCACTGTGTACTCTTTATGAATATCAGACCTTAGTTCTTGCTTGTTCATATGGATTAAGCCGTTGCCGATCGCGACTATCTCCGGCGTTCAACAAGAATAGGTTACCACTATTTCACTCTAACCAGATGGACTCTAGTAGTACTTTTCGTCCTGATATATGTATTTCTATCCTTTAGCACAGAAACCACCTACCTGAATGAGGCTCACATATTGAATACCGCTCGCGCTTATTGCTTCTTGCTATTGTAGAAGGACAGGTACTGGCACTATTAATTTTATGGTAGCTCTCGATTTCAGAGCGCATTTTCGTTACTTCGCTTTCTAGTCGTTCAACCTTTTCCTCTAAACGAAAAGTCTTGATTTCGCAAACGTCTTGTCGACTCACAATCTTTCCAGGTAAACTGCCCATTTTTTCCCCTCAATCTCTAAAATGGCTTTTCCGTTTGTTGCTTGTGTATAGAAAGGATTTAAAATATTAAAATATTGACTGCATGGTCAAATAGAGTGTTTTTTAACGCTGTCCCTAGCAACCAAAATAAAGCACCATGACGTCAATAGCAAAGCTATTTGCATTGTTACTAATACGGTAACGATCAAAGAACTTGGAGTTGAAAGAAAAGAAAGTTAGAAGAAAATGCAACCATACGGTTTTATTTGCTTGTCATGCTTTATTTTGCATGGCTGCAGAGCTTTCATGCGCAAAGCTATTAGTTATTCATTTGTGCCAAATCTTGAGAATAGATATCTCATTTAATTGTACCATTTATGTAGAAATTTCTCAAACATGGATACCGACAATCAAAAATAACTCTGGTAAGAGACGCAACATGACATCGAAACAGCAAACCACACTCCACAATCCAATCACAACGACGACGAGCAGTATGAAGATGATGATACAAATGACCCTCGATCCTTACACGAACGGTTAGTCAATAGAGGGGAAGTAACGGAGGCATTTCATCGGAGTCGGTTCTTCATCCCGATCCCCCGTGGGGGGGGGGGGGTACCTTATTGATAGGGGTGATTTGTAGTCCTTTTAGGGTTGAAAGTGCTTCCTGAGTGAACTTTTTGGGGTTTATGACTACAAATTCCTCATTCTTTATTGGACAAACATATATTTACAAAAAAGTAACAAGGATAAATAGCAAATTCAAAAAGCAGAAAAATACAAATTTCATACACAAAAAATACACAGAAAATATACGCACGCACATACACACAAGGAGATACGTCAATATACCAGATTGATAATCATCGTGAAAAGAATTGATCAGATGTACTTTTTTGAAGCAGCCACGACTACTAGATTTTGAATCATCAGGAATGGAATTCCAGACCTTCGCCCTTACATAGCGAAAATTGAACATGGCTTCAACATCTTTTTTAATTTATGAATACCAAATAAGAATAACGAAAAGCATTTATATAAGATATGGATACGCGCAGAATAGGCGATTGAGAGAAACTAGGTAGAGTATAATTGTAAGGGGAAATTTATTCAGTCGACTAGTAATCGTTATGTACGATAGCGTAACTTCATCTATAATAAATATTTATGTGTTTAAATATGTCTAACTCAATCACCTGGACTGCGAGTATGCCACGAACTAGCCATCAATGAACGGGCTGGTTAGATGGGATACGCGCAGACCAGGCGATTGAGAGAAAGTAGGTAGAGTATAATTGTAAGGGGAATTTTATTCAGTCGGGTAGTAATCGTTTTGTACGATAGCATAAATTCATCTATTATCAATATTTATGTGTTTAAATATGCCTAACTCAATCACCTGGACTGCGAGTATGCCAACTAGCCATCAAAGAACGGGCTGGTTAGATGGGATACGCGCAGACCAGGCCATTGAGAGAAACTAGTTAGAGTATAATTGTAAGGGGAATTTTATTCAGTCGGCTAGTAATCGTTTTGTACGATAGCATAACTTCATCTATTATAAATGTTTATGTGTCTAAATATGACTAACTCAATCACCTGGACTGCGAGTATGCCACGAACTAGCCATCAATGAACGGGCTGGTTAGATGGGATACGCGCAGACCAGGCGATTGAGAGAAAGTAGGTAGAGTATAATTGTAAGGGGAATTTTATTCAGTCGGGTAGTAATCGTTTTGTACGATAGCATAAATTCATCTATTATCAATATTTATGTGTTTAAATATGCCTAACTCAATCACCTGGACTGCGAGTATGCCAACTAGCCATCAAAGAACGGGCTGGTTAGATGGGATACGCGCAGACCAGGCCATTGAGAGAAACTAGTTAGAGTATAATTGTAAGGGGAATTTTATTCAGTCGGCTAGTAATCGTTTTGTACGATAGCATAACTTCATCTATTATAAATGTTTATGTGTCTAAATATGACTAACTCAATCACCTGGACTGCAAGTATGCCAACTAGCCATCAATTAACAGGCTGGTTAGATGGGATACGCCCAGGCCAGGCTATTGAGAGAAACTAAGCAGAGTATAATTATAAGGGGAATTTTATTCAGTCGGCTAGTAATCGTTTTGTAGGATAGCATAAATTCATCTATTATCAATATTTATGTGTTTAAATATCGCTAACTCAATCGCCTGGACTGCGAGTATGCCAACTAGCCATCAAAGAACGGGTGGTTAGATGGGATACGCGCAGAACAGGCGATTGAGAGAAACTAGGTAGAGTATAATTGTAAGGGGAATTTTATTCAGTCGACTAGTAATCGTTATGTACGATAGCGTAACTTCATCTATAATAAATATTTATGTGTTTAAATATGGCTAACTCAATCACCTGGACTACGAGTATGCCAACTAACCATCAATGAACCGGCTGGTTAGATGGGATACGCGCAGACCAGGCCATTGAGAGAAACTAAGTAGAGTATAATTGTAAGGGGAATTTTATTCAGTCGGCTAGTAATCGTTTTGTACGATAGCATAAATTCATCTATAATAAATATTTATGTGTTTAAAAAATAAAAATAGAAATTTATATAAGATATGTTTATTAAAATATCACTACTAAGTTCACAGTAAGAGGTGTTTGAGTCGTTTTTACTAAACACTATAAAATAAAACAATTGCTTATAAATTTGCGGCCATCTGTATGGGATATACTATAGGGATTACAAGGTGATACATTGCATTGAATTAAAATAACTATAAGAGTATGGCTAAATGAGGAGAATTATTTGCAAAACATTTTTTCATACCTTTGGAGTTTAGAGTGACACTAAGCACACTTTAAGACACAGTTTTTTGGTGCATCCATGGAACATTAAAATCTGGCTGTGATTGTTAATAACTCTATGGTCCCTGGTGGAAGTCACTTCACGGAAATAGTGAAGTACAAAAAGCTATATACTACTTCTCAATTGCAAAAGTTCTGCTTAAATCAGATCTCAGCATAAAACTGCAGGACCATAGGCTGAGGGCATAGGGTGTGAATGCACTCCCCACTCCCTACTCCCCTCTTTCCCCACCCCCAATGTTTTGCATCAACCTCGCCTGCCCATTCCAAAATCAGTCCAACAGGCTTGAAAGTGATACAGAACACTTTTGTTATGTTATACTGATGAGATGTACATAACCACACAACTATTTTCATTGCTACACACTGATTGAGACCCCAGTCGCAACAGGCAAATCAGGCATTAGACTACTATACATCAAACTAGTCCTACATGGTCAGACTCTTCGCTTGCTTTTCTGGGAAAAGCGAGTGGAGCTTGACCACGCAGGCTAGCATCAAACAAGTCATTTGGTACCTTTAAACACTCTGATTGACAGCAGTATATTGTCCAACTTACCTAGTTTGCAGCTGTTGTTTTTAATCAGTGCTAGCAATGAAAACATTGGTCAGAAGAAATGACTTAATTATCTGATTTTCCTTCAGAAGAACTTTCTAGTTTAAGTTCTGACTTTTTTTTCCGTTCTTTTACTCTTGCTATTCTGCCCCTAAACCTTTTAAGTTCCTTTTTCTCCATTTCCTCCCATTTTGCTTTTTCTTCTTCATCCAGATTCTCCCATCGTCGTTTCAGTTTCTTTGCTATTTTTTCTCAGATATATCAGGCCTTTCTTCTTTTATCTTCTTTTTCTCTCCTTCAGCCCATAGCTCGAACTTTATCTTTGGAGGGCAAACTTCTGGGTTCTGGCTTTTCAGGTAATCAAAGAGTTGAAGTGTATAACTCTCCATTTCTTCGTGATATTTGTCTAAGTATTTCTTCTTTTTTCTTCAGACAGATTGTTCCACTTGCTTCCAAGTTTTCGCGTTATGTCAAGGTGCTTCATCTCAGGATGCCTCTCTTGTATCCCATGTCTCTTTGCCATAACAAACTTGATATATGGTGTATTAGGCTTCTTGGGTAAGTCTGGATCGACACCCTTCTTCTTCGCGGACGTGATTGTCTTCTTATGAACTTGTTTCATATCTTTTAAGACCTCTCTCGCTGTTCGCATCTTCCGAACACGATTTGAAATGGTCAAGAACCTATGTTGTGCTTCTTCAGAAGTGTGGTCGCCACAATCAATTTTACTCCAATCTATATGTTTAATATATATAGGTTTTTTAGTTCCCTCAGCCTCCTCCCTGCTCATCAGATATTCTTCAACTTTATCAAGAAGGTCTTCTTCTTCTTGAATGGTCCATTTTGAGTTAGAAGAGGCAGCATCAACTTGGCCATTAGTGACTTTGGAAGCGACATTTTTAGGCTTTTTGGCTGAGTCTTCATCGTCGGACGAACCTTGAGACTTCCGCTTTAAGCCTGGGGATTTCTTTATTAGGTACGTTTGTATAGATCCTGAAAGATTTTCGCTCTCTTCCTTCGTTTTCTTTGGTGTTTTCTTCTTCTTTGGACTTGCGAATTCCGCCATTTTAAACCTCGTGCAGCGTCTGAATACCAGCTTTCGCGGTATTCATATGACACAGGAAACCCATAAGAGTAAACTCTGAACCTTTGAGTCACTATACCTTTAGTACCTTGTAAAAAGGGACTTTCTAACATTTAGCTTTAACAAACAATAACAATTATATCGTATTTCAATCTTAACTATGTAATCTGTTAACTTAACATAAATAGATTCTGTTTTAAATGTAATTTGAGGCACGTATTTATAAAACTGTAGAAACAAAACCTCCCCTAGTGTACTTTGAAAGAATTCGCTTATTATTTATTCCATCTACTTAATTTAAAAATATCCTGTTTAAAAATGAAGGGAAGAATGACTAAGTCTGACTATGTAAGGTGGGTGAAGGTGGGTTGCCTGTGTCAAATAGAAACGAGGCATTGTTGCTAAGCAACATTAAACAAAGGCAAAGTAGAAGATCAAGCAGTTGCATCGGTTTTGGCCGTGTTTTCAAACGGCGTGAAAGTTGCTCCAAATTCAATCCTAAATTATAATTTTTACAACTATTACAGTCCTCAGGTAATAGATGAAACACAACTTAACGCTCTAAGCCATCTAGAAAGCTTGTTTTTAGTCTAATTTATTTTCTATTTCAAGCCCGAAGGTTTGAAACCCTCAGGTTACATTATTAACTATGTTTATAAAATGTACTTTTTACCATTTTCTTCAGGAAAAAAGAAAAATTCAAGTTAAGAATGGTTTCCGTTCTTCCAAATACAACTGAAAACCTGGTAAGCAGTTTTTAAGTGGCATAAAAGAAATATCTTTTTGAAATCCTAAATATTTTCACAAGAGGTAACAATTAAATTGATAGCCTTCCGGACATGACGCGTTTGAACTGAGAGGTTGTTTTATAAATTCCGTCTCTTATAGTGTCTTTGAATAATTATATTATTTTGTTTTTATTCTACAGAGTTTTCATTTTAATGTTCATGTCTTAGAGGACCAAGTACGGCTTGCAGTAAAGGCTAGGAACGTGAGGCTGACCGAGTATTTTAAGGATTTTGATCGTCTACGAACAGGATTCATTACCAGTGAGTCTAGTTCACTAGAGTTAATTATTCACGATCAATAAGAAAGAAAGAGTTTTTTCAATTAACCTGCAGGGAGTGATGAGCATTCAGAATGGTTATGAATATTCTCATGTTCTGTTATCTGTTATTCTCGCGATATTTATTTACCTATAACGTCACAAATCTTCATTGGAGATTTATTCAAAATATTTTATTTGTATCTAACTGATGAGGATCTAACTGATGAGCTTTGTGGTATAGTGTGGTGGGGCAAACTAGGAAGGGAGGGAGGTTGCCATACCCCCATTTCCTACCCCTACCAAAAATTGATGCATACTCAGATATTCAATTCAGAATCTTTCCTTTATTTCAGAGCCCCAGTTTGACAGATGCCTAGACCAATTGTTTGATATTGTGCTAAGCCCAGAGCAGGACATGCTTCTGATGGAAAAATATGGTAGTGACCCTAAACAGAAGAACATGGTCAACTATAGAAAGTTTTGCGAGGTTATTGGAGCAGGTATGATAACACTTGATATGATATTACAATCATCAGGGATAGACGGACTGATTCAGAATTATGAGGGATTTTTTTATGGGGGGAGGGGGTACATTTATATTTATGGTAAAATAATAGGCATTATACATACATATGAACTCTGTCGGGGGAAGGGGTCCCAAGAACCCTTTGACCACCCCTGGATCTGCCAATGTTCATTAGTCAGAGTGCAAGAGTGGCTTTAGAGTGGAGTTCACTGAGTGAAATGTTTTGAAAGTGTCAAAAAAAATTTCTCTGAAAGTATCAAATTGACAGTAAGCAGGAAAGCTTGCCTAAGGAATATTTAATATTTCCAGTTAGAATTTTTTTAAAAAGTCCTACATCTTGACATGAAACTAGACTTTACAGTAGCTATCACGGTACCATCTTAAGACCCTTTATGCTGCTTTAAACCTTTATTACCTTCATAGGATGAACCATAGGCAAGTTAAGGAGGGGCCATGAGGCCGTAGCTATGTCCCCCCATTTTGAGATCCCTAGATCTGCCCCTAATTGCACTTGATTGTTCTTGATATATTGTTCCCATTCATTCATTACCAACTAACTCAAATCCTTTTTCAAAAGTGTTTGATCCAAATTATCTTCAAGAGGATCCTTCCACACAAAAGATTGGTCCTGATGCAAGGTAATAAAAGTTAATGGATGAATGAAAATGCAATGGGAAATGGGAAATTTCTGTTCTTCCATGTCTTGTTCTTTGAGTGGGTTAGGAACATGGATGTACACCATAGTAGACCATATTGTTTGCTCTCACAGTAGGGAAAAATGGGAAATTTATATGAACTGGGAAATATTTTGTTCTTTCACTTGTTCTCTGGATGGTTTAGGAACATGGATAATATCTGCATAGTACATCATATTTGCTCTCAAAGTGGGAAAAATGGAAAATTTGAATAGGCTGGGAAATTCTTGGTCTTCCACTTGTCCCCTGGCGGTTAGAAACATGGATGATGTCTGCATAATTTGCTCTCAAAGTGGGAAAAATGGAAATTTGATTAAACTGGGAAATTTTCATTTTTTTTCACTTGCTCTTTTGGTGGGTTAGAAACCTGGATGACATCTGCATAATTTGATCCCAAAGTGGGAAAAATGGGAAATTTTCATTCTTTCTACTTGTTCTCTTGGTGGGTTAGAAACCTGGATGACATCTGCATAATTTGATCCCAAAGTGGGAAAAATGGGAAATTTTCATTCTTTCTACTTGTTCTCTTGGTGGGTTAGAAACCTGGATGACATCTGCATAATTTGATCCCAAAGTTGGAAAAATGGGAAATTTTCATTCTTTCTACTAACTTGTTCTCTTGGTGGGTTAGAAACATTCATGACATCTGCATAGTACATTACCCTATATAGACTCCCATAGTGGTTATGTTTACATCAGTTTTTCTTTGAAATATTACTCTTATAAATTTATAACTAAAGTGATTTTTTCCCCATGTTACAGTGATACTGTTGACAGGAGACCACTGAGTCCTGCTTCTCTGGCCAAGTGTGATGAACTGTTAATGAAAATGGCAGTACACTATAAATACCATGGAATTAACATCAAGACTTGCTATGCTGACTTTGATAAACACCATATTGGGGTAGTCACTGAGCCACAGGTAAACAGAAAGCATAGTATGCCATCAATTTATGCATTTTACATCCCTGATATAAACAAATATGTCATAAATTATATTAGAGTATGCTGACTAGTTGTTCATAAATCATGGGATGGAAGACACTGTCATTTTCAAAATGGGGTGAAAAGAAATACCCTCTCTATTGCTTACTATCAATCACATGAGTTTTTAGAGTTGACTGGGGGGCAAGCAAGCAGTTGACTGGGGCCAACTAGTGGTTGCTAAGTTAAAACATATCAAAATGAGTCCTCAAACTATTGTATTTGACTATTTTCATGACATCAAACTCAGAAAACTAGAGAACAAAACAACCTCCAGGATTCTACAAGCCATCAAAAAAGAGCTATTACCGGAAGTGACGTCTATTGATAGCAACCTATTAGCAAGTGCTTTAAAATTTTCCTAATCTTTATTTTACCTTTTCAACTATTTTTCTCCACAACATCATTGTCTCATGGTGTATTGAAAATGTTGCTACACTAGGTTAGCTACAAATAAAACCACTCCCTTCCTACCCCCATACCATGCATTTACCCCTGCACTAGTCTTGGTATAAAGGGTGTGGCTCACTTGACTAGAGCATGATCTGTGACAACACTGGCCATGTATTAAAGGATACGACTATATTCTCTATTTCTTATCAGTTTACTCGCAGCTTCCCTGGTCCTCCAGACATCACAGAAGGAGAAGTCATGTTACTAGTCAGGAAGTACAGAGATATGGCAAGGCCTGGTCTTTGTAACTATTATAACTTCCATTTTGACATCGAAGAAAAACAGCAAAGTAAGTTCATGGTTATAATATGGCAAATGTAATTAATGCAACTCACCAACCAGTTGGCTGAAGGGGGGATAAGATAGACAACAAAGGAGCACAAGAAAGTGTTTCTCATATTTTACAGAGCTCAGAAATCGAAACCTAAAGATCACTTTGATATCGCAAAGTAGCATGTTAACAGCGCATGTCACCCAGTGACTTAGCACACTGTACTATATGTTATTTTTTTGTGCGTAGGGTTGTCGTCGGAGGAAGTTAGACTTAATTAGGGATTTTGTTTGTTTGCAGGGCTTAGAGATGATGCTGATTTCACTAGATTTGCACCGGACCAGGGCTGGGCCAACTTAGGATACAGGGTAAGAAAGGAACTGAAGATATGTTTCGCTTCACACGCGCACAAAGGTTGCAGTGCGAGGCTTTGTGGATAATGTTTAGTGATTCGCGATAAGAAAAAAGAATCAATTTAATTTAGTAAGTAGCCTCGTACTGACACCTTTGTGTCTGACAAGCGAAGAACAGATTTCGTATAGTAATGAAAAACTCGTAGTAGACGGCACGGTAACGGTGCGGCGAACCTTACACATGCAAGATGCACAAGCCAAGTCAGGCACCTCTTATCTGTATTACATGTTAGCACCAAATGAGGTTTCCACAATGTTACAAAACTAAAGCATGTTCAAACTCAAAAGTAGCCTGCAAAGCAGGCGTTCTTGTGATGGGTTTGAGGAAGAATCGGCGTTTAAGGGCTCCTGTTTCGACTACCCACCCGCGAGAAAAACAGGACCTAGCAAAAAAAGGGAACGTGGGCTTCTTTTTTGCTCGGTTTCAATTCTCGCTAGTTCCAAATGTCCAAAGTTTCCCAAAACCCCGGTTTTTCCCCAAATCCACAAGAACGCCTGCTTTGCAGGCTAACTCAAAAGCGTCCCTTATTCATTTGAAAAAAATATTAGTTCATCTGCTACTCTTAAAGCCGTTACAAAAATATTATGACGTTTCGGGCTTAGTGATCTGACAGCCTAACCGGAGGACAACCTAAAACCAAACTATTATAATTATGAATCTATTCAGCATTTATTTATATTTTGGTTTATATTTCAGGGTCCAGGTACTCCTACTATTCAAGATATCTTTGAGAAAATCCGCGTTGCTGTCTTTAAAAACGGTATAAGAACAACAGAGTTTTTCCGTGATCACGACAAGCTGAGAAGTGGTATTATAACAGAAAACCAGGTAAAACTTTTTCATCCTTTGACAACACTTACAGCAATAACTGTAAGAGTAGATGCGTACATGCAAATTGCTGCTCGTTTTTGATCCGCCTTTACGCAAGATAGTAACACTTCTCTAGGTTTTGTGGAGAGAGAAAAAAACTTCGACTTTATCCGGTAGAAAACCCTTAAAGGGAGAGAATTTATAAATTCTGCTTACACATGATGCTGAGTCAAGGTAACGGACCGCTACTCCACATTTGATTAATGGTGACTTAGCCAAGAAAATACGCGCAATTATTTTTCCTGCCGTAAATTTTTGTAAAGTTGCAATTGCAGGACGTTCTAATTTGCAGTTTCTTTCTTAAACTTTGTAATATGATTTCTTTCTGAATCCGAATACATTACTTTAACAAATTCTCTTTGCAGTTCGTTTGTGGACTGAGTCTCTGCTGTGGTTCACAAGCTAATCTGAGCCGAAACGAGATCCAAAAAGTAATCGATCATTACAAAACTGATGATGGTCGCGTTCACTATCAAGGTTTCTGTGACATGATGGAAAATGGTAAAGATATATGATGTAACTGATGTTATCCGTCAAACGCATGATTGTTCATCCTTCAATAGGCTAATCATATGCATATTAATTCGATTTATTTCAGCTTTCACCTTGCGCGACCTCGAGAAAATGCCAACAGCTGAGCCTTACAGGCCACCAGTGGGTGCCCTCGCCAAGGTAACTTGCAAAAGAAAACCATAGCAATCTATCTCCGTATATTTGCATTACATACAAGGACCGTAACCAAGGAAGGTTCATTAGATTCACGTGCAGCTTCCCGCAAATCCTTTGAATGGTATATTAGTTTTAAAGATGGCTGTTAGTTTAGACATAAATTCTTTTCCATGGATTCCTGTCCATAAATTTCACTAATTTCCATTTCCTGGGCACCTGCTTACCGATGTACTACCTTGAATAATACCCTAGGGAATGCACGTTGTCTGCGTGGGCAAAACATTAGGCCCATGCTCAAGAGGTCTATTGTCTGACAAGATGTTTTATCATATTTTTGCTTGACAATCACAATGGACCCTCCTTAAAACGGTCTTGAGCGTGAGACTAATTTGGTAATACAAAAGAAATGTCACAAATTCATCGAGAAAAGTTGTGAATTCCTTTGTGTTTCTATGTTTTCCTCGCATCCACGATACCTTTGAGAAGGCTCCATATGATAGACCTTGAAATTTTTGCCTTTAATAAAAAATATTTTGTGCCATAAACTTTTGAACTATTACTGGTAAAAGAGGAAATGACACTCACGAGAGTTTAGCCTAGATAATACGAAATCAGTAAAAATGATAATGATGTGTTCAAATGATTCCAGGCGCCTAACATATTGAGTCCAGAAGAAGAAGCCCGTGTTGAAGAAATTTTGATAGGACTAATTTCTAAAGTGCGTAAGAGAAGAGTAATGGTCTATCCTTACTTCAAGGACTTTGATAGGGTAAGAATTCGTTCTGCGTTATTCATTATTTATATGCATTAATATCTCTGATAAAGAAGGCCCCTTAGGCGGCAGTTTTTATATGAATGTGAAAAGCTCACGGCACGAACCCCAATCACATTTTGCGATAATTTACTCTCCATCCAATCAAAACCCGGTACGGACACGGCGCGGACACGGCAGGCATGCAATAAGCCTGAAGCGAGATGACGTTTCACCCCCGACTCAATATAATAGTTTTTAAAATTCTTTCATATTAACATTTTTGATTCCTTAGAGAATACAGGAACAATAGTCATAATTAAAGAACAAAAGCAGTGTGAAAAGGATTATGGTCTTAAATTATGGATTATGGTAAAACGTCATCTCGCTTCAAACTTATTCGCTAGAAGAAAAAAAAGGCAATTAAAAAATTCTATAAAAACATCACGGTTACGGTACAGCACGCTTACGGCCATGAACTTTTCACATTCTCAAAACTCTTCTATATACCTTTTATTAAACGGACAGCAAGTTGCACGCTTCCAATATTTTCTTCCCAATTTACTGTAAAACAGAAAAGAGAACTCCTTTTATAATAAGCGAGACCAGCTAAAATCCCAAAGCAGCTTAATTGCTGTAAACTGACTTAAGTTTAATTTTTGGCATTTTTTTTTTCGTATTGTCACTTTAAAAGGCAGGTTCAAAAGTATTTGGCAATACAAGGCTGTTCTTGCTGTCCTGTTCTTGTTTTGACTGTGTTTATCGCTCCATTTTACTCATACGTTTCCTTGATATTAACAGAGTAAGGGATACACGAGAGGAGTTACCAAGTCGCAGTTTGCTAGAATGCTGCATTTTTTATCGTTGGATTTACAGCCACTTGACCTCGAGGTGAGACTAAATTCTTTAGGTTTTCAAGGAAGCAGTCACCATTTGTTCAGTTTTTTGCCATCAATAACACCTAAGCAACCTTTAGTTTAGGTTATCCAACCCCCATGTCCAATCTATTCGGCTATACTGGAAAGACGGTCAGGGATCTGGTTAAAATGGTAATCAAATGACTTATATGCGCAAACCTTGTCTTCGGACGGAGAATCAGCTGGATCTTGGATGGGCTGCAATTTTATTGGATACATTGTTTTTTGTTAATGTATTTGTTGACTTTCTGAATGGGTTTCTTTACCAGTTGATCTGTAAGAAGTACGAGTATCCTGTTGGTGGAGATATCAACTACCCAGCATTCATCCAAGCTATTGACTCAGGTAACGCTATTACCTACAGATTGAATCATATTCTCTATTTATTGTATTATTATTATTATCATCATCATCATCATCATCATCATCATTACCATCATTATCATTATTATTATTATTATTATTTCTTTTCAACTCAATTCAAATAATCCTAATGGATGTTCTTGTTATTTAGAATATACTGGTACTTCTATGACCCTGTCCGATAAATCAGAGCACAATAGGTAAGACACCTCACTACAAACCATCACACCCATTTCTGTTCAGATTAATGTATCTAATATGGGTTACGTAACAAGCGCATGGAGTGTGCTTGTATGTGTTTGTTGTGTTAGGGAGGTACAGTTCATTAGCGGGATATTGTTGGTCACTCGTGCTAGTTTCAATAAAAAAAGACAAATGTTTGATATTCGGTTGTGTGGGGGAACGAATTAGAATATATTATTTCTTACATCTGTGAAACGACGTGAATACGGTACGCACCTGATGACTTTTGAGCCAATCACTGCACACGATATTGTGATCCAACCATAATACATTATAAATACTTTTCTATTTGCAAAGGAGTTTCTTTGTTACTCTAGGCTGATGAGAGTCAGGCACGGAAACAGACACAAAGTGTTTCATCCCTAGTCTTCCTCTCGGTTATGTTGCCCTTATCCTTTACAACTGCATTTTTAACTTATCGTTGAAATCTATTTTTCCACCAGCGAAAGTACAGGTGCAACAAAGGAACCTATAATTGACTTGAACAGCGTTGATCCCCAGGATCTGATTGGTCGAATCAGACATCACGTGCTTGTTAACAGGCTGAGGGTAAGTGAGGAAGGTTTCAGTCACTGATCTTTCATTCTGATGTAACTGATTTGTGGTTGTCAATAATTCATAAGAGAATAAAGTAACAAAACACATGCATGGGTGTTCATGTTGCTAATGTTTCGTTAAGTTCGACGAAGATGGCAATTCAGTCATCTTTTGTTAATCATGCCTTATTCTTGTAGGTGCAACCACATGACTCAAAATCCCTTGATCCCTCAAAATCCCTCCTGTAACAGCCGCAATGTTGGTTGATCTAACAAGACGGCTATGACGTAACAGACACCCAAAGAATGTGGGTTTGTTCTTACCAAAGTTTAGGCCATAGGTGTCGAATAGGATCCGTGTTACCTCTACCGAGAATGATTTTTACCAGGGCACGCTCGTAATATTTCATTCCAACTGGCTTTCTAGATGGGATATAAATAATATAGTTGTTTTTTTTGCCCTGCAGATATTCCTCAAAAACATTCGTGCCTTTGATTATGAATAACTGTATGGCCTGGATTCTAACTTACCACTCTTATTCCTGAAAGAGCACAGCAAGTCAATTTTTTTAATTCATTTGATTATTCTTAGGTGGAAGAATTTTTCCAGGACTTTGATCCCCTTCGTCATGGTTCTATCAGTGTTACTCAATTTAGACAGTGTCTAAACTCACTTGGCCAGACTAACCTAACTGAAGCTCAGTTCAAAGTTTTGGCACGGCAATATGCCGATGTAAAAAGACCAGGAAATGTTATGTGGACTACGTTTCTCACTGACGTTGAGATCGGTAAGAAATCAAGCCAACGCGCTGGCAGATTTGTTCAGCTTTATATCGTTTGACATAACATGACATAAAACCATGACATGTAATGTCCGCACCGAACCGCAACGCACCATACCATATAGTACCATACGATGCCACATCACGTCACGTCACGTCACGTCACGTCACGTCACGTCACGTCACGTCACGTCACGTCACGTCACGTCACGTCACGTCACGTCACGTCACGTCACGTCACGTCATCACAACATCACTTCATCACATTCACTTTCACATTCACATTCACATTCACATCCACATCCACATCCACATCCACATCCACATCCACATCCACATCCACATCCACATCCACATCCACATCCACATCCACATCCACATCCACATCCACATCCACATCTGTTTGTGAATTTCGAGAATTAAAATTGTAACGTATATTTAATTTAGTGTTTACAAGACGTGGACTCGAAAAAGTACCAGCCTATGAAGTATCTCCCATGGAAACCTTTCAAATGCCAAAGCCTGGAGCTCGAACCAACCTAGCAACCATTGAACAGGATCAGGTCCTAGAAAGCATTATGCTGCGCATGCGCAGTAAGATCCAGGAACGCCGTATCCTGTGCAAGCCCATTTTCCAAGATTTTGACAAGTGAGTATAGAGTCTTCTCCTTTCGTCTTAGATATTTACCTAGATTTTTCTTGGAAGCATCCAAGCAAATCACGGAAAATTCAATTTCATGGCTAATTTTAGTCTTAGAGCCAACCGTGATACTGGCTGCATGCTCATTGCTGACCAGGATTGAAAAACCTAGGTTGTTGGGACAAGATATCGATTGTTTGTTACTTAGAAATAGGACAGACAGTTCCAGACAACGGTTTGATCTTTTAGTGTATAGTTTGTTTGGTCTTGGTCTCTTTTATTTATACGACGAGTGTTCTATTTCAGACACAACAATGGTCACGTGACTAAGTCTCAAGCCCGCCAGTGCATGCTCAATCTTGGTCTCACCAACGATGAACATGAAATGAAGGTAATAAGATCAATTCATACTAGTTTACATTGAACTTGAATCTAGAATTAGTTGTTCCACCGGGTCTTTTAGCGCACTCTTTGCGTTCAAAGAAATTTTCACACAAAAATTCGTGAATATCCGATTATTTACATAAGTGTTGAGGATTATTAGAAATTCGGACAATGGCTGCTTATTTTATTTTGATTTTTGCTGCCTAGTTTAAGATAAAAATTTTCCCCCAAATTGCTGAAAGCACAATACAAACATTAAGCATTATTATACTGAACACATAGTTTACAATAGTTTGCGCCTCCAATCTAAATGATCAATATACCTACCAGCTAGTTTTGCTGTGATTTTTATTCTACACACATATTTCCACTGAACTGCGTTCGAACATTTGTACAAACACAAAACAGTCAATCGACTAGTTGATTTTATTTGGATGACAACCAATTCAGATGAACACTCTTCTGGCAAGGGAGAAAATCTCTGCCGTATACCTCACACATATGCATTCAAGTGAGGGACCATCCGCTTAAAACAAGCAAACATACAGGAACAAAACAGTCAATAATAATTGGTTGAATTGACATGGATAAAAACCCTCTTGAAGGGATAGACGAAGCTCTGGCGTTATTCAACTTACATATGGTACCCATGCCTTGAATCGCGGGACCATTGTTTGAAACTATCAAACATACAGGACCAAAACAGTCAGCTGACTGGCTGATCTTACATAAAGAAAAAAACACACAAGGACCCAGGAAAAAAAACCTTTTGGAAGAGACAGAAGAAGCTCTGGCGTCATTCAACTCACATATGGTACCCATGCATTAAATCGTGGCACCATCGCAACATACAAGAATATAAGCAATCAAGCAACTGATTGATTTTACATGGATAAATCTCAATAACCAGTTGTTAAAGACTGTAGGAATGTAGAGAAGACAGTATATTCACCATCACATTTTTTTGCTGCATATTAAAATATGTAGCACTGTGAGTTGATTATATCACGACTACAATATATATGTCAATCATGTTGCATCTTATAATGAGCAATAAAAATCTTACCATTGATACTAATGTCACATATAGCTAATAGAGGGAAGATATGCCAACGACATTGGCTTTAACTACACGGAATTCCTTGAAAGGCTTCAGCCCTCACACAAACCCCAACACATGTACGTGAAACGACTTGAAGAGTTAGAGAGGGTTAACAACAAGACCATGCCCGACCTGGGTGAAGACAACTTGAACTTTATCATGCACAAGATCAAGTGTAAAGTCATGAAAGAACGGATAAGAGTATATGAATGGATGAAAGATTACGATAAACTGAGAACTGGAAGAATGAGCAGGGTGAACTTTGCTCGAGCTATGGATGTGAGCTCACTTGGGCTGACCAAGATGGAAGTGGAAAAGATAATGGATGCGTAAGTTGAACATAAATAGTATCAGGCATTTTGTTTTAGTAAAGCTCATGATAGTTGGCTGGCTGGCTGGCTTCTATTTTTTCTTTTCTATTTCTTCCTCCCTTCCATCCATCCTTTTTTCTGTTTCCGTTTATTAATTTCAGGGTTCGTGCTACTCCTTAAACTCCTTAAACTTAATTCACGTTTTCAAGGGCACTTGAAAAACTCTTGAATTTTACGATTTTAGCGAAACTCCTTAAAACTCTTGAATTTTTGCTTCGATAATTACTTGTATGGTTCTGAAATAGATCTATAGAAGAAAGATTGGAAAATCTGAAAGTCGGCCATGTGCAACCACCGCGTAAAACCTTGGTATAGTTAGCTGAACATACTCCTTGAACATTCATTTTTGGGTCCTTGTATACTCCTTGAATAGCCCTTGAATTTTAAGTGGTTACCTCAGCACGAACACTGTAATTTGTCGTTAATCATCCTTCCAACCAACCTTTCACTGAATATAAAGATGTTTTGCCCTACTTATGTTTATCTTTTTAAATGATACACAGATATGCTTCTTATGGTTATCCAGACTTTGTGGACTTATCTTCAGTTCTCTGACGATGTTGAAGAAATCTTCACTATCAAAAGTAAGTATAAAGAATATAATAACTTTATGATGAACTTTAAATTTAGAATGTTCCTGTAAAAGCCTTTTAACTGTTAATACTGACTTATAGATTTAGAAAAGATGCCATTGGTTGTCCCAGAGCAGTTCAACACTCACGTAGAAAGTGAAAACACTAAACTGTCACCAGAAGCGGAAGCTATGCTTGAGCGCGTTATGCATCGTTTGGCAGACCGCGTTCGAATCAGACGCATCCAGATTTTCCCGCTCTTCGAAGACTATGACAAGGTGCATAATGGGACCGTGTCACGTGGTCAGTTCCACCGCGTACTCAGTGAGCTTGATCTTGGCGGGCTTGTGAGTAGAAGAGAATTCAAAGTTCTATACCAGAAATTTGACGTCATTATCGGTCTCAAGCACGACTTCAATTACATCTCATTCTGTGATATGATAAATGATTATGCAAACTTTGAATATGGAATGCCCTAAGAAACTTGATCACTTTGTAATATTTTGTCAACTGTGTCATAAATTCTTATGTATGCGTAAAAAAACTACATTTAGTTCAAATTGTATAAAGAATACTCGGAGAATAAAAATTCATTTTATTTAATCAAGACTTCCTTTCAACTTAAGTGTACCACTATTTGATAACTGATTACCTGACGTGTTTAATGTACATAGATTTTTTTAATTTGTATCTACTCTAATAATAGAGTGCTGGCTTATATTTCCTCGGATTTGTAATATTTTTCTTAGATTCGACGTATAATCAACGCAGTTCAAAAATACTTCTTTGAAAAATCAACCGAAAAAAACTTTGATCACAAAAGGAAGTTCAAATAAATACTGAGATGTCTAGATCCATTTTAATAAAGCTAACTTAACTTAAACCCTTAAATTAATCAAGTAATGAGGAGAACGGTAATATATTAAGAGGATATGGGATTTCCTCTTGGTTAAATGTAATTAGTCTAGGAACACTGTGATGCCTGCTTTAAACGTCCCTACCGAGTCTCTTATGTAAACAATGATTATTACTTTAGCAGAGTTAATAGAGGGATCTAAAATCGCCTCAAAATCGTCGCCAAACAAATAAATCGTCCACTGCATCCGCCATCTTGGAAAATCTGTCTTGTTTGTGCACGTTCAGTGTCACGTGACCGGTACGTTCAACATCAGAAGCCAAACAATAGGGTGGCCGTTTGAAGTTTGCCGGGTCTCCTAACCAGATTGATTGAAATACACTTTGCATTAGTTGTCAGATGTGTCAGCAACAGCTTTAAGGAGACTAGAGGCAAAGTTATCATTGCTGCGGGGTTTAAGTTCTTTGAGAGGAAATAAAATAGCAAACATTGCCGCCATGAATGTTGATGTGACGAAAAGAACAGCTACGATCTGATTTGTCCTACAAATGAAATATTGATGAAAGGAAGAGTCCCTAAGTACCGATGAAAGTAAGAGTCCCTCAGTGCTGATGAAAGGAAGAGTCCTCCAGTAATGGTGAAAGAAAGAGTCCTTCAGTACTGATGAAAGGAAGAGTCCCTCAGTACTGATGAAAGAAAGAGTCCCTCAGTACTGATGAAAGGAAGAGTCCCTCAGTACTGATGGAAAGAAGAGTCCTTCAGTACTGATGAAAGGAAGAGTCCTCCAGTACTGATGAAAGGAAGAGTCCCTCAGTACTGATGAAAGAAAGAGTCCTCCAGTACTGATGAAAGGAAGAGTCCCTCAGTACTGATGAAAGGAAGATTCCTTCAGTACTGATGAAAGGAAGAGTCCTTCAGTACTGATAAACGGAAGAGTGCCTTTTTACAGAACGGAGCACGGAAAGAGCTGTTTTATATGTTAACTATACCATACCACCCTTAAAACTATGTTTCCTCGCGGGGTAAAAGCAAAACGGTTAAATTGACCAATGATCCTTTTACTGATGTCGCGGACGACTCTACAGGACAACCCATTGGGAGACAAAAAAGTGAGTGTACTGAATAACATTTCCTGTGAAATTCTCTCCATGAAACGCTTTGAAGTCGACGAAAACAAAATTAAACTTCATCGCGAATGAAATCAAATGGAAATGTTTGGTTAAAAAAGGATAAATTTAGTAAAAATATTTTTCTCGATTGCTGATAAGACTTTAATTGAGTGTGCAGTATAATTCAACCCAATGTATTTTATCTTTCGAGCAGAACAAAAATAAAAGACGATATAACATTATTGAAAAACCAATGAGCTAATATAATGTTACTGAGATGCCGATTGAACACAAACAAGACTTTCTTCATCAATGCACATATTTTACATGTACACCTCGAAGTTTTTATTATTGACTTTTCGGTTACGACTTGCTGGTGTTGAAACCTTTAATAAAATATACAGCTATTTCATAAAAAGGTTGAATACTGGATACTGCATACTGGATAGTGCATTCCAAGACCGAAGTGCATTGTGGGTCTTTTTTTTTTTTAGTGTATTACATCTGAAACAATATAGTAACTACACGTAGAGAGGTAATTGCTGTAATGCCCTTTAGTCTTGGATTGCACTATTCAGTATGTAGTATTAAGTATTCGACCTTTTTCGAAATACCTGTAGTCAAAAGCTATGAATATGATGACTTGTTTACAAAGATTTCAATGGAGTTCACTAATTTTGTTGTCATGTGTGGCCAACCTGGCTGCATTGATTGTTTACATGTTTATCTACGTTATTGTCGTCATCCTTGTTTGTTGTACAAACAAATACTTTCTTGTTATAAGTTATCTACGTTCAATTGGTTTTAAAATACCAGTAAAATAGCCACCATGTATGTGTCATTTGACATGCATGGGTTACAAATCAACTATGCGAACAGAAATTTCAAGCCCGGAGTCGAAGCAGTGAGTTATTCAAAAAATCCATACATGTACACATCAGTACATGAAGTTCCTCCATTGTTATTATCGCTGACGTTCTTAAGGTCTTGCCCATACCAGATGCGATACTCTTGACCAGCGGTAACATTCATGGGCATGGTGAAGTTCTTGAAAATAAGCTCGGGAGACTTTGAAGTAAAACCAGAAATTTCGTAACTGAAATCTTTATCATCAGTCATGAGCTTGTCTTGAGGGAGAATCTTTTGGTTTTTGTTGTCCGTTATGATGGTCATCATCCGGTCTTGGTATGAACCGTCTGGTGCGCATCCCCAGTTACTTCGCGCGCGACCGGACGGTTGATTGGTATTACATACGACATATCCAGAGTGGTGGATTAGCTTAACTGTGGTAACTGCTCCATTATATGGAATTTTGATTATCCCATATTCAGAGTTCTTAGCTCCGAAGCAGACAGGGCTGGAGTTGATCTTCAACCATTTGTCTGTATTCAACAGGAAACACATATTAAGATTAAATAAAATATTACCGCCACTTGCATTGCTAAGCGGCCATCCCAAACAATAATCACTTTGCAATGGACTGCCATCAATCAAACATGTTGACGTCATTTACACGCGTTTGGATCGGCCTAGAAAGGTCAGTGTAGCTCATAATACTTGTAAACAGTGCACACGTTTTGGCCCCTTTTGAATCACACACGCGCGTAAATGATGTGAACATGTTTGATTGACGGCTGTCTATTGCAAAGTGAAAGTCGCGATTTTTGTCTGGGGTGGCCGCGTAACAATGCAAATACCGCCAGTACCACCATCACAATTATTCATTACCACTACCGGAATCTCCACCACCGGCATCTCCACCACCGGCATCACCACCACCGGCATCACCAGCAACAGCACCACCACCATCATAGTCATCACCTCATTTTTCTTATATATTAATATATTGTGGATCTTACACAATTTGACGGGAACGTTGCACAGATCACCCTTGAATCCTTGCGGGCAAAGACAACGGAAGTCATTCATCCCAAGGCTTTCATGCGTAGCTCCATTAAGAAATCTCGAAATAACACAGGGATCCTGAAAAAAAGGATAAAATGAACAATATTTCAATGATAAAATAGCTTTTGATCTCGAGTTGATTTTGATCCTAGTATAGAGATAAAGCCACAAGTATCGGCAAACCACAAGACGACCACAGATTAGTTGAATATTTTAGTGAAAGAAGAGAAATTTCCACTTATACAATAGAATTATACAATAGAAAGATATGATAAAGAGAAAAGTCTGCCTTTTCCGATTCAATTCGCAGCTAAAGAGCTAGCCCAAATACTCTAAGTTATTATTATATGGTAGAACACTGATAGAAATTAAATGACTTGCACGTCTTACCATAAACCGAGTATAGTGGTGATAATGTTTGGATAGTTTTGATAGTCCAGAATATTTGTTAGTCTGACATCTGAGCATCTGACATTCGTAAAAACCATCTTTGTCAGACACATCAGCCACGTTCAGCGAGAAACACTCTGGTAAACGATCACATTTCCAACAACACTGAAGAATGTTTGGCACTAAAATGGCTTGAATGATGTTCACATCGAGCTTGTGGAACGGCATTTTACTGAAAGATGATCCTTCCGAAAAATCACAAAACAAGACGAGTAAAATGATGAAAACTTGAAAACTGCTTAAACTCATTTTATAATACTTAAAGTACATTCACAGTTTTCTTGCACAACACAACACTTTTCCTTCTAAGGACATTCCTAATTTTCCTTAGACCCAACGTAATCTGAAGAACAGGGACTCGAGAAAAAAGTTATGATAATAAGAAGGTAAGGAACAAAGGAATTTGCGGAAATTGGGTCATTTCAATATTGTTACCGTCGGTTTACTCAAGTCAACAAATATAAGGCAACTGATAAAGGACAATAACTGAAGAAGAAAACTGTAATTATATCAGTGTCAGCAGAGTGAATCAAATTTTCTCCTTTGTGCAGACATAAGTAATTATACGTACATCACGGGTCTCTTATGTAAACAATGTTAATTACATTGGATTAAATGAAACACACAGCTGTTACTGATACGTACGGTTGTATCCTGGGTCTCTTATTTAATGTTGAAAATTACCTTTGGATTGGGTAAAGTACAAAACTTTCTGAAGCGGTTGTCTTTGACTTAAAATATAATAGCTTCTTAGTTTTTTCATCTAGAAGTAATCTTCTTTATTTTCGTGACATTGAAATAAAGTTCTACATTGAAGTTATGGTGATCATTATGATAATTTGGTTATGGTTAAAATGATCTGAAGACGATGATGTTCTGATGATCGCGGGATTATGATGATGAAGAAGATGATGATGATCTGATGATGATGATCATGATGATTATACTGATGATGATGATGATCTGATGATGACGATACTGATGATGATAATTATACTGATGATGACTATACTTATGATAATGATGATCTGATGATGATGATACTGATGATGATGATGATCTGATGATGATTATACTGATGATGATGATCTGATGATGATTATACTGATGAAGATCCGATGATGATCCTGATACAGCGGCCATTTTGAATGATAGCCGATAACTTGAAGTCTTGGTGTTCCATATATTATTACTACTACAGAAAATTCAATTGCTTTTTAGATGTATTTATCATCAAAAGCGTAAAGATATATAAAAAACAGCCTGACAGCCGTGCAGGGAAAATATTTTGCAATAATTATCCCTATCCCATAATGTCTGTAATGATTATTGTGTAAGGGAATCCGGAATCCACCAAATTTTAGGCTTTGCAATCCAGAACCAACGAATTTTTAGGCTTTGCAATCCGGAACCCACGAATTTTTAGGCTTTGCAATCCGGAACTCACGAATTTTTAGGCTTTGCAATCCAGAATCCAGGCCTTGGAATCCGGAATCCGCTACTTTGAAATTCAAAGTCTAAACTCAAATGCTATTGCCTCGACCTAGACTGAACCGACGTAGCCACTAGTACTCCCCCACTGTGCAATATCCCCACCAAGAATATCTGTCATCAGATGCTGATTTAATTGATAGACGATTCTACTTATACTGGCAAGTATATCAAATATAATTTTTAGAGAAAGTATCTGAAAATTAACGATATGGAATCCGGAATCCGCAATACAATGGTTTTTGAATCCGGAATCCAGACCCTTGGAACCCGTAATCCAGACAATTGGAACCCATAATCCAGAGTCTCGGAATCCGTAATCCAGCACTTGGAATCTGGAATCCAGCGCTTGGAATCCGGAATCCACCATAAGTCCGGATTCCCTTAGATGGGGCGAGTTAAAACAATCGAATTCAAAATGGCCGCCGTATCGGTATGATGCATGGTCTATTTCGATAGACAAGATAATGATAATAACCTTAATGATAGATTAAAGAATTAAAACAAGCGAAGCCTATAATTTCAGTTTTAACTTACACAAGCTGTAACTATCCTTTCTAATAATTCTGTCACAAGATGATATAATAATCACGAATTAACGAAAACAAGCGAGGCATAACTAGAGTATATTTTCTTTTCTTCTTTCTAAAAGGATCTAAAATTATGACGCCATGACATTTGGCGGTCAGCTTATTGGGTCACTGAAATTGAAAGAAATTTAAAGCCATTTCGAGTCTTAATCGAGAGCATAAGTATAAGTCTTTCCAAAATATATTAGCTTAACGTTTGGTATACGGTATAGTATAGATTCTAGAAGCAGACGTCAGTTGTTATATATATATTTTTAAGCCAAACAATCCAAACACATAAACATCAGCACAACTTCTTCCACCATTATCATACTCAGAATAGTTTTCAAGGTCTTCTGTGTACCAGATGCGATATTCCTGACCAGCGGTTATCAACAGTAGGGCTAGTTATATTTTAAAAATGAGCTCTTGAGAACTTGAGGTGAAGCCAGGAATACAGTAGAATGAATATTGAGGAGCGCCATCTTGCGGCAGGATTCTTTGATTTGTGCTGTCAGTGATGATGGTCCGAAGGTCGTAACTATTCTTTCCGACAACCCCAGTTACTCTTTAGGTCATCACTCCCCTTATGACACGTCACATATCCAAAGAGATGGATCAGCTTGAGTTTAGTGACTGCGGTTATATATTTTTTCATGTAAAAACTTCCATAAGAATCGTTGCGAGCTCCAAAGCACACAGGACTGGCGTTGATCTTCAGCCATTCGTCTAAGAATATCAGAATAAGAAGCGGTTTCAGTTTTGTCACAGGTTTCCCATCATCTGCTTTTGTATACTGGGCTTCCTTTGTTGCGAACTAAAGCAATCTAAGTAAATCTCAGTAGTTTGAAAATCGTCCCTGAGAATATCTCTTAACTTCAAATCTTAAAAATTAATGTTCGAAAATGGGAAACCTGTGGTCTTGTGTCAATAAAATAAAAAAATTCACCGACATTTGCGAAATCTTAATTAGCGGCAAATTTTTGGGCACTATGTAGAAAGGCTATCCTGCATACAAGGTGACGACACTCGGCACATTTTCAAAATGAAAAGGTACCGAATTCATGCCTGAGAGGTTGCTTTGATAAGGGACGGAGCATTTAATTTTTAATCTTGAGGGGCACGAATTTTTTTAAGAGATCAAGTTTTCCACCCGAATACACAAGTTGGGAGATATTTTCTTAGCAGATCATGTCCTTGCACTATATTTTTTTATACGCATCTTCGCCTATCAAATATTCAAACTGCACCTCTCTGCAGAACTCTAACTTTAGTTATGCGTCGACACAAATTGTGTTCCTATATCTGTTAACACCACGTTTTGAGGAAAAAACAGTGGTTTTTTATACCTCAACATTAAACGTTACCTCAAAACACGGTTCTGCACACAAATCAAACTTCTGTACTGTCATGCAGTGTTCACTATGCAAAAAATACTGTTACCCTATACCTACATTTTCACGCACCACTATAGATAATAATATTAATATAATAATATGAATCACAGTTAATAATTTGACTTACACATTGTGGGCTGTGTCACATGTACATCACACATGTGACCCGTGAATTCCTGCTCGCAGAGACACCGGAAGTCATCGTAGCCTTCGTTTTGGCAAGTACCTCCATTCCAACATCTCGTTGCCTCGCATTTGTTCTAAAATTGTAAGTTTCAAACAAAGTGAAAAACAGAACTGAAGATTATTTTTGTTGTCTTTCGTAAACAAGTTAGAAAAAAAAGACTCAGAATTAAATGTGTGGGGCGCAAAATTATTTCAACTTTGAATCTTTGTGATAAAATAGCTTTTGATCTCGAGTTGATTTTGATCCTAGTATAGAGATAAAGCCACAAGTGTCGGCAAACCACAAGACGACCACAGATTAAGAGACAGAGATTTCCACTTATACAATATAATTATACAATAGAAAGATAAGATAAAGAGAGAAGTCTGCCTTTTCCGATTCAATTCGCAGCTAAAGAGCTAACCGAAATACTCCAAGTTATTATCATATCAGGGTAGATTTCCTCTCAGGGACAACACTGATAGAAATGACTTGCACGCTTACCGAGAATCGTGTATAGTGGTGATAGTGTTGGGATGGTTTTAATAGTCCAGAATATTTGTTGGCCTCAGTTCGGAGCATCTGACATTCGTAAGAACCATCTTTATCAGACACATCAGCCACGTTCAGAGAGAAACACTCTGGTGAACGATCACATTTCCAACAACACTGAAGAATGTTTGGCACTGCAGTGGCTTGAATGATGTTTCCATCGAGCTTGTGGAACCGCATCTTACTGAAGGATGACCCTTCCGATTGAGCATGCGAGAATGCTATCATGTGTAAACTCGGAAGAAAAATCAAAGATATTATATTCAGGAGCATTTTGGAAAATGAAACGAAGGTAAGATGAATGCGAATGGATGCAAAAGATGCTATATTTTTGACGAAAACCCTCGCCTTTGTAGACCAGGCCAATTCCATAATTGACACGAATTGAAAGTTCGTAGATAATCGTATATTTGGTAAATAAATGGTCTATTAGAAAGTACAAGTCTACAACGTTAACAACCCCAAAGCAATAAGGGAATTAAATCAGAAAGTTGAATAATTATTTTAATTTTCGCAATGCTAACATCATTTTCCTTTCAAGCTTTTGTGGACCTGTTCATTATTTTATACTTGATTTAAAAAAACCTGTCATCCTTTAAATGAGTGCCGAGAACTCGTCTTAATTAAGGTTCAGGCGTATAAACATTTATCAATAGATGTCAGCTAACTTTGAAATTAAAAACAACAACAAACGACTTATATATGACTAATATTTTATCAATATTGCTGTTCGTGTCGATATTAGTGCTGGTTTTAATCGCCACATCTGTGTACTCGAAACGAACAATAGTTTTAAATCCGTTTTATTTGTAGATGTTTTCCCACGGGTTCTTTGCTCTCTTTAATTTTTCGGCTTGAAATAGTTAGTCTTTGCTTGTTATCAAAATTTAAAAGAAAGAAATGCATTTGACGAGGCGGAAATATTTTAGATTAATAGTATATAGTTATAATTTATTTGCTTATTTATTCATTGATAAAATGAAATTTTCATCGTTGGCTCATTTCAACCAAGTCAGACACCTAAAGAGCTTTAAAGCTAAGAGCAGCAAGGATTTTTGATAGATACATCTTACATATTTCAACTGTTTGATAAATAATGATGGAATACTCGAGTTTCGAGTTGTTTGTTGCTCAAGGGTAGCTTCAATTTTGAATATTCATTTCGATTTAGAATATTCACTTGTTCCAGTGATTTGCAACGTTATTTGTTTTCATTTGGCGGCCTGGAAATCTATAATTTCAAGAGGAAAAGTGACAACTCAGTTTTGCAAATTTTCTCGATTCTGATTGGCCAACACTTTCTCTCAGATCAGCTAGATACTTCATACTTACTACTTTTTGCAATTTCTAAATTGAAGAAGAAACATTTTCTCGATTCTGATTGGCCAACATTTTCTCTCAGATCAGCTAGATACTTCATACTTACTAGAAGAAAGAAAGATAACACAAGACTGATTTAATATGTTTGTTTTTTTGTGACAGTCCGATGACCGAAAATACTGATGGCTCTCGGAATTCTCTCCCTAGGCTTTATCGTGCGGTGAGAATCAACTGGGCCTGGTAACGGATTTTTAAGGGAATACAGCTGACCAAAAATACTGGGTCACATAATATAATGCCAACTTTCGACCGAATATAATGAAGACGGCACCAACACAATCTCGTACCCAGAGCCCACTTTCCTCATGGTGAGAGAAGCGAGAGGCTCTGGTTGTAACCGTGAATTTCGGACCGGAAGTTTCAACTGCGCATGCCCTTAATCACAGGCAAACTAATGTTTGGGTTACCTTTGATCTTCAGGGATTCAAAGCACTCCCTCGAACAAACGGTAATCAATTTTTGGCCTTTTTTAGCTTGAATGTAGTAGTTAAATTATTTATCCTTTGCCTTCTTAAAGTTTATTTATTAGATGTTTCCCCCGGGTACTAATTGCTTGTGCTAATTTTGTGAGTTTTTAACGTTTTTTTAGTTCAAATCATCACGATAAATGCAAGAGCGATCGGCCGCCAACTCGACTCGCACTATTCCTCTTGAATTGCTTAAATTCCACTCCTTCTCATCTGACTTCGGGTATGCGAAAGGTTCTGTTTCGAGTCTGTTAGCCATTTATTTCAGGAACGACTCTTTCTATTGTTTTTCCCAGGACCAATAGGAATGCTCAAAAGTCGGTTTCAAGCAGAGCCTCTCGTTTCTCGATGCTGACCATGAGGAACGTGGGCTCTGGGTACGAGATTGGCACGAACAATTAAGATAGTGGCACCAAATATATGGAGACGAATACCGAATATAACTAGATAGGCGCTAGTAATGATTGTTTTCGAGATAAACAGCATTTAATGGGAGCCTACGCTCGAAGTTTTGGAGCAAAAATTGCGCGACCGTAAGTGATAAGGAAAAAAACTAAGATTCATAAGATAACAGTTATTTGCAGACTATGATTGCACGAATGAAAGATAGTCAATCATTCTACAATAATACGTGGATATGTTCGGCAAAAAGACAAAGACATTGATTGTCATATTTTGTAGTGGCGGTGCTCTTACAAAATCTCATAAAACAAAATCCCCTACAAAATTCTATATTTTCATGTGTAAGAATATTTAACTTTTTTTTAAATGTTGATATAACCTAGATTTTTTAGGAGTTTTTTTGAATAAGCTATTATTAATAGAGAGTCCGATCCCATGCAAGATTTGAGGGTTTTGCCCTGCTGAATCTTAAAACGCATATGTATAGTTTCTCCAATAAAATCTTGTAGATTTTTCAGCGTGTGCTCAAATCGAACGTTAAAAAGTAGGCAGTCACCTCAAGCCATTTTTATAAGTTCGCCTGTTCACTTTAGTATATGGTTTTGTTTTATAATCGATATTTTTGAAATAATTTTTAAAGAGTTAATTCAAATTACCTCGAACATAGTTAATATTAACTATGCCTCGAACGTCGGCAATAAGCCATATACATCCCGAGGGCCGCAGGCTTGAGGTATGTATATGCGTATTGCCGACGTTCGAGGTAATTAAGTATTTTATTTATCAATTGAGAAGGTTTTCTATCAAATGTTGCTCATTATAAATGCGAGGTCTATATAGTTATTAACCGGGCTTATAACTAATTATATATTGACCTCGCATTTATAATGAGGGTTATAACAAAAATAAATCCTTGTGAATAACAAAGAAAACCGTGTCAATTGAGAAATAACCAGTCATACCTCCCGTCTGTTCGTCGTTTTTACTACCCTACCCTAAATAAGGCTTGCAATACACACATAAACGTCAACATCAACCGTCCCTCCGCTGTTTTCTTCTCCGTTGTCTTGGAGATCAGGCCCATACCAAATGCGAAACTCCTGACCAGTGGTGACAATCACTGGAATAGCAAAGCTCTGGTACGAGAGTTCTGAAGACAAAGATGTGATCTGAGGAAGAGTGTACTCCAGGTTAAGCAAGTTGGTAATAAACTCATTCTGGGGAAGGATCCTTTGGTTCAGGTTGTTGGTGATGATAGTTAAGAGTTTGTCCGAATGAGATTGGTATGCAGCGCATCCCCAAAAGCTTCTTGATGATTGGTCGTTTACATCACACGTGACAAATCCTGATAGGTGCACCAGCTTGACTGCCGTCACTACTGCTGTCTGTTTGACGTAGATTCGACCGAATGACGAGTTTCGGGTTCCAAAGCGGACAGGAGTTGGGTTTATTTTCGCCCATTTGCACGACGAAGATTTAGAGGATCCGGAAACCGCTATGATTGATAAACAGAGATTAAAGTAAGTATATATTAAGATACCTCAGTTTCGAATTAATTGCATGTTTCAAAATGAAAAAATATTTTTGCACACTTTACTAAGAATGGAATTGCGAAAACACGGATTTATTTTTTACAGACTAGGACCCTATGCGCAAACACAATTTTCTCTAATAGTAAAAACTTACAGGTTTTTTCCTCGCATAGATGTCCCGTGAATCCTTGCGGGCATATGCACCGGAAGTCAAAACATTCATTGGATTCACACGTTCCTCCATTTAGACAGCTTACTCTTGTGCATTTGTCCTGTAATCAAAAGATCACTATTTGAGCCACTTTTTAGGGAGCTGTATTAGGCATATACACCAAGTACGCCTCTTTACCTTGGGCATAATCGTTTCCTATTTCAGACCATGTATTATTTCCTAGAGTATCATCTCTTCGTTTAATCGTTGCGAATGAGAAGTCGCATGAGTATGGATTCGACTAAAACCAAAGGTCGTATTGTCGAGAGAATGACACGTGGTCTGAAATAGGAAAACGAGCCTCAAAACATCGACTTAAATTTTATTTACACACAATATAAAGTATAATTTATTTTAGCATAAACCTACTAGCATACTATCACAAATCCTGTGATCTGATCGGCTAATCTACTCACTATCTATCCTGTGATAGATAGTGACTAGCAAAAAACAAGACATTTCTAAAACAAAATTTAATGAATCGATCGTAAAAAAGACAGGACTGTATCGAGGAATGAAGAATTTTCGTTCTTGGACGGTAGAGATAAGTCAAAAACTGACGGAAGAAGTATGTCAATGTCGTCGGATTTCATTGAGATTTTCATGTGCAAACTTACAACATTGATATTGTCGTTCTCGTAACACACCACGGAATATCACACTTGTTACTCGGTATTTAACACTGTCAAATGAAGATGAATGATGTGAACGTCAAACTCGATATCACCTGTTTCAAGAAACGTTGTCGGTTAAAGATCTGTAATATGACATCTGAGACCAAGAAACATCAAACATTGAGTGTCGTATTTCCCTGTATCTGTTGTCTGCGACCCGCGAGTTAACATCGCCCCCGTATCCTTCCTCGATTTTCCAAAGGTTTCCTTTTCTTACTTGTCTTTTTTTTCTTCCTTTCTTTTCTTCTTCAAAAATGTCGAATTCGTTATAAAACGACGGCCTTTTTGTTTGCCGCTTTTCCGCACAATCCATATATGGAATTGATCATACTATATATGGAGTGAGCTCTCTGTACACCAACTTCGACTTAATTGATATGCACTCTGTAAAATGTAAGTATCTGTTATATACTTATTTCAATGAAGTTAGTCAACAAAAACCTAAAAAGCTGAGATTACTGAGCATCATGGGAAACTTTTCATATCAAAAAGTATATAAATACAAAGCTCTCTTAAAATAAACTGCAGCTCGATGATGCTCAAAATAGGTGTGACTGTAACCGGTAAAAGATTCGCAAGTCCATAAACAGATATCAAGCGTATCAACAGTAAAATGAATCTACCCACAATCCTGGTCGGCCTCAGCTTTATAGCTATTCAGGTGACTAACTTATTGAAATAAGTGTATATTATATACTGTTACAACCGAATAACGTAGTTCACTTTTAAATTTGAGCATGATCTTAGATTTAGAAATGGGATTTTTCGCATTTTAACCGCCAAAATATTTTTGCAATAGGTGTGTATTTTACAATGTGTTAGTGGTGATTGATCATATCAGGAAGTAATCAAAAATTAATCTATATGCATTATGTTCATTACCGGAGTTAGTTCTCTTGCAGGTATCGAGAATAATACTCGGGTCTGGACTACCGCTGCTTAATGATGCAATTAGGTTCTCATCAATAATGGATCTTTTTTAGGAGTTTTTGAAAAATGGGACTTCACGTTAGGACAATAGAGAGTTTAAGATTCACGTTTAAGGCAAACGCGAAACGTCAGTTGACAAAACATTCTTTAAAATTAATGAATTGGAATCACAAAAATCTCCAAGTGGTAGTTAAACAAGGAATACTTGTCTTTTTCGAGAAGGTTTGCAAAAGGTAAAGTGAATTGTAGGGAAACGATGAAAACGTGGTCACGTTTGTCGTTTGCTGGAAGGAAAAAAGGGATTCTTAATCTGCCTAATGTTTCGCTCCGAACGTTCTACAGAAGACTTTTCCTCCGGGATATTTCATTAGAAAAATAATTCAATTTCAGTTTTGCAGTTTTATTGTATTCATTTTCAAACTGCCGGGGTTTTTTTTGGAATATTTTACAAATCCTTTTCTTTGAAGTAGAATTTTACTGAAGCGTAGAAAACGTATTATTAGAGAGTTTTAGATTTACGTTCACGGCAAACGTGAAACGTCAGTTGACCAGTAAAAAATTATTTTAAATTACTGAAAAAGAATCGCAAAAACGTCCAAGTAGTAGAAAAACAAAAGAGTATTTTCACTTGGTGAGAAGGTTTGTAAAAGGTAAAAATACAGGAAAACGATGAAAACGTGCTCACGTTTGCCGTTTGCGGGGAGAAAAAAAGTCAATCTAAAACTCTCTAATACTCAAATGGCTTCTGTATTCGAAGGTTGTGATTGGTTGATTTAACGTCGCCCTGATTGACTCGTTAGGGCAAAAACAATATTAAAAAGTTATGATTACGTATACGTGTCTCATTCATGTCGACGATAAATTTTTGCACATCGGACATTCGCTATTTTTCGTTTATAACGTCTGAGGGTCTTTTCTCATCTCACACCACATATATATATATTCATTATATTATATGTATACGCAATGTCTATGTAAAACTTACAACTAATCGTGTATAGTGATGGTAGTGTTGGGATGGTTTTAATAGTCCAGAATATTTGTTGTTGGTCTCAGTTCGGAGCATCTGACATTCGTACAAACCATTTTTGTCAGGCACACCAGCCACGTTCAGCGAGAAACACACTGGTAAACGATCACATTTCCAACAACACTGAAGAATGTTTGGCACTAAAATGGCTTGAATGATGTTCCCATCGAGCTTGTGGAACGGCATTTTGCTGAAAGATGATCCTTCCGATTTCGCGGTCATTGAAGAAATCAATAGAATAAAAATAGTTGAAGCAGAAACTTGATGAGATATTTTGATAAACCAGTCATGTTCTCTTCTGTTCTTCAAAAGCCTCATTTGATCGCTGTATATCTGTATATCCGATTTGTTTAGGTGAAGATAAAATTAGTTAGAGATAACCTTTCATATATGGCACAGTAATCAATTCTAAAAATCTCCTGTAGTTTAATCGAAGTATAATAACAAGTGAGCACTTATACTCTATATTCTAAGTTAAGGGTCCTCATATAGGCATCAATATGCCATAAATCAATAGGTCTCTTTAGCTTGGAGGTAATGGTTTTCCTATGACAGACATTTTTCTCCTTACAAAATACAGACAATGATTTATAATCCATAGCATGTTATAATAAGAAATCATAAGATGACCGCCCCTATGTGTAGAGTTGAATCGGTTCTCTTCGTGTTGTAATTTAAGGTATCAGGGTACCCCAATATTGCTCAAAAGTATCGATTTTTACATTTTGCGATAAAATATATAATATTTTTCGATCCCCCCCCCCCCCCAAAAAAAAAAATTCGATAGTTATTCTTAATAGCGAGTAAAAAAACGGTTTGTGTCAACAAAGGCGCTTCCGGGCGCTCACTCAGAAACATTTTTTCGTTTTTCTCGGAAGTCAAGTCATCTTGGATAGTTGTTCTTCAAAACTTCGTTTCCGTTTTTTTATTTTTGCTTCTAAATTTTATCGTGGATTTTGGCTTGCATTAGCAGCGACATAACTTTAATAGCGTGTAAAAAAGCAACGGGGCAACTAATCAAAAACTGAGACACCCTTTTGACAAGTGACAAGTTTTTCGCCCCAATCCCTCACGGGTGCTTAACAATAGCAATACTGTGTTTGTACTGTTTAATAAACGAGCAGGAGTGTTTTATCGGATATAAAACACGAGGCGTAGCCGAGTGGTTTTATACCCGATAAAACACGATCTGCTCGTTTATTGAACGGCTTAAAAAACTCATGATGAATGTTATCATATTGTACTGAATTCTTTACGAAATGATCCAAGTTTGATAGAGAAAATCCAAGTTAAAGTTTATGCAAATGAAGACGAATCTTTATCAGATATAAAACCTCCTTCATGATTTCAATTGTGTTTCCTTCATGAATTATTAATGAGTTTTTTAAAGTTATTTATTAGATTGCATCTATCTTAATTTACACTATAAAATCTAGACATTAATACATTTATAGAAGTTATCTTCGATAATGCTCTCGTGTGGTGCTACCAAAATGTGTTTAAGTATAGCTTTTTCTTCCCCTCCCCCCTAGGGATTGCTTGGTGGTCCACTTGATCTGTGCTCAGTTGCGCCATAACTTGAAGGGATTGCTGCGTAATCTTCTTTTCTGGATCGTCTCCAGTGCATCCAGACTGCATTGATCGAGACAAGGCAAATCAAGACTACGCACCACTGTCAGTGAATAAGAGAAGAGGTTAGTTTTGGCTATTAGTTTCTGGCTTTTTTCCGAAGTTGATTTGGATTAATTTGAAATTCACACCAATTTCAAATTCACGAAACCTTAGTCTCAGATTGAAGTTTAGGACGATGTACATTTCCGAGGAATTGTTGCAAGTTGCTGCAAATAAGGAACGCGCTGCTGCAAATAAGAAACGAGTTGCTGCAAAAAAGAAACGAGTTGCTGCAAAAAAGAAACGAGTTGCTGCAAATAAGAAACGAGTTGCTGCAAATAAGGAACGAGTTTTTGCAAATAAGAAACGAGTTATCTGCAAATGAGAAACGAGTTGCTGCAAATAAGAAACGAGTTGCCGCAAATAAGAAACGAGTTGCCGCAAATAAGGAACGAGTTGCTACAAATAAGAAACGAGTTGCCGCAAATAAGAAACGAGTTGCCGCAAATAAGGAACGAGTTTTTGCAAATAAGAAACGAGTTATCTGCAAATGAGAAACGAGTTGCTGCAAATAAGAAACGAGTTGCCGCAAATAAGAAACGAGTTGCCGCAAATAAGAAACGAGTTGCCGCAAATGAGAAACGAGTTGCTGCAAGTAAGCCGAGTTGTTTCATGTTAAACGATAAGCCATGCAATAACGATTTCACAACAATCGTTTCGTATTCTGTGCCTAGGAAAGACAATCACGTCGAACTAGAGTTAGGCAGAGCAAAATATAATTGAATCGATTAAAATTAATTTTAGTTCCAGTTCTAGATTTCATCTGAATTGGAAATATACGATCGAGGGTCAAATTGAACTTAAACGAAATCTTCACTATTCTTCACCTTCTGTCTATTTTAGAACTCAAGGCCACAGTTTCCCTTTCTGTCTTTTAACTGAAGATCGTGCTCAATAAATGATCTACTATAGTTCCGATTATTAATACCTGCAATATAGCCATCATGAAGCTTTCTCTGTCAAGCTCATACCAGTGGAGGCCATCTTTGTCCCTCTCGCTGTTTACTGTATCGATGATCCACCAAATGATCAAACCCAGTGCTTCTAGCGGGGCGATATATCTACGCGAAATAAACATGTATAGTAGATGAAATATGTAAGCGAGCAATTATGCATGTAGGTAGGTGGGTATGTAGGTATAGGTAGGTAGGTAGGTAGGTAGGTAGGTAGGTAGGTAGGTAGGTAGGTAGGTAGGTAGGTAGGTAGGTAGGTAGGTAGGTAGGTAGGTAGTAGGTAGGTAGGTAGGTAGGTAGGTAGGTAGGTAGGTAGGTAGGTAGTAGGTAGGTAGGTAGGTAGGTAGGTAGGTAGGTAGATAGGTAGGTATAGGTGGGTAAGTAGGTATAGGTAGGTAGGTAGGTAGGCATATGCAGGTAGGAAGGCAGGTAGGTAGGGACGTAGGTACATGCTCTATTGCTGTTCTCCCTCTTTACTTCCTACGTACTTTACAATAATTTGCCAAAGGAAAGGTAGACTCCAGTCATCATATCCAAACTGCAAAGTAACAATACATTTTCTTCAAGTTATTCAAAATGTTCCAATGTTCCAAATTGGTTTATAACAACTTTCTACACTATGAATACAATGACATAATGCCGTGTTATGAAAAGATAATAACAAAGAAGAATTTTCTACTACTTAAAGAAAGAATAACACACCTTATTGACGACGGTATCTCTGAAACGAGAAGCACCGTATCGTATTGGTATAGAAAGCATCATGGAGCCCGCGATGATAAGAGCAAAACTCCATACAAAATCCTGGAACGGCAAAAAAACACCAAATCATCAGGTGTGGCACTAACAAGGCGGAGCTGGAATCTATAAATATTTCTAAGCAGACCTGACCTGATTTACGAGAATGTCCAGATCCAAGGCTGACGCCAGACCACCACAAAACATAACAGTAACTGAAATTGGAATGGCATATCTACGAGGAACTGAAGATAAACGGTAATGAGAGAGAAAATATACACAATTGGTGATGTTAAAAGACGTTTTTCAATAGAACACGTTCTCAATAGGAATCGTTGTCGAGATGAAGTAGTTTTTGGTGGACGTCAATCAAGGCGTTTTTATGACATTCCGATGGCATGTGCTCTTAAAAACTTTACGTTTACCGACAATGTCATGGAAACACTTTGATTGACGTCCACCAAAACCATTAAACCATTAACACTTTGATTGCCGTCCACCATTATTATGGGACGGATAATTGAGTAAAGTCTTCTCCTAGATCTGCTGCACGTTCGCTTCAGAAATATTTATTTTTATCTTTTCTTTTCGTACAATCCTTGCATGCTTTGCGTAACTCGTCCTTACCTTCCATATCTTGTAGAGTGTGTACAGCAAGTTCTACAATAGAAATCAGAGAACTGAGACCAGCCAATGCCAGACAGATAAAAAATAAGACACACAAAAATGGTCCGGCAGCTCCAAGACTGTTGTATAAAAGCGGCATCCTGTTAACATATTCAAGGTAAAAGTGTAGTTATGTAAAAACAAAAAAGGGCAGATAAAGCAAGAAGTAAATGATGACGAACAAAAACAAACAAAAATATGGCAGCCATATTTGCGGTACCCAATAAGAAAGCTATGAGAATCTTTTTTGCGCAACGTAACGCGCAAATAAAGCCAGAAGTAAAAGCAAAAAATCGATGATGAGAAACCAAAGACATATAGCAGTTTCACCGATGGTATTCAATAAGGAAGCCAATGAAAATCTCTAATGAATGTCGCCAACATGGAAGCGCATGAATTTCATATAATAAATGTTTCGTACCCAAAGGATTTCAATTTCTTCCCAGTTTATATTTTTTGCATTGATTACAGTGATTATTCAGTGTCATAGTGTAGTTTTCGTATGACTGTGAAAAGTTCACGGCACTAACACGGTCGTGACACAGCAAGGGATGCGCCAGAAAAATCTCATTGCACGAGAATTTACTCTCCATCCAATCAAATACCCGGAACACGGCATAAACACGGCGCGGACACAGACACGCCAAAGTCACGGCATTTTTGAGACCAATCATATCGCGCGTGAAAAAAAATCAGCCAAATAAAATCCTAGAAAGTATCACGGTCACGGCACGTCACGCTTACGGCACTGAGCTTTTCACAGTCATACGAAAACTGCACTAAGAACATGTAACCGTTAATCATTTGCTTCATTTTTTGCCAAACAGGTTTGATCTGAGTATTTTGAAGATAAATAGGTTTTCAGCTACTTAATCTTTGCTATTTTCAAAGCTAATTTTGCTCCAATTTTATTTATCTTACCAGATGAATGTAAGGCCAGTGTTTGCCTTTCCATTATCTTTGAGTAGTCTTACGATCTCTTCTTTACTTTTTGGTGAGTCTCGGTTCATCTCCACCGAGAAAACGGTGGAAAATGTCGTGATACAACACAACAAACTAAAAACAAACAAAAACCAAACAAGCAACAAAAAACAAAAAAAAACAGTAAAGGTTGCTTGTCGTCGTTCATATGAATCTGGTTCTCTTGTTCCGCAGACATGGCCCGTAGAGAAGATAAAATAATAATATATCCACTGTAACGATCTTAGTATCAAGAGGACAGCACTCGCACGCGCACCTTAATTTGACGGCCACAAAACTGACTAAAAACATTTTCCAAAATGTTTCCAGCAACATTTATGTTCACAAAAACAAAGAGTCTCAGAGCAGAGGAGCAATCGCTCTCGTTAGGTTTGGCGCCAACAGCAAGAGAAACTTCAGTCATCAATATTATCGTCATCGACCAAAGCCTAGGCAGAGAATCATGATTATCGCTGTGCCAATGATTATCCGATGAGTAACCTAAATGTTACGCCAATACTAACTGAATCAGGATGTAGTTTTTCTTGCAATATCAATCTACTCACCTTATCAGGTTATTACAGGCAGGTAGTAGGGTTCCTATTTTGACAACACCGTTTTTCCTGGTCATGAATGTAGCATACGTTAGAAACAGACCAACGCCAGCTCCTACAGGACAAAAAGGATAGCGAAATATTTGACTTCTAGATATCGTAACCTACGCATTTTCTCTCACTTTTCTTCAGTTTTATGGTTTCTGTCAAATGCTTTCCCTCTATTGAGTCACAAATCCTAGACTGCGAGCGATCCCAATTTACCTCCAGACTCAGTGAAGTCAAGTGTTTTAGATTATATACTGTGGATGCTCACTCGGCTCCAATGTTCGCGCACTTCCACAGGAATCCAAAAACACTTGTCTTCAATGAGTCTGAAGCGAAAAGTAGGACCGCTCGCAGTCTATCCTAATCTCACTCAGTTTTGTCAAGCAAGATATATAGAGTCTTCAAGTACCAGTATCCCATGCGTTTTGTGAGGCTGCATCAACCCAAAGTCTTGGTTCTTTGAATCCCTCTGTCAGGACCAAAATACAAAAATGAGGAATACAATTGAAACCCTAATAAACGAATATAGGTTTTATAAATTGAGTTGTGACGTACTTGTGCGTGTGTTATCACTAGCTGCCATTGATTCAATGCATGCGCTTACTGTTTAATACTATTAAGATACTGTTACAGCTATTTTCATAAACATGCGACCTAGGTGCTCTTGAGCTGCACGCTGAAATTTGGTTTTTCGCTGCCGACAGTCAAAAATATGAAAGTTACCGACTGATTAGGTTTGATTGACGGCAGCGGAAAACCAAATTTCAGCGTGCAACTCAAGAGCACCGAGGTCGCATCTTTATGAAAATAGCTGTAAACAATTACGTTATATGTATACTAATGAATTTCACAGGAATTTTGTTTCAATTACTAGATGGGCTGGAGTTTGATATTGTGCAACATGAAACATCGGCCAACAAAGAACAACCTGTTATCAACTACTGGAATTTGCGCAATACTTTTTAATGTTACACGTTATGTTGTATTCTTTTGCGTAACAAAGCCTTTTCAAAATAGAAAGTGATATCAATGCTCACCCCAGTCTGGAGTAAATAGATATTTTATGCCATGTTCCGCATATTTCAAAGACAAAGCCCAGTAGAATGAAAACACCAGAATCGCCAGAAGAATAGGGATAATTATTTTGTTCACAAGCTCAATTGAAGACACTGCTCCGGAGATGCACAGACCAGCAAGCAAAATGCTCAGAAAATGACAAAATATCGGCCAACTGGAATCCTAGTACAAAGGGAATGAATTAAAAATGAATGTTGTCGCTAATCACCACTGCAAATACAGCAGTGGCGCATCTAAACCGGGTCGAACTGAAAGCAGGTACTGAAGTTTAATGATGTTCGCCCAATGATTGCAGCAAGTATGTAATGTAGAACAATGGATGCACTGACTTATTTCATATGATTTTGTACTGTGCGGATACTCCAACCGGCAAAGCTATGATAATTAGTATCATTAATTATCGTATTGCGACATTTAGTTCAATATTTTTAGCCGGCCAATCAGATACCGCATCGAAATAATAAGAGCGTGAGAATGTGATAATCTGATTGGCGATTTCAGTCTAGTTTACTGTTACCTGATTGGTCATGTTTTTGTCAAGAGATCCCGGTTAGTGTGTCCGCATAATAAGGCCATGGAAGACTTTTTAAAGTAATCAAAATTAAAAGTAATTAAAATTTGCATGAGGACTTTTTAGTGAAGAAGAAATGCTGGTTCAGTAAGCTATAAATATTCTATATTCTGTCTGGATTTGTGATTCCTATTGAAAAAGGTTGAATCCCTGGATTTTCTGATTTTCCAATTGCGGACGAGAACTATTTTTATTCAATACGGAGTTGAATGCTTATGAGGCCAGAAGCAGTGGTGCTATGCTCTCTCTCAACGTATTTGATGCATGTCAATGTTATACTACCTGCATGGCATCCCACGTCCTTAGACTTTCTTCGATCGTCTCAGGCAGTTTGTAAAATATGGATCGAAACAAGAAATAGAAACACCATCCAAGAACTACAGAATAATAGCACCTAAAATAAGAAAGGTTGGTATTACTCATTAAGGAAATTTAGAAAGCTTAATTCTTTCATATACCCGAGCTGTATAGACTCGCCCTTGCAGCACTTTGGAATGCAGCTCAATCTGGGGGACAAAACAATAGGTTCCAATACTCGTGAGATTAGAATTGTTTTGTTTTGTCCCCAGAGTCGAGCTGCTGTGTTGTCACATGCAAGGGGTCTATACCCTTCCTATACCATACGCTATACACCACTGACTTACCCAATGATAGTGTTGACCACTGACATCCATGCTCCGCACCATGACGACCATGGACCAATCAATATCCTGAATGAACGAACCGTACTTTTCCTGGTATATCTGCCCACTGTGTACTCGATAAGAATAATAGGTATGGACCAAATAAAGAGAAACAATATCCAGGCGATCAGGAACTGCAAACATCCTGAACAGATTTTAAAAACTCAACTAAATTGAAAGAAGAGATAACTAGCTAAAAACTAGTGTGAGCTGCGTCGGTGTTTCTAAGGAAACAGTAATGATTATAAACCGTGAAAAAGATGAAAAAACTAACTGACGTTTCGGACGCTAGTCCTTCGTCGGAGTAAAAGAGAAAGAGGTGGTAAAAAGGAGTGTTTATTTAATGAGAATATGACATAAGAAACCAATGACAACAACTTTGGGCAAGGAAACAAAAAAATTATAAAAGAATGGGTTAGTTGAAAGCAAAGCATTGACTTTTTTTCTATTAACCACTGCCATACAAAGTTGGATGCAGGTAATTTTTGAAAATTATTAATTATTTTCGTTTTCATTTTCAGTTCGGTAATCCGGTGCACTGCTCTAAAACTATCTACTAATCATTATGGCTTCCATTCTTACCTTCCCCGCCACTGTTGTTAGCAACAATTCTCGGAAATCTCCAAATGTTTCCAGTACCCACAACGCATCCCAGACAAGATAGGACGAGACCGAGTTTGCTCTTGAAATGACCTTGGTCCTGTGCATTGTCAAGGGGGCATTTACTGTTAGTAAAATGTCATGCCATAGGTTACTTGGAGCTTGTCACGCAATTTTGCTGTGACAAAAGTGACTTAAAATGAATTCCTTTCTACTTCCGGCTTGGCGGTTCGCAAACAACATAAACTTAGTTACCTCACAGGAATAAAAACAAGTCCAGTTTATTTTTTGACATACAACACAATTAGTGATCAACTAAAGTGGTTAATAAATCATATTTATGAAAAATAATGATGTATATATATAGAATATATATGATAGATCCTTCGACAGTTTTTTCAACATTCGATATGAGCAAGTAGTAAAAATCGATCGACACCATTGGCCGGATAAAACACAAATTTGCCAAGATAGAGGGGAGGGAGCGTTGCGTGACGACCGACTAAGTACGGCTGCGTGGAAGTCTAAGTTAGAGGATGATGAGGATGAAAAATAGCAAAGATCTAGCTTCGTAAAGATGCGAAATTTTACAGTCGTTTGTATGGCTTGTGCCCCCACTATACAACGTCTGTAAAATTTCGTGACATTACATAGCCATATCTTCCCCTGTTTCCGATATTTCGTAAATTAACTAATTTTGAGGTCCTTTTTCCAGCATTATTCATAGATTTTTCTCCATGTAAAAAGTTGAAAAAACCGTAGAAAGACCGTCTATTATTTGGAATATTGATATGATATCTGTAGGCGACTGGGGTACTACACTAATTCGATTATTCATTGATCGAGCAAGATTTTAGTTATGATATTTATGATATTTATCTATCTCAAACTTTACCTCGTTTGATTCTTCATTCACGTCTTCATCGACAGCACTAGCAACGATTGGAGTCTTTTCTGATGGTAGCTTTTCTTCCATTAAGATAAATGTACGGCCTGCTAGCAGTTTTCCATGGAGTTCGTGACCAAACAGGCACGTGATGATCACTGCAAGGATATGTAAACATACCCTGATACAAAATTGTCCCCCCTCTGGGAGTGGGGTTCGTAATATGGCTTGACACTTGGCAAGTATTGACATAGTAGATAGAAATTCACGAAGTTTTTTTTTTTAAATCAAGTATTAATATCCTTTCTTATAGTACACTCAACAAAAGTACTCGACTCTGATTGGTCAAGAGGATTACTATCATAGAGTTAATTGTACTCCGTAGGAGTACCGAATTAAGTCGCTATGGCAACACGGCCAAAACGATGTCAAAACAATTATTTTCTATCTTTTTGAGCTTAAAAAACCATATAAATAAAATTTTAAAGCCGCCAGAACTAATCTTTCTTATGCATTTCAGTTGGACTGAAAATCGGCCGCAAAATAGACAAAGGTGAACGGCGTCGCTTCGTATTTTTTACTGAATTGAAATTTTGTTGAGTGAACTTTAAACAAAAAATCGCACGATCTTTTCGTACAATTTGGAATCAATAGACACTTGTACGCCTAAAGGCTCGTGCAATTACACGAACTTTCAAAATTACTCGTGCTATTAATTTCCAAATCGTACTCGAGATCGTGCGATTTCCTATACTATTTATATAGTTCGGATAGTAAGCGCGCGCTTATTGGTCAAAACTGTGCTTTAAACTAACGCTATCGAAACGAAATGCGCTGAAATTAGTAACTGTATAATAAAACGAATAAAACAGGTTAAAATTATATATGATATAAAATAAAGTTTTTTATGAATTTATATTATTACGCCTTCTTTGCTTCATCCCTCCCCTCCCCCATTATGAAATTATTATGTTTTCTACTGCTGACCGGTTAGTAAATCAGCTCAATTCAAGATCCCTGATTCAAGATGGTGGAACTACAAGCGTGACTCAAAAATAACATACGAAAGCCAAATATCACAATGACAGGCTGGTTTTCTGGTCTAAGAGGAGCTAAAAGGCTCCCTGACTGCACAGGCCCTTTTGCTGTTGGCTGTACAGACTATATGTGTGCAAAAACGGATGGACTTCACACAGCTGACAACCAAAGTGGCAGCTTCCTTCGTTTGTTTTATCCCACCAACAACCTCGTCTTGGACGAGAAAGAGCTCCTCAGGAGACAGACTACTTGGTTTCCAAGGAGTGAATATTCCAAGGGAGTAGCTGACTTTGTTAATTTGCCTGGAAGATTCTTTGGAGCAATAGTTCACTGGACAATAAGTTAGTAAACTTTAATACATAGATTTTTCATGCATGTTATGCAATCAGCATTTTTAGGCATTCAGAGTTTCAGAGGTCATAAGCATATTTGTGCCTCTCTGTATAGAAAGAGATTTTCCTTTTGTGGCCACAGGTTTAAGTTATTGGCTGAATTAAGTTGAGTTCAGAGTTTTTGAATAGGCTGAGTATTGATTTTGTGTTTTTAAGAAGAAATTTGCATACATAGCGAGTCCTGTTTGAAGAAGAAATTCAAATTAAGTCGAGCCGATCAGTCTGAGCAGCCAGTTCTTAAATGGTATGCTCAGTTCTTAGAAATGGTTTGGCTACATTGGTCCAGTTCTTAAAACTAACACATACACAGAATTAAAATATGGCAAGCAATTTGAATAACTATTGTTCTGGACTGATTAGTGACTGACTAGCCTCTCATACACGTGAAAACGCTTTTATGTTTCTACTAGTACACCATTGAGAACTGACTGCTCTTGCTGACTGATTAGTTGGACTTAATGGAAAGTGCCCTAAATAGGTGCAGTTAAATATTTGGGTGCTATTTTTTCATGCTCAGGTCATGTGCGCATTCCAGCCATCCAGAATGCACCACTTCTCCCAAGTACCACTGAAGGCAAAGGATTCCCTTGCATTGTGTTTTCCCATGGTCTTGGTGCAAATAGACTTATGTATTCAACTTATTGCTGTGAGCTGGCATCTCATGGATGTGTGGTAGCAATGGTAGAACACAGGTTGGCAAAGCATTAGGTGCTTTAGTATATTCACACAATTTCTTTAATTGTTATTGTAGGTAATAAATTTTTTTTCAAAAATGTTATAGAAGCCATATTTAATAGGTGTCGTAAAACAATGTTGTTCTAAATCTTGTGTTCTGATTGGTTGGGAGCGTGTACTTTATGAGAGTACATGGCATGCTTGTGCACTTTCAGTTTTGTCATTCCTGTAATCTGTATTTTCTAAAAGAAAGAAAAAACTTGCTTGTTGTGCTGTGCTGTGCTGTGTGGAGTAATAAATCACTTGGGGATTGGCAGAACACTCGGGAAGTGTTAAAAAGCACTCCACTATGCATCATACTTCTTCTAACACTTTTCTCATGTTTTGCTAACCCCTGCGTGCTACATAACTGCACTATGCATCATACTTCTTCTAACACTTTTCTCATGTTTTCCTAACCCCTGCGTGCTGCATAACTGCACTATGCATCATACTTCTTCTAACACTTTTCTCATGTTTTGCTAACCCCTGCATGCTTCATAACTGCACTATGCATCATATTTCTTCTAATACTTTTCTCATGTTTTGCTAACCCCTGCGTGCTTCATAACTGCACACAGCAGGTGCTTGGATTTTTTATTTCTTCAATAAATAGTGTTAAAAGATAGGTCATTCCAAGATCCAAGAAAAAATTTGAAAGACTTGGGTTTCTTGTTATAATATATTTCTCTTACTGTGTTTTCAATATTCTGCAAACTTGGCAGTTTCAAACTGCATCTCCTATCTCTTATTTTTTGAATTAAAATTTTATGTAAAGGGATTTATTTCCTTTCTTTACAGAGATAAGTCAGCATCTGCAACATATGTGCTCAAAGAAACTGAAGGAAAAGAAAATGTGGAAGAATGGATACCATTTTACAAGAGAGGTCCTAGAGATGACGAGTTTCAACTCAGAAATACGCAGGTTAGAAGATACACACATCACTGAAAATCCTGTGTGTATTCTGAAAGGGCTTTAGACAAAAGAAGGGATTGCGCGTCCAAAAGTAATTAAAACACTGTATTCAGTTTTAATTCCTTTTTTTTATGGCAGGTGAAGCAGCGTCAAGATGAATGTATATCAGCATTGAATATCCTGGAACAATTAAACAAAGGAACCGTACCAGAAAACCTCCTTGAGGACCAAGATTTTGACCTTGGACAATTAAAGGTATACAGGAGTAATAGTAAAATGCCCTTGATTTATGACTAAAACAAATCACTGCCTTAATTCATTGAAATAACATAAGAAATCATGTTAAGCAATCTACAACTTATTTTTGGGAGTGTGGATTAGATGGGATGGTGTGGATAGCAGGTGGTCAAGCAGGGATTTAGATAATATTTGCAACAAAAAAAAAAAGAATAATAATTTTTTTGTTAGTGGTTCCATAAATTCCTTCTCTTTTTTCTTTATCTTATCTTGAGTCAGCTTTTGTAAAGTACATTGTAGCAGTAATTTCTTGGGGTGCATGTTACGTTATAAGTGCTGTATTGGTCGACAAAAATAAAGCATTCTTCATTAGCTTCTCTTGTTAGATCAACGAACATGGCAACTTTTTCATTGTTACTTGTATCTCGTGGGATTTTGAGTCATGTGGTTGCGTTTGAAGAATAGACCATTTTTTTCTGGTTGTCAGAGGTGCCCTAGCTCCAGTTCCCAAGTAGTGTGATGTCCAGTATCAAAACTTGTGACCACTGAGCAAGAATTAAGCTTCTGTAAATGACGGCAACTCTCTTTTTGCGCCTTTGATAACCGGTTTCAAGAGCTGTCCGATTAATTTTTAAAGTTTTTAAATTTTTCTGAAAAATGTTTGTTTATGACATCAGGGCCGACTTGATCTGCAGAAAACCGCTATTGTAGGTCATTCGTTTGGAGGTGCAACAGTAGTTGGTACAATGGCCAAGGAGAAGCGGTTTAGGTATGTCTTTTAGCGTTATATGTGAACAGATAATCGCTTGCGTACTTCATGACCAGCCTACACGGTATCAGTCGACTATCGCCCACTGTAAAAAAAATAGAACAAAAAAAATATATATATATATATTATAATAATAGCATGACGTGAGGCGGATTAGTGATTAAATGAACTATCTGAGTTTACGTGAGTTTATCTTGGTCAAAATAATAGGCTTTAGTAATGATGGCTTTAATATTTATAACATGTACATTTCATATTCATATGCTCACATGCGCGCAAAACAGTTAGCAACCAAGACTTCAGTATCGTATTATGTATTGTATCGCAGGTGTGGTGTAGCACTCGATGTATGGATGATGCCCCTTGGCAGCGAGATCCATGATCATGAGATCAATCAACCTCTGTTCTTCATTAATACTAATCAATTCCATAAATGGAAAGAAAATGTCAACGAGCTGAAGAAACTTGTGCAAGGAAAGCCAGGTGAGATTATGTATCTCTTGATTAAACACGAGCGTCTTTTTTAGAATATACCTTGCTTTACGAAGGTTTAACAGATGAAACACGGAGGCTTGTATGCAATCTGGATCTTAATAGACTTTGGCTTGGGCGTAAATGTTTTCCCATTTCAGACCCCGTATCTTACCCTAGAGTATCATTCATTTGTTTCAGCGATTGTGCATGAAAAGATACATGAATTTGAATACAACTCAAACAAATAATTCTCAGGAAAATGACACCTTGAGATTTTAATTCTCGTGCAATGTTTAAGCTTTCCACCTAATCAAATTCCCGAAACACGGCATAAACATGTCGTGAACACGGTGCGCCAAGATCACGCTAATGTCACGGCACTGGCACACCAATCACATTGCACAACAAAAAATCCGTTATCAAAATTCTAGAAAACATCAGGGTCACGGCAAGGTTCGCATACGGCGCCGACTTTTTCACAGTAAGACGCAAACTGGTCTATGACCAAACTGTACACCGGTAGCCGTTAAATATATAGGTCATACAAACTTATGGCGATTGTTATTTTACTATTTTTTTCAGAAACAAGACCAGTCATCGCCGTCAGGTATTAGGCCCGTTAAAAAAATTTGAGCCAGCGCACTTGCTATAATGAGTGTGCATTAATATGAGAAATCTCTCCATACAGTGGTTTATACCTGGTTTGAATCATTCCCAAAAAATACAATTGCAATGTTTGTTGGTGAAAAAAAACATGAAAGCAAAAACCACAATAAAGAAAGAAAGAAAAAAAAAGAAAAAAGGAAAGCAATCACATGAGAGAAACTTCAGCTTATAACATGGTGACTTCCAATCACTTGATTTCCTAGAGGAATTGTTCTAGGGGAAAAACAATTGGCTTTTTTCTTATGCAAAAAACATCCCTTGTTTTTGTCCCTAAGAAAAATTCCTCTCGGGATTCAGTGCGGGGGGTCTATAACGACGTTAATATTATAGTCGTGTCAAAACCGCTGTCAAAGGGATTATCATCCCCTCCTCTATACCCCTCCCCTATAATTTGCACACCCTCCCCCGTGAAGGGGGTGATACAGGAGCCCTAGGATGTTTTTCCCTTCTGCACCCGAAATTGCGGTATTAATCTATGACGTGTGGCCATCTTTAGTCGTATGAGTACATCCAACATGAGTCAATATTCATCGTATTGTCTTCGTATTAAGTCAATATTCATCGTGTGGTTATCTTTGGTTGTAGGAGTACATCCCACATGAGTCAATCTGATATTGTCTTCGTATTAAGTCAATACTTATCGTGGTTTACGACTTGGAGATCACACCAACTGGATTCCAAGACTTCAGATAGTCTATATAAAAAAGCCATGTGGGCATTCCTATGTAGACATCTTGGTGAGTAACATTGTGACAGTTTTACATGACTATTTCGATGTTTCTCGTCGTTTGAAATGTGGGAAGCACCACATCCAAGCTAAAGAGGTTTATTGCTTCAATAGACGGCTTTACCTTGGGCATATATACATAAATATAATTCATATGGTGGATGTGCTTAAAATTATGTCTACGTTTCGAGACGTCTGTCTATTCATCAGTATGGAACCCGTATATTACAATGAGCAGAAGGTTTTTCCCATTTCAGAACACAAGTCATTCCCTGGAATTTAATTTCTTTATTTAGCGGATGCGCATGAAAAGTCACATAATTATTGATACAAATCAGGCAAAGAATCTTATTCACAAGAGAATGATGCGTGCTCTGATATAGGAAAACATTACGCTCAACCGAGGTCTATTTTGGTTATCAGATTCGATATGCCCCGAGGCCAAGAAACGTATACGAACACCTTTTCCTTTCTCTTCGTTTTGCAAGCGAGCGTACATTTATGGTTCATTTGGACAAAAATAAACACCGGAGATTCCCATATTTTATTTTACTAGATATTGGAAATCCCCCTGAGCACCATGTTCTACTTGACGGCGGTGATGATGTACCCGAACATGTGATAATGGGATTTGAAGAGAAAAAAGACGGTTCGCAACTATGATAAAGTCATAAATGAAAAGAAAGGAAAAACTGGCGCGTTGGTTGCTATGATAACACTATTTTATTAAAAACGCTTTCAAACTCATTTAGTAAAAATGAAGGAAGATTAAATGAATGAATAAATGAATGGATGAAACAATGGAGAATGAAGAGAGAAAGGGAAACAAGGAAGGAGTTAATGATTGAATGAATGAATGATCGCGTGAGTAGTAATAAATGAGTAAGCGAAATTAGAAAAATAAAAGAAAGGAAGAAAGATTATATTTTTAAATAGTTGAACAAATATTTTTTCTAGGCCTTAACAAAGGATAGGCTAATTCATCCTTAATTATTGATACGCGCAATTAATAACATCCTCTTTATCGTGGATCACCCGCCTTCGATTAATATTTTATATAAATCATCTTGTTGTTAAGGCAATTCCTTTTTAATACTAGTAAGAATATTTCCTAAACATTAATTCCGCAAAACAAGATTATCTTTGGAATCGAATATATATATTTTATTTTTATCATAAACACTGCATGGTTTAATTTGAGTTTTATTAGTGAATCGATGATTATGATTATGAAAATCGCAACCTGAAAGACGAAATTGTTCTCTGATTCACACGGACCTTTACGGGTATTATATGTTAGACGTTAGGCTTTGTCTCGAGCGGTTTCCTCCGCAAAGGGTTTTAAGTGTTCGACCGAAACAATGTGTCTTTAAAATTTAAAATTAAAAAAAAAATGAACATTTTGCTTACTTTGTTTATCTGTCCGTCTTTCTGTCTTTCTGTCAGTCCACCGACTTATTCACAAAATTACCAATCTGCTCATCACTCACAAAAAATTATAATCCTAAATTTTCTTTTTAATTTTGAAAAATAAGAATTGGTTGCCATAAGCCTTTGCTTTCAAAACGATTTTTTCACTCAGAATCCACTCTATATCTCTAAAATGAATCCATTTTTACAACAAAATACCGTATTTTAATTTCATATTCTATTCTAAAACAACACCGCACTATACCCATTAATAAATGTGTTTACACAACCAAGATCCGCTTTGTGTACAAACTAGTCTAAATATCTAAATAACGATTATTTTCTTTCGAAACAAAACGATATTAAACAAATATTGACTTTTAGAGACTGTAGGAAAAACGAATAGTCTTAATGTGATTCAAAATGCATTTTCTTTGGTCGGTAAAGTTTTTTGATCGGTAATGCGAAAGTCAGTTTCCGGGATTCATTTTATTAGCTCCTGGAAGCTTTAGTTTCTATATTTTGTGTAGAAATGAAACTGCTTTGCTCTAACACTGTTGGGTTCTAGCGTGTTATTATTACTTTAAGACAATGGCTGAAGAACTTCAGAATACTTATTGAATTTAAATTGATAATAATAGGTGAATGATGACGAAATCTAGAATGCCGGTTTTGTAAAAACTGAAAAATTATTCTTCGGTGACATACTTTTTCATTTTTCCGATGCTTATCGTAGAATACGTTTGCGATTTAGGTTTTTCTATTCTATCTGTAAAACTGTGCAATACTTTTATCGCTTTCGTTCGTATCATTGATGTGATATTCACATTTGCGTCATACTTTATGTGCACTTTAAATTCACTTTGGTAATGATTAATTTCTCATGAATAATACATTCTAATGTTATTCTAATTCGTTCTTTCGTTCGTTCTTTTATTCGTTCGTTCGTTCGTTTGTTTGTTTTTTGTTATTTCTTTCTTTCTTAGTCCAGTTTCATCTGCCTTTTCTAATTAAAACTTTTGTGCAACACAGAAGGGATATTTCAGGGCTAATGTGACCTGAAGCTTATTTATCACCTGTTTTGTCACTTTCTTCACGCTGTAGGTATTTACAAAAGTTCACTTTTGTAACAGTTGGAATTTTACAGGAAAAATAATTTGGAGCCAGTTTTATGATGACAGGTGTTCAACTTCCCTTCATCGGATATTTCAGTGCAATATTTCAAAGAAAATTAAGTTCATGTTACAGATATTCTATATTATCTTCGACAAATACTTTGATTGATTGAAGAAAGAAATGTTGGTTTATAGATATTCGCAGATATTTTAAATTTTTTTTTACCCGAACTAATACTTAGATTGTCGTTGAGAGCCAAAAAGATGAGATAGATTTTGTTCCAGATATTCACTTGTTCGATCGAGTACTTGTATTTCATTTATAAAAAAGACTAAAGAATTAATGATCAAATCAAGGTAACTCGCCCAATTGATTTCAGGAATTCAAGAGCCAAGAGCCTACTTGTCTGCTTGCTCAATAGGATGTGCGGCCGCAAAAAAAGGATTTTGATAGAATCAAATAAAATTATCAATAAGAAGCAGGGGTATAGCGGCATCATTGATACGATCATTAGATTAAAGTTACAGATTACAGATTCAAGCTTGAATTACATACATGTTTCCCTTGCTTAAGTGGATATTTTTTGTACATTTAGATGAAACTTTTTTGAGTATTCAAAAGCTATGTATAACATTTACGGAAGACCTCTGTTGCATCTTATGAATATTTGTCCCCAAACCCGCCAATCACCCTTACCAAGTCTGGTTTATTTTACATCTTTTTTCCTTGCCTAACGAGAAGTACTTAAAATACTTCGTACACTCAAGGACTTTTTATAATGCCTTCCCGTTTGGAGTTACAAAGCTTACTAAAGGAAGTTCTAATTTTAGCCCGTAATGTCAGCCGGCTTCAACACATTTTTTTCTCTCCATTCAATCAACTTCATTGAAGTCTCTTTTTAAGACCAATCTTCTTGCCACCCCTCGAACTGTGAAGTCTTATAAAATATATAACATAAATATATGTTATTTACCGGCCAGGAGGTCCGTGTTCAAGACCGAGGGCACAGTTTTTTCCTATCCGGACCGACTATAGGACGGTAAATAACTTATTTATTTTTTTCCCGTATTTTTTTTACTTATTTTGGTAATCGTTTTGTGTTGTCGTTTAGCGGCAAAGGATACCGGACCGCGCGCGCGGGCAGATACTTACAAAATACCGCCCGCTCAAACAGCCAATCAGAACGCACGATTTTTTAGGATACCGGACCGGAAAAAAATAAATTCATTTATCTTCTTCCTGTTATCTATTCCGCATCAAAACTATACATGTTTTATATATTATGGTATAGGTTTTCAGTTGCTTATTAAACGCGGACTGCTATTTGGATCGTGACCTGTGTCATTCCCGGGGTTAGTTCCCGACGTCTCTCCACTGTTGATTTGCCGTTTTTTATCATTTGTCTTCTCATTTGGTGATGATACAAAATCGCTTACAACGCTGGGTGGTACTGATGGACAACACACCCAAAGCCTACAGCATAACACTTCTCGTAGCATCTTCTTATACTCGTATAGAAATGTTCTGTTAAAGATCCCGTAAATAAAAGGGTTTACCAAACTTGAAGTGAATATCAAAGCTGTGTATGTGAGATAGATCTCACGTTTGAGGTATGGTTGGCCTTTGACAGCATCAATAATGTCAACTATACTAATAGGAACCCAACACGTCCCAAATGCAAGAATTACGGCAGCTAAGGTCTTGGTTATTTTCGCTTCTTGGACATTTGCTCTGACTCGGTTGGCATTTTCTGGTGTTTGAATAAAAACCTTGTTGGTTCGATACACCTCTTTAAATACTGCCGAGTAGCACCTTGTGATAATTGTCAAAGGAAGAGCAATGTAGACCGCCTCTAAAAAGATAGTATAGGGTATGTTGGCCTCAAAAGTGTACAAACAGATCGATTTGCCTGGCTGGAATGCGTAACTACCAACGCCGAGAAAAAATGGTGGCACTGATGCGATTAATGCATTGAGCCAAAGACTCATTATATACGACCGCGTACGTCGCTTCTTGAACATCAGTAGGTACTTGGCACGCTTTACGATGCAGTAGTATCTATTGATGGAGATGAGTGTCATGGTTTGAAGTGAAACCATTGCTAGAGTGAGAATCAAAAAACCTTGGATCTGGCAGAAAGCTGCACCGAGGGACCATCTTCCAGTGATAAGCGTTACGATGGAAGAAGGCATGCAGAGACCCATGAAGATGTCACTTAAGGCTAACGCAAAGATGAACATGTTAGAAACGTTTTGCCGCAGACGATGGTTTCTCCATATGGCGCAGCACACGAAGATGTTGCCAACCAACGTGACTGAATTAATGATGCAAAAAAATGATGATTCTAAACCTACACTCCAGTCACTCCTAGACTTTAAAACGTTGGCGAGCCTTGTGGTTTGATCTGAAGACATTATTTCTACAGGACTGGACTCTCTCTCACGAACCAAAATCTCAGAACGTATGATTTAATAAAAGTATAGATCTGGCGGACTTCACTCCAGGCCGGATCAATTCTCTTGTATGCTATAGGATGGAAATTCCGTGTGTCTATCGATAAAGTTCAAATGTCTAGAATTATTTCCGCGTTATCAAATAGAAAAGTACGATTTTGATCTACACAGACGTGAATCCTCTTCACAGGTCTGACCTCTTATTTTCGCTCCTACACTCCAAGCTCTCTCGAATTAGACGATTCGAATCATCGATAGTGGGTTCCAGCTAAGGTTTTATGACAAGAGCCATGATGTCGAGTGATTCAGTTGAATAATCATTTCATCCCCTGCAGCAGCACATGTGTGAGTCAGAGGAAAAACAAATTGTATTATATTCGATTTTGACCTGCAGCCAGCGTGAGCACTTTTCCAAACACCTGCTATGCGGCAAGTTGTCTTTATTTGATTTCTAATGTCGCAAAGCTGTGTACTTAATTTTAATGATGTGTGAGGCATTCTTTTATCCTTTTGATAGTTTGTATGGACAGTTTGTACTTTTATTTGCCAAGTGTATAAAACTGGCAGCAACACTCGTTGCAATGTCCAAACAATCTTTTCAAACTCTCGCTATTAATGGATTTGAAAATGAGTGTATGTTTTTGTAAGGAAAAAAATGTTTACAAAGAGGACATAATCTTGAGAGTATATGTAACTGGAAACAATAGAACTCTATCGTGTTCTCACCATGAGTGTATTGAATAGTAATCTGAAAATGCCAATCGATGTTTATCTTTGAATATTAAAATTCATTGATGGCTTTTATGAGAGTTTGAGGATTGCCGCGGAAATAGGGAACACTGTCAATAATAGCAATTAAAGTCTTATTAAGCTGCCACGTTTTCGCGATGGCTTATTGTGAGATATTCTCAGCGTTCAGTAGGCCAAGATTATCTTTTAAGAATGGTCCGGTAACGTTCGTTCATTGCGCTTTAAACTCTACTAAGAGCTAGACCAGGAAAAGAAGCATAATTCTCATAAAGAATGTTTAAATTCCAGGAATAAAAATAAAAGGGTGATTGCAGGTGACATTTGTGAGCGTTGTTTGATGTTGAGACATTATACTTGTCACAGTTGTCAAATCTGACGCTACTCTTATGTCAGAATATTACTATTATTGCAAAGAATTACACAAATCATTTGAAAGGCTTAATCGGTTTGCTTTATTTTTAAATCTTTTTTCTTCTCTTCTTTTTTCTTCTTTTCTTTTCTTTTCCTTTTCTTTTCCATTTTCTTTTGATTAATTCTATTTTTCTTTTTCCTTCCTCCCTCCCTCCCTCCCTCCCTCCCTCCCTTATTTTTCTTCATCTTTCTTTCTTCAGTCTCAAATAATTTTTTATGCTTGCCGTACAAAGCATGTAATAATACTTTGCTGTATCCATGTGTTAATATCCGCATAGTGTTGTTATTTAGTCACTATATGACTGATACATTAACACGTCTTTATTCTATTTCCCCCCAATACCTTCCACGAAAAACAGACTCCATCAAATAAAAGTACGTTTTGGAACTTGGGTCTAAATGCCCTACGTAACATGAAGCAAGCACTTTATGGTTGGTTGAATAAAATACAATCTTAGGCTTTTATTTATTTTTAATTCGAGGCCAAAATGTCTTCGTAATTTAAGCAATTGAACAGTTAGCGACAAATAGATATATTCTAGGATATTTTATGTACACACTTCATTACAAAATTATAATCGCGTTTAAAACATTGGAAGCACGTTAATTAGGTGTATCTTTGTGGGAGGAATGTTCATAAATTGCTCCACTAATAGACATCATGTAGGCTTTTGTCGTATTCAAGTCCTGTTTTTCTCAAATGAATACATTAGCGGATAATTATCTCACTTCCCAGAAGACCTTTCGGTCTTAGCTTCTATGTTCTGTGTTTTGAACCCGAGTTTTGAAATCGACTGTTCATAATAACAAGGATATATCGAGTCTCGTTTCTCTTTTACTACCGCGAATGAGAATTAAAATTATTTTTGAGGACTTAAAGTGAAACCTGACCAAGAATACAATACGTCCTGCAACACCAAGAAACCTGACCAAGAATACAATACATCCTGCAACACCAAGTAACCTAACCAAGAATACAATACATCCTGCAACACCAAGAAACCTGACCAGGAATACGATACATCGTTCAACACCAAGAAACCTGACCAAGATTACCATACATCCTACAACACCAAGAAACCTGACCAAGATTACCATACATCCTGCAACACCAAGAAACCTGACCAAGAATACAATACATCCTGCACAATAAGAAACCTGACCAGGATACAATACATCCTGCAACACCAAGAAACCTGACCAAGATTACCATACATCCTGCAACACCAAGAAACCTGACCAAGAATACAATACATCCTGCACAATAAGAAACCTGACCAGGATACAATACATCCTGCAACACCAAGAAACCTGACCAAGAATACAATACATCCTGCAACACCAAGAAACCTGACCAACAAAAATATATCAAAAAGCGTGGTGTACTGAGAACTCGATGCGTCTCTCAGACATGCATTGGAAGGTGGTGTAATAAAAGTCTCAGGAACTCAGACAAATATATCCTTGCACATGGTAACCAGCTGTTAATATAAGAGACGAACTACATCAGATATACGATGACATCCTATCTCTATTGCAAGGCGCGTGGCAAAGAGTAACAGCAGTTATTGTACTTGAAACTCAATTATCATTGCCTTAAACAACAGATGTTTAAAGCATTAATTTTCAATTACCCGATAATTCTCAAGTTCTGTCTACATTCGTGCACGTTTTGTATAAAAGCGAAATACTAAGGACTGGCTCATTTCTTGAATTAAAATAACCATATTTCTATAAAATCTCGTTTTCTCAAATGTTGATCCAGTTTTACAAATGTAAAAGGTTTTACTTGGTAATCTAACGGTTTTTGAACTGCGCGTATACAGCAGAAAACAAACCAATTGTAACTATTGAGAAATATGATTAACACTCTGCTACACGTAGTGGTTTCCTACGCTCCTCTCGCGTTCTCTCAACATCCCACGTGTTTTGATCAGAGTATCAAACACGGAAAACTGTTTTGATCTGTTAATCAGAATCTTCACTTTAAAGGTATGCTGTGCATAAAATTTCCTATTTCAGACCTCCGTGTCATTTTCTTGAGAATAAGTTTCTTTGCTAGTGAAACAAGACGACGTGTCGTTGTCATCTTGTCAACATCATCAGGTCCGTTAGAAATTATTGTAACCACTAAATTGAAGTACTATTTCAAGTGCAGTGAGTAGTCTTCTTCACAATTCCCTGCGGCATCTTAAAATGTATTCATGGCTTTGTATCGAAGTGAGATGAACAGTGAGCTTGCAATGATAGAGACATAACTGTTCAAGGTGTTAAAAAGGTCTCTCATTGCAAGCACGCTACCACGGCCCTACCTTTCAAGATGGCTCAGGGAAATATGAACTATTGTATCCATATATGACCATGGTGTTTTCAAGCATCCATTAAACACAAAAATTCAATGTTAATGGGAACAGCACCTTGTCCGAAAGGAAAAACATACGAATAGGTGTAGCTATCCTCGATAGTTGGACCTTGCGCTTCTCTTTGTTTTACAGATAATGCCCTGCATAGAGTGTATGCAACCATGCGACTCAAAATCCCTTGACATATGATTAACAATGAAACAGCCGCCATTCTGGTTGATTCAAGCTAATGAGGATTGCTTTGTTATCACCAACCAAGACGGCGACAATGACATAACATGCACCTGCTAGACAAACGAGACCATTCTTCTAGAAAGTTCATTTGTGTGGGTTTTCTGACATTGTCAGTCAATTCATTTAAAGTGCAGTACATTGAAATGATTTAGGACTTGATTTAGGAATAATTGATAGCACGATTCATTCCCGGATTCTGTCGTACACTTTCGGAAGAGATTCGGGTAAATTTGGCATAAGTTCAAAAATACTGTCATACTCCCCGTGAGGTAAAATTGTCAATAACTTGGCTACTCTCAGTACCGCTCCTGAGGCAGATAATGGATTATGTTAATGGTGAAAATGGTAATTATTTATTGCCTTCTTAGTCGCCGCTCTAAATTACAAGCGTTGTCAACATAATATTCTTGCAGCGCCCAGTAAAACTGCATGGATTATACCATTGTATATCCCCAGTATATAGTATATTGATAGAGTGCTTTAAGAGAGCACACAGCACACGCGCGCACTTTCCGTTACGTCATTCCTATCTAAAATAACGGTTATTGTAATTTGTACTTTATAAAAGAAATAAAAAACTTGCTTGCTGTGCTGCGTGGTGTTGGGGATTAACAGAACACTCGAAAAGTGTCCAGACCACTCCGCTACTCGTCGTGCTTCTCCTAACACCTTTCTCGTGTTCTGCCAACCCCGCCTGCTTTATAACTGCACGCAGGACGCGCATGCGTTTTCTGTTTCTTAACTGGTGCATGGTAAAACAATTAGCTAGATCTCATGTTCAGCCATGTTACACGACGAAAATAGTGGTTTTACGGCAGCCATGTTGATGGGCAGAAAGATGCAATGTTTTTAACTGACAAGTTTGATCATTTCACAAAGGAGGAATATTCAACATGGCTGCGCCGTCAAACCACTCTATTCCATGAGGTGTTACCAGGTCTTGTCTGGTAAGACGAGCTTGTACTGAAGCTCTTCTTGGCATAAGTTTCGGATACACAAGTAGAGAATAGCTTTACTTTCATTTTGGGAAACTTGCTCTTTTTCTTTCAAACATAATTTAGCAAAGCTTATATTCTTAAACGTTCTTAAAAGTTTGAACTTGCCTTAAAATTTGGCAGCCAACAAGTTTATTTGAAAGTTCTGTAAGACAAAAAGCTGTATATTAACAGTTGTTTTACACTCTAAAGCTCACATAGATCGCATGTCCAAACTTGGCCTTTAGGGGCCACGTTTGTGTTCTACTAAAATTGTGATCATCGATCGAAGCAAAAAAGGGACAAGCAATTAAGAAAGCCGCGTAAAAATCCAGTGATGAAATAAGGATGATTCTGGCGATTTTATGCGATTTTACAAAGTTTTCGCGGTCTATGCATAAATTTTGATTGATTATTTTTTCCTTAAAAGTGAAAAATATTAAACGTTATGGGTTCGAGCTGTTTAACGATTATCCACGAAAGCGAAGTGATTATCGTCTCAGACCAATCACATGGCGTGAAACTAAATACAAGTGTAAGATAAAACTAAAATTGCTTATTTAACAAGTCTGATAATTGGCTTTGAGTGTAGTACTAGTATTCTAATAAAAAACGAAGTTTATAGTCAATGGAGACAATGACTCACTTACAAGGACATTTTCAGCAGCACAGATAAAATAACACTTTTTCACACAACCACCCAAAATGTACATGTAATAGATCAGTTACAAAGAGCAATGATCAATCGGTCCTTTCTGAAAATTCTTCCTAACATAAGAAGATATACTATACTGATAATAGAATAGACATACGTGCAACCGTAAATATACGTAAACATTAATCAAATGATGTACATGAAAAAAGTCATAAATAAGCAATCAAAAATATTAAGTGAATATGATAAATGAGAGTATGATGGTATATACTGTTGTTTGCAAATACGAATGAAGGCAAATTCACAGCTATTTCAAAAAATTTTGAATGCTAGACTGGAAACTCCACGCTGAATAGCATAAAGCAGGTTTAGAACTAAGCTAAAATGTACATGAAACAGTAATGATGAAAAGGTAAATTATACACCGTGAAAAAGATGAAAAAACTTACTGGCGTTTCGGACGCTAGTCCTTCGTCGGAATGGAATAAAATGAATAAAACCATTCTGTACTTTCATAAAATAGAATATCTTGTATGGATACAATATTTAAAGCATGTACGTTTAACCTGAAATTGGCTTAACTGCCCCATTGACATTAATTGTTATGATTCAATATACGCTATCCAGTCATGCAGAAGTCAACATTTTTTTGAAATAGCTGTATGGATTCATTAGTGTGTCCTGGTGATCTGAAAATAACCACATACACTCTATAACTACTCTCGGGAATTGCATTTTTTCATGATTATATCGTTCATGTCATATTATGACAAGACCGCCGTCACTTAATGATGGTGCCAAATCTACAGTAGACCTGTTACGAGGTCCATATCACAAGCTCGAATCACTCTGGTCCATCTGGTACAAATGTCATATATGATAAGCAAAGATGTTCGTACCGAAGCTAGATCAAAATACACATTATGTACAAGAAACGTTGTCATATGGTTCTTATTTTTCAGAATTGATTTCCACGATCATGCTGCAATACTCCAAAGATGGCCACTGCGCTTCGCCTACTTGGGTATGTTATTATATGTGTGTTTAGTTAACGGGAACAGCAGAGGATATCGTATCTGTCACTTTGTCCATCCACCCCACTCAAACAATTTTCAATATAAGAAATACAGGCTTTGTACCATCACGTGATGGCAGCCATGACAAGATCGGAGGCACAATAAGTCTTTTCCCCTCGGAAACTGAATAATTACTAATGTAAATCAGATAAGACTAGATTCGATTGATCATGCCTCCTGTCCTCGCTGCCATCACCTGACGGTGCAAAGCCTCTATATCCTATATACAGCCATTAAGGCATGGCGTGATGGGTCTTTGCTTCCCAATTGAAATTCTACTCTGCTCTGAGTACCTGTTTAAAAGTCTTGATAAAGTTTCTAACAACTAATGCCTACACACACACAGTGTAAACCTCAAATTCTCTGTCTGTCAAGCAATTCATACCAACTGTGGAACTGCAAGTGGAAAGGAGGTACTGGGAGCAATCTTTACAGTTCTCAAAAGCGAACGAGTTAACAGTTTTGGCTCGCCAAAATCCTGCTTGAAGCGCTATTTGACTCACCCCGCTTGGAATATTCGATGGCAGTTCAGCGTTGACGAGCATAAAGGAATTGTAAAGCTTGGAACAAAGGCTAACACCATAAGTCTCGGATAAATAAGCACGACCAACGGGACGGCGGCCGAATGATTCACAGAGCATTTGATAATCTTTACACCAATCCACTTGTTTCGATTTGCCGATAAATCTGGGGAGTCGAGCTTGAATCACAAGAAACTCTTTGTTCTCGAAACGGGTAATTCGTGTCTCTACAACTTCGAAGTTGCTACTTTGATCTCTTGTGCAGAGGGTATATACTACTCCAACAGAAACATCCATCGATAGGGGATACACACCTTTGTTGAGCGAGCTGTTCAAAAATCTTGTACACTCAGTACATCTGTGAAGAGCAAATGAGTTTTCAAGAGTAGCGTTTCCAAATCCTGCTTTTTGAGCAAGTAGTTTAACTCGTTGTCTCGCGGGACACTCGAGGGATGTGTCAAGTGGCATCACGGCACCATACCTTGCCAAACATAAAGCCATCTCATGATCACTTTGGTATCTATCACGGCCGCAGCCTAATGGACGCAGAGCGTAGTTCTCGCATAGTTTTTGATAGTCTCGGCACCAATTTTCGTACTTCGATTTTCCGTCGGAAGTAAGTCGAGCTTTGATGACCAAGTACATATCTTGATTATGCTTCACTTGCTTAGTTCTCAAGACTTCAAAATTGCTTACAGGCAACTCCTTGATGCAGGCAAAATGAAAAAATTCTGCGGTAGACGCGTTGCCATTGTTAACACAATCAAAAGTTGATCCACATATTTCATTGATAAGTGAAGCATTGCAAAACGCGGTTGAACAGCGTGAAAATGCGAACGAATTGAGACGCGTAGCATTATTGAATCCAGCTACATTTGCCAATACTGAGACATGGGTTTCATTGGTGGCGTTGATTAAAATGGAATTATACTGGTCGCGACACGTTAAAGCACCCTGAGTCCTGTATGCATCTTCTATACGAAGCACAGGGCGCTGTCCATACGACTCACAAACGTGTTGATACTCCAAGCACCAGTTGACCTTTATCTTCTTATTTTGGGGAAGTTGTGCTCGAATTATCTTGTATGTAACCCCATCATGGGCAATATTCCTTGTTTCTTGTACTTGCAAGGTATAGTTCGCTTTGACGCATAGTGCGTAGCCAAAACTCTGTGAAGTGTTGCGAAGATTGCAGAATGGGTTGGCTCTTTCGGCGCAGTCTGGACCATCTAGTCTTGTTGGACACTTGCTTGGGCTACAGTCATCAAATGCTATAGTGTTGGTTAAATTGGCTCGAGAAAATCCTGCAGCATTTGCGATAAACTTGGCGAGTCCTGTCGCCAAGCAAGGTTCGTTCTTTTGGATGATCAAGGAATTGTATCTTTCACATCTACCGGGAAAACCAGAGCTACTTGATTGGCAACCAGTTGGTCTCATTCCAAATGACTCGCAAAGACTCTGATAATCACGGCACCAATCTTCACGTTTTGATCTGCCATTCTCTGGTATCTTAACTTCAATCACCCGATATTCCATTCCATTGTAAGACGTTGAGTTGGAATTCACGACCTCAAAATTGTGTCGCTGGTTCTTATCGAGGCATAGAGTGTAAACTTCTCCAGCCAAAACATTTTTGCTAATGCAATTCAACGAGTTGCTGCATTGACGAGGTGGTAGCTTTTTGGTGCAACTAGAGTTATCGCATTGATGAAAAATAAAGGTGTTTTCCAGAGCAGCGCCTTTAAGTCCTGACTTAGTGATAATTGCTGCAGCATTATTTGTCAAATTGCATCCCAGAAAATCATTTGAAGGCATGAACGAATCGTACATTGTGCTACAAAGCGAGCAGTTGCTGTTTATTTTGTTAGCTTCTCCACAGCCCGTCGGACGCCCTCCGTACTGATCACACAGTCTTTGGTAGTCCCGGCACCAGTTTTCGTTGAGTGAGATACCGTTTTGGGGAATGCGGGATTTTAGAGCCGTGTAACGCATTCCATTGTGCTCCACTTGTCTGCTGTCCATAACTTCAAAGTTACTATGAGAAGAGTTGGTACATAGAGTATAGACTTCGAGATGTCTTGCTGCTTGAACATTAGCGCACGAAAGAGATGGCGAACAGCCCGTTGTCGGAATTGTAGAGGAGCAGTACCCGGTACAGCGGTGGAACGCAAAGGAATTCTCATAGGAGGCATTATAGAACCCTGCTGCTTTTGCAACCATGGACACCATAACACGAGGGTCGCAGTCAAGATTATTGCCAGGTAACATGACAGATCCATATTGAGATGCACAGCTTGAATAGACCGAATCTCCAGAGTGCTTTTCGCCGCAGCCAGTTGGACTTTGACCGTATGAGTTGCATAAGATTTTGTAATCCAGACACCAGTCACTACTGCGAGAAGACCTACTTGAGGGAAGCCTAGCTTTTATAGCTTTGTATGCAATTCCTTGGTAAACTGTATCTTTTACTTGCAACACCTTGAAGTTAGACTCGTAGAGTCTACGGCACACGGTAAAGACTTCTTGATTGAGAAGGCTTGCATTGAGGCAATGCAATGATCCATGACACTCAGAAATAAGCAAATCGCGATTACATGCTGCATCAGAGCAGTTTTGAAAAGCAAATGAATTTGCTTCGGTTGCTTCGGTGAAGCCTGCCGAGTTAGCAATTGCTTTGATATTTGTGGTCGAAGTGCAAGCAAAATAGTTATTTCCAGGCATATTGCTGTGGTACTTCGACGCACACCTGCCATAATCAGGGTGGTTTATGTTAGCTTTTCCACATCCAGTTGGTCGTGCATCGTAGGATTCGCAAAGTACTTGATAATCCTTGCACCAATTCTCATGCATTGGCTTTCCGTGGCTCGGAAGGCGTGCCTTGATCGCGACGTAGTTAATGCTGCTATAAACAACTGATCTAGCATCGATAACTTCAAAGTTGGAATCACTGTTGGCACATACGGTATAAACCTCTCGATTGGGTACTCTCCTGCTGATGCAGTAGAGGGCGTTGTCGCAACCGGAATCATTTAAGTGTTTTACACAAGCACTTTCGTTGCAGCTCCGAAAGGCGAAGGAATTACTTGGAGTTGCATGAGTAAACATAGCAGTATTGGCAATATCTGATACGAAGCTGTTAAGAGGACATTCACTTGATTCCATCAACACAGCGTTGAATTCTTCTTGACAGCGGTAATACTGATGACCAGATGCGTACGAGTTTGGGCAGGCCAATGGCCTTTTTCCGTATGACTCGCAAAGTATTTTGTAATCTAAGCACCAGTTGGCGTTTTTTGATGTAGCATTTGTGTTTTTTATCGTTGCTTTTATGGCTAGGAAACTTCGGCTCAAGTATCTGACTTCTCTGTGGTCCAGTACCTTGAAATTCGTTAGTGGCTCAACGCACATAGTGTGAGCGTACTTTTTAGGTACCGTCTGATAAATACAGTGCAAGGAAGAACTACATGTGGATTGCGGTAGCGTTTTTGTGCAATCTTCATCACGACATTTATCAAATGCAAATGAATTAGACGCAGCGGCTGTATCAGTACGATACGACGTGATTGTGTCTGCCTGGATATTTGGAGGACTGGCAATTAAACTTGCGGTTAACATGACAGACCGATATTTATCTCTGCAAAGTGTATTTGCTGACTTTGCTAAGTAACGCATGTCAGCTCCTGTCGGTCGCATTCCATATGAATCACACAGCCTTTCGTAGTCACGACACCAGTTTTCGTACTTTGATTGACCATTACCAGGTAATCTGGCCTTAATGACCAGAAAATCTTTACTTGAATAGATTTGGGGCTTTGCAAATATGATGTCTAAATTGGCGTCTGCGTTGACACACACCGTATACACCAGTCGATCATCTGGGTTCTCTCCGGCATAATAGAACGACCGGGTAAATCTCTGTCCAAATGACTGCGGGCAATCGCTTTGTTCGCACGCATGAAACGCAAATGAATTGTTTTCGTTTGCATTAGTAAATCCAGCATGCCTGGCAATTGTCATGACTCTTTCGTTTTGATTGCAGAGTGAAATATCGTCGTGAAACATCAGCCCATTGTATTCATCTCGACATCGTGTGTATTGGCTGTCATGTCGATACGAGTTTCCACAAGCCAGCGGTCTTCTCCCATAGGTCTGACATAATTTCTGGTAGTCTCGGCACCAGTTCTCGTATCGAGATCGACCATAAAGTGGTACGTTTGCCCCAATTACCAAATATTCTGTCCCATTCATAATCGTTGTCTTGTTGAAAACAACTTCAAATCCACTGTCTGGATCTGCACAAAGTGTGTAGGCTTCTTTATTTTTCAAATAGTTGTGTGCTAGGCATCGAATTGAACTCTGACATCCAGATGTACTCATTGTTTTAGAGCAGTAAGAGGAACAAGAATAGAAAGAGAATGCCTGGTATACAGATGTGCTGCCAAATTTTGCCTTCGAGTTCATTTCATAGACGTAAGGGTAAGTGTCAGAACTCCAGGCTTGGGTGGAATCGGGTTGATAAGCATTGTAAGACAGTCTACAATCAAGTTTGGCTTCCGTCTTTTCGTCTTCAGAATAAGTAGCCACAGGTCGCTTACCAAAGGATTCGCACATGTGCTGATAATCCCGACACCAAGTTTCGTATTGAGATCTTGAATTTGAAGGGATTTTAACTTTAACAGCCAAGTACCTCCAAGACCGGAACACTACCGACTTTGTCTTCAGTACCTGGAAGTTACTGTCGGAGTGAACACAGAAGGCATATACTTCTCGTTTTTGTACTTGCATGTTGATGCTATGAAGATGTTCGTTTGCCCCTGACGCAGGAATGCTATCAGCACAAGAGTCACAAGATCTCATTGCAAACACGTTTGTAGTGATTGCGTCTGTATATCCTGCACTCACGGCCATTTGCGCCAGAAGAGTAACATTTGGACCACACCCAGTGTAGCCATCAGACGGCATAACAGCGTTGTAGCGGGTCCTACATGAACGATGTTTGTGTTCTGGTAATTTTTCAGTTCCACATGCAAGCGGCCTTCGAGAAAACATTGCACAAAGTTTCTCGTAGTCACGACACCAATTCTCATACTGAGATTTTCCCGTAGAAGGTAATACCGCCTTAACAATAAGATAGTTGGTATCTTCTCGATTATATATTTTTTGGCTGATGTAATGGAAGCCCGGTTTTCTATCTACGCAGAGCGTATGTTTAAGGTACGCCGAGTCACTTATTCGAGCCCCATAAATACCGTTAATTGTACCCGAGCTTGGAAACAGGTTTGGGCATCCAGCTCCGTCACAGTAATAAAATCCGAACGTGTTTGTCGTGCTGGCTGATTTGAAAACCTTATAAATAGCTTTTTGCATATTGGAGTATGGTGTGCAACTAAAATGGTTATTCAAAGGCATGGAGGAATTGTAAATAGTGCCGCATTCACCATATCCACTTTGCGTTTTGTATGTCTCGCCGCAACCGGTAGGCTGCTGTCCAAATGTAGCACACAAGCGTTCATAGTCCCTGCACCAGTTCTCATGCCTTGATAATCCATTAACTGGGGTTCTTAGCTGCAGAGCTGTATAAGGAACTCCGTTATATTCAGTCGCACTTGATTTAAGGACTTCAAAATTGCTGTTTGAATCTGTACACAGTGCGTAGATTTCTTTAATTCCTTTGCGCAGTGGATAAACAGCTTCATCGGGTTTCTCACTGAGGTATTTAGAACACGAACTGCAGTTGTGGAACGTTATAGTGTTAAAGTTCGTTGCTTCAGTAAAACCAGCACCTCTTGCAATGCTAACTGCGTCATCATTTGAATCACATCTAACAGGATTTTCTTCAAAGATTGCAGCGCCATATTCATCTCTGCATTGATAAAAGTCTCTCTTTTTCCATGAGTCAGAACCGCACGTTAGAGGAAGCTTCACGAACGACTCACAAAGACGCTGGTAGTCATGACACCAACTGTCATGTTTAGAAGTACCGTCATCTACCACCGAGGCGTGAATCACTGTGTAGTTGCGACCTAAATATGTGTACTCTCTATCATCGATGAGTCGAAATTTACTATCAGGATCTGTGCACAAAGCATGTGTCATTCTCTTAGTGTTTGTTACAAAACAATATAAGTCATTGAAACAGGAAGACGTTATTTTGCTTGGACAAGTTGTTGGGCTTGGGCATTGACCAAAACCAAAACTCCTGCTGGAAGTAGTGTATGTGCGAATCTTTGACTTAAGGATGATGCTATTTATTTTTGTGGCCGGGGTCCAAGGAATATTCGAGCTTCCTTCGAGCATAACTGATCCATAATAGCTTTTACAACCCGTCGCCTCTGGAATTTGATTGTGTTCCCCAGATATTCCTGTTGGTAATCGACCGTATGAACGGCAAAGCCTCTGATAGTCCAGGCACCAGTTGGAAGCTTGAGAAGTGAGCGCAGCCGGCACCTCCGCTTTGACTACGAGGAAGTTGGTCCCCTGTGAGACATGCTCTTTGGTATCATGAACATTAAAATTACTATCTGAATCTGTGCATACGGTATAGACTGTCCCTCCTGCAATGTTACGGTTCAGGCAGTACACGCCTCCTGTGCATCCAGAAGAAGGTAATATCCTAGGGCAATCAGAACAATTATAAAAGGCAAAAGAGTTTTGAATCGTGGCATCCGTCAAACCGGCATGAACTGCTATCCGAGAAACGACATCCCGCGGGTCACAGCCAAGCTGGTCATCAGTCATCACTGAGTCGTACTGATCACGGCAAGCTCGCAGACCCTCGTCCTTTAGTCGGCTTCTTCCACACCCTGTCGGCCTCAATCCATAACTCTTACATACCATTTGGTACTCCTTACACCAGTTTTTGTGCTTTGACTTGCCGTCTTGAGGAAGTTTCAGCTGAAATACATGATATTTTTGTCCATTGTAAGTCGTTTTAACTATCCGAGTAATGCCCCCGAACACTCGTCTTGGACCTCGACACACGGTGTATGCCTCTTTCTTGGCATGACTATTTCGAAGACAGTACAAGGATGTAGAACAAGACGACGTCAGAGTGTTTGTGCAATACGATGAACACCGGTGAAAGCCAAATGAGTACGTAGTACTTGCTTGATGATAACCAGCGTCATAGACTATCTGTTGTACCATTGATGATGGATTGCACGAGAGATCATTATTGCTTGGACGAGAGGACGAGTAAGTTGTTTCGCAATCAATGTATTCTGCTGACGTATATGCAGTGCCACAACCTGTAGGCTTTAACCCATAAAGGTCACATAACTCTTTATACTCCGTACACCAGTTGTTGAACTTAGAACGCCCGTCTTTGGGAACTCTTACATGTAACGCAAGGTAAGGCAGGTTCTGGAAAGTAGTCCAAGTTGTACTCAAGACAGAAAAAGCGCCCTCTGGTTCAGCACATAACGTGTATGCTATACTGTCAGACAAATTCTTATCTAAGCAAGCAACTTCAGCAAAATCAGAGCTGCACACCGGATCCTTTGAAATACACTGATCACACTCCTGAAACACAAATGTATTCTTAACATCGGCTTCGGAGAACCCAGCCATGTTCACCACGGCTGCCGCTTTAGCATGTGAAGGACAACCGAGAATATCTGTTCGTGGTGTGATTGTACGGTATTCGTCTCGGCAAAGACTATTTTCTTCGAACTGATACTTAACACTACATCCAATTGGCTGCTTGTTGAAGGATTCACAAAGGCTTTGATATTCTCTACACCAGTCTTTCTTAACTTGTCGAGGTATCTTAACCTGCAGGGCCAAAAAGTCAATACCCTGATGAGTGATCTCGCGTGTCTCAAGGACTTTGAATGCGCTTGTAGAAGCACCATCAGTACACGCCGTGTACATTTGTGAACGATGTGAGTCGTAAAATACATATAAATTATTATTAATCGAGCTCGAACCAGGTACATAATTAACACACGGGTAACTGTCCTCGGTTCGATAAATTGCAAAGGTGTTTGAGGAAATTGCCTCTGGAAAACCTGCTACCTTTGCAAGCTTATAAAGAATGCTTGATGCTGTATTTGAAAAGTAAAGGTTCTTCTGTACGACGGCGTGATAGCTCTTTCCGGGAGTACCATAATGGTTTTGGTACTCATAATATTGGCTAAATGCTACAGGACGCAGTCCATAAGATTCACACAGTTTCTGATAATCCCTACACCAGTTTTCGTGATACGAATACCGAGTGGCAATAATATCCAATTTCAAGATCTTGTAAGTCGTGTTTTCGTGGAATATATCCCTGTGTTCGTGGACAACAAAACTGCTGTCGCTTTTCTTCGAGCACACGGTAAAAACGTTTTGATCCGCATTTAATTTTAGGCAAGGCAACGATTCAGGACAAGAATTTTCGTCTAACTGGTATGGGCAAACACCATCGCATGAACCAAAAGCGAACGAATTGTTTGAAAAGGCTGAATTGAATCCGGCTTGCCGTGCCACTGTGGCTACCGTGTCACTTGACTGACAGCCAATAGGGTCGCCGGTATTCATGAAAGCATCAAAGTCGTCGCGGCACTTTGTGATTCTTGTATCGTTCCTGAAAGATCGTCCACAACCTGAAATAGAAACGGTTGGAATTTGGAATTTATTTGTATTCCAAAACTGGGATATATCCAAGTGAATCACGTGACTGATCAGAATGATTCCTTTGCTAAATGTTTTATAAGAAGTAGTAAAACCAATAGAGGCTTTGCACCATCACATGATGGCAGCCATGACAGGAGGCACAACAATGAGTCTTTCGATCCTGGGAAACTGAATCCTTTCTCATGTAAATCAGATTAGACCAGATTCGACCTTTTTTTCAAGGTTGGCCGCTCATCCAAATTTGAGAAACTTGACGCGCCACGATACCAGAACAGCAGCTTTATAATGAGAATTATCATACATCTCTATGAGATGTTTTGATAAGAAATCATAAATTAAATTCGTAAATCATTTTAAAAATATCAAACTGTCTGCTCAATTTTACTGAATATGAGTTTTTGAGTTTGGTGGCCCGTCGAGTTGGATGCGCACGCAACCTTGAGAAAACGGTCTATTGTTCCTGCCTCCTGTCATGGCTGCCATGTGGACTGATTTGCGGAACTGACCTACGGGTCTAGCTGTGTAGGCCTTGCACAGCATCTTGTAGTCTTCACACCAACTACTGTTAAAAGACCTTCCACTTGATTCGATGGTTGCATGGATGACTAGGAATTCGACATTTTTGTACGTTGTTGTTGCTGTTGTAATCACTTTAAATCCTCTACCTTTCTCTGTGAAGAACATTGTTTTAACGTCATCATCATTATCATCATCATCATCGTCATCAAATGTATCTTCATCATGTATATGATCACCGTCGTCATCATCATCATCATTATTATCATCACCATCGTCGTCATCACCATTATCATCATCATTATTATCATCACCATCGTCGTCATCACCATTATCATCATCATTATTATCATCACCATCGTCGTCATCACCATTATCATCATCATTATTATAATCACCATCGTCGTCATCTCCATTACATCATCATTATTATCATCACCATCGTCGTCATCACCATTACATCATCATTATTTCATCAACATCGTCGTCATCACCATTACATCATCATTATTATCATCACCATCGTCGTCATCACCATTACATCATCATTATTATCATCACCATCGTCGTCATCAACATTATCATCATCATTATTATCATCACCATCGTCGTCATCACCATTATCATCATCATTATTATCATTACCATCGTCGTCATCACCATTATCATCATCATTATTATAATCACCATCGTCGTCATCTCCATTACATCATCATTATTATCATCACCATCGTCGTCATCACCATTACATCATCATTATTATCATCAACATCGTCGTCATCACCATTACATCATCATTATTATCATCACCATCGTCGTCATCACCATTACATCATCATTATTATCATCACCATCGTCGTCATCAACATTATCATCATCATTATTATCATCACCATCATCATCGTCATCATCATCATCATTATCTTAACTGAGAAATTACCAGAGAATTATTTACTTATAAGAGTACTAAACAAATGCAATGTTTTATGATAGTATAATAGCTTTTCAAACATAAAACCAAATCTGTTAGTACAATCCTGTGATCAGGCACGACTTTTTCTATCCATTAGAAATATTCGTGGTGGATAAGGATTAACATATGACCAAAACACAAGTCTTTCAGAATCTTTAAGGCAGCTTTGTACTCACCGCAATTTTTCCCATCAAAGCCGTCTGGGCATGCGCAAAAGTAGTCATTATTGCCGTCAACACACTGCCCTCCGTTCAAACAAGGCTGACTATAACAGTCGTCCAAATCTGGGGAAAAAACAAAAACCAAGTCCAGATCAACATTATGGAGGTAATTCTTGTGGTACCAATGGTGGTGTTGTGGTAGTACTCTCGCCTTTCACCTCTTGGGTCTCTGGTTTCATTCCTGAACTCAGAACCTTATGTGAGTAGAGTTTTTTGGGTGTGTTCCTTGACTCAAAGGGTTTTCTCCGGGTTCTCTGGTTTTCCTCTCTCCACAAAAGTACCAAATTCTAATACGATTGTGAAGAGACCTTTTGTTTGGGCGTAATAGTGTTTTCCCATGTCAGGCCACACGTGTCATTCTCAAGAGTGTCGTTTCTTTGTTTAATAGTTGCACACGAGAAGACACATGAGTATGGATACAGCTCAAACGAATAATCTCATTCTCAAAGGAATGACACGTGGTCTTAAATGTAAAAATATTACGCCCAAGATATAAAGGTCTATTAGCCGAGTCCTGACTTCGAAATTCTTATTTTGATTCGCACGTTATCTGCTACTTCAATTAGAATTATTATTTGCTTACTAATGTCGCACGTGTAGCCCAGCATTCCTGTCGGGCAGTCACAAGTGTAGTTACCAAGCCCATCAACGCACGTCCCATTATTGTTGCAGGGTTGTTGGTCGGAGCATAACGATATTACTGTTAATCATATACAGAAATAGTGGTCAAACATTATTTTACATCTGTGGCATCATGATGCACTGCAATGATATGATATGATATGATCCAATCTTATCTCTTATATTTTAGCTAAGAAAGCACTTGCCTTCTTCACAATATCGTCCATAAGTGCCTTGCATACACAAGCAAGTAAAATTATTAACGCCATCGATACAAGTTCCTCCATTTTCACATGAATTGGGTAGGCAGTCATCCATGTCTGATGTAAACAACGATTAGTAAACGTTAATTTGGGATCGTAATTGTTGGCAACCAATGGCTGAGCCTAACCGGAAGTGGCCTCGAGGTGCGTTCATACGTTTGTGTCCGAGCGGAGGCTTGGTAAGTACTGTCAACAGTACGTTTAAGAATTAGTTTGATACTAGGCATGATAATATTGTTTGTTATTATATAGTCACCTAACTACGCGCGCTCTAATTGGTCGAGAACTGTGCATGTGCTGTATATAGGAACGGAGCTCGGTGCTTACGTCATCCCCACGTAAAAAATAACTGTTATGAATGTTGCGTTCTGATTGGTTTGGAGTGCGTGCTTTATGAGAGCACATTGAACGCTCGCGCACTTTCCGTTGCGTCATTCCTATCTATTATTGTAATTTGTATTTTATAAAAGAAATAAAAAACTTGCTTGCTGTGCTGTGTGCTGTCATAAAGCACTTGGGGATTGGCACAACACTCGAGAAGTGTCCAGAAGCACTCCATCGTGCTTCTCTTACCACTTCTCTCGTGTTCTGTCAACCCCCGCGTGCATTACAGCACACAGCACGCGTGCGCGTTTTCTATTTCTTCAATGTACGTGTTCTAACTTACTGTTTTCGCAATGAGTTCCATTGAATCCAACTAGACATTCGCACTTGTACGAAGAACTTTGTTCAATACATTCACCGTTGAGACAAGGAGATGATCCACACTCGTTGACGTCTGCAAAAAAAATAAAACATAAATTCCAAGGTTAATGCCACAATGGAAAAGTGACTGATTCTATATATTACTCCTTACTTTAATACTATGATCATTGATAATTTCACCCTCGCTGATCTACTATGTAGTTTTATTTTCCCAAGGCAGTACTGGTGATTTGTGAAAGAGTACTGAGGGGATTGTCTCCCGGTTCAACAGGCTATCTCAGTTTGGAGGCATAACACTAATGTACTAACAAATCACTCATGATTGTAAGCTGCACGGAGCCTGTATGGAGCCTGTAAAGTCCTCCGCTGAACATCAGATGTAAAGCCCATTTAAACAATGTGGAATACGCTATATAAGAACCTCCCATTATATAAAAACCTCCCATTACTGATTACATGAGGGAAGATTCTCTTTCCTTTTCGATAGAAATCATGAAGAAGATTCATTCATTATGAGTATGTGTTGTCAAGAGCTTCAGAGAACTCGACATTTTATGGTATTTTGGTTACCTATCCTGTTCCACACTGCGACAGGCTTCCAGCTTCCACTTGCTATTTTATGATAAATGCCGTCCGAAGATGCTGTAAATCACATAAAACCAAACCTTAGATTAGTGTTTGTTTGAGAGAATATATCTTTTTACTCAGAGCTGTGGAGCTGGGGGTGACTATTTTTCAAAGTGGTATGTCCCGCACTCCCCTGTGATTAGGACAATACATGGACAAAATACGCAGTGAATTAGGCCATCGAATTGAATCACCTATACAGGATCTATATTCGTTCTCTTGACTGAAACTGAAATTGTAAGTAATTACCATTTAGTTATTAGAGTTTATCGTAAGGAAGGAGAACGTTTTAGTTGAAACCCAAACAATCCCGATCGGGCACCCCCCCCCCCCCACCATCCCTCTCCCTTTTCAAACCACTCCGTGCCCTCTGCTCTTCAACCTTTATCTGTAATTTAAAATATTTCAGTGGTAGAAAATTATATATCATTATGTGAGGGATTATCAAGAAATGCCGTGAAATGGCTAGTTTAGATCTAAATAAACCCAGTTAAGTGTGTGACCACAAAACAATGGCTTTAATTAGAGGGTGGACGACTGGTTTCGCGGTCACTCGGTCAAGCAAATTTGGGAAACATCTGCCGGACACTGCTATGGATGTTGCTGCCTGTCTGTCTTTTTATCTGCGTTCCTGTCTACCTTTCTGTCTGTCTATCCTGTCTGTCTGACTGTCGTATGTCTGACTATTGGCTTTTTTACCTCCCCAAAAGTTTCCATTACTGTCTGCCCATGTCAGTTCTGCTATTGGTTCATCATTATTGTCCGTGACAGGCAATACTGGCAGTTCATTGGGTAAAATCACTGAAAGTTTATCCCTCGCTTCCATCCAATCCTCTTCTCTTATCTGGATCCATCTTTCGAACAGCGAATCAGTGGTTTTGAAGAAATAGTTGTGATTATGAGACACTCCATACAGGGTCAGGTTTACGTCATCGTACCCAACCAATGATAGCACTTTAAAATTTATGGCTAGAAAAAAAGGAATTGATATGTATATCGATGACGTCATCAAGATTATCACCTGAGTATCCCACGTCATGTTGGGTGGTACAGTGTGAAGCACAGGAAATGTTTCTACCTTTTTTACGCTTATCTTCATTGCCCTGATTTGATCAGCCCAGAGATTGTTTCGGGGTTTTATCTGTGAGTTATAGACTGACTTAGATCAGCCCAGAGGTCGTTTCAGGGTAAGATAGACTGTGAGTTAGCCATGCCCTGACATAGATCGGTCTAGAGGTCGTTTCAGGGTTTGATATGTGAGTTAGTCATGCCGTGACTTAGATCAGCCCAGAGGTTGTTTCAGGGTTTGATCAGTGAGTTAGCCTTGCCCTGACTTAGATCAGACCAGAGGTTATTCCACTAATAGATGAAAGTTTCTTGGTTGTTGAAGGAAATAAAGAAAGATGAGGTTATCATACTTGCTCATCCTATGTCCTATATTCTATATCCTTACTCTTACCTGCCCAGCTAAGTCCTGAATTCGACATCACAAAACAGTTTGGCTTATCGCTAAGAAGAAAACAGTAATTGAATGAAGTAAGATTAATGTCTGTTTACAGATAAAGGTATCACTTGTGCCATTTTACAGAGCTGACTAGCAGTTGCGGATATAGAGATCTCAGAAAAGCAGAGGGAAGGGGGTAAATAATTGGCGTTAGAAAAATGTCACTGCTGAGTGCGCAAAACGAAACCACGGGATTGAAGGTTTGGGAGCATGCGGCAGTCCCAAGGAAATTCTTTGTTTCCAGAAATGCAATTTCCTACATTTTGGGGATATTTAGGAACAAGAAAAGGTAAATATAGGAATTTCAAACTAAAAGAGAGGACTGCGGCCAAATTGCCCCCCCCCCCCCCCTCTTAATCCACACACTAAATCTGCCCCAAAATCCGTCTACAAATCCACCTCCTTAAATCCACCTCCTTAAATCCACCTCCTTAAATCCACCTCCCTAAATCTACCTCCCTAAATCCACCCCCTAAATCCACCTCCTTAAATCCACCTCCCTAAATCTACCTCCCTAAATCTACCTCCCTAAATCCACCTCCCTAAATCCACCCCCTAAATCCACCTCCCTAAATCCACCTCCCTAAATCCACCCCCCTAGATCCACCCCCCTAAATCTACCTCCCTAAATCCACCTCCCTAAATCCACCCCCCTAGATCCACCCCCCTAAATCCACTTCCCTAAATCCACCTCCCTAAATCCACCTCCCTAAATCCACCCCCCTAGATCCACCCCCTAAATCCACCTCCCTAAATCCACCCCCTAAATCCACCCCCTAAATCCACCTCCCTAAATCCACTTCCAAAGTCTAAATGCCTACTCACCGATTTTGATGTACGTTACACAAGGAAACCATTCCACTTGTTTTAGCCAATAGCAAACTACGCATAAAATGAGGAGCTAAGATTGAAACGGCAAGGGAATTAGTAGTATGGACCTCACTTTCAATAGTCTTTTCTTTTACATATATAGTTTTGCTGTCATGCATTTATTAACAAGATAGGAATAGGAATAGGAATAGGATAGGAATGGAATAGGAATGGGATAGGAATGGGATACGGATAGGATAGGACAGGACAGGACAGGACAGGAATGGGATATGAATTCAGCGATATGGATTCTGGATCATTTTAGCTAAATCGCAACATCCAGATTCCCTTACACCAGGCAAAGCCCTGTTAGGTATTTTCTTAAATCATCGAGCGTTACCTTGAGCAGGGCTGTTAGTTTTCTGTCCGTATACTTCAACCCGCATACACATCTTGCCGACGAAAGTCTTTGGTTTGAACCGAACATAGCGAGCTGTGACGGGTTGATTTAGTGTTTGTCGTAATGCAAAGTGTTCTACTGAGCTTCCGATAAAAACCTGTAATCAAATACGATTTACAATCGTTTACAAATTTCTCAGGCGCTGATTGTTTATTTTTTTATCATCATTAAGAGGACATTTGAAACTCACCTTATTGACTCCATTGATTTGATAGGTGATCCATGTCGATCTGTCACTACTGTAGTCAAGGAGAAATGACGTCACTGAGCTCAAAGGACCACAATAACGAGGTTGTGTGGCAACCTGTAATAGTCAACAATGGAAAAGAAAGTAAGTCCACCACCCCTGCCTCTAGCAATCTCCTTACCTGTGTAATGTTGTAGGTGTTGCCTAGATCTATTTCTAGGTACTAGTGAGCAACCCCCTTACCTGTATAACGTTGTAGGTGTTGCCTAGATCTATTTCTAAGTTAAAGTCAGCAACCCCCTTACCTGTATAACGTTGTAGGTGTTGCCTAGATCTATTTCTAAGTTAAAGTCAGCAACCCCCTTACCTGTATAACGTTGTAGGTGTTGCCTAGATCTATTTCTAAGTTAAAGTCAGCAACCCCCTTACCTGTGTAATGTTGTAGGTGTTGCCTAGATCTATTTCTAAGTTAAAGTCAGCAACCCCCTTACCTGTGTAATGTTGTAGGTGTTGCCTAGATCTATTTCTAAGTTAAAGTCAGCAACCCCCTTACCTGTGTAATGTTGTAGGTGTTGCCTAGATCTATTTCTAAGTTAAAGTCAGCAACCCCCTTACCTGTGTAATGTTGTAGGTGTTGCCTAGATCTATTTCTAAGTTAAAGTCAGCAACCCCCTTACCTGTGTAATGTTGTAGGTGTTGCCTAGATCTATTTCTAAGTTAAAGTCAGCAACCCCCTTACCTGTGTAATGTTGTAGGTGTTGCCTAGATCTATTTCTAAGTTAAAGTCAGCAACCCCCTTACCTGTGTAATGTTGTAGGTGTTGCCTAGATCTATTTCTAAGTTAAAGTCAGCAACCCCCTTACCTGTGTAATGTTGTAGGTGTTGCCTAGATCTATTTCTAAGTTAAAGTCAGCAACCCCCTTACCTGTGTAATGTTGTAGGTGTTGCCTAGATCTATTTCTAAGTTAAAGTCAGCAACCCCCTTACCTGTGTAATGTTGTAGGTGTTGCCTAGATCTATTTCTAAGTTAAAGTCAGCAACCCCCTTACCTGTGTAATGTTGTAGGTGTTGCCTAGATCTATTTCTAAGTTAAAGTCAGCAACCCCCTTACCTGTGTAATGTTGTAGGTGTTGCCTAGATCTATTTCTAAGTTAAAGTCAGCAACCCCCTTACCTGTGTAATGTTGTAGGTGTTGCCTAGATCTATTTCTAAGTTAAAGTCAGCAACCCCCTTACCTGTGTAACGTTGTAGGTGTTGCCTAGATCTATTTCTAGGTACTGGTTGGTGTCTTCTGTCCCAGCACACCACCCTCCACCTTCCAGCTGTGCGTCCAACCGGGCATAGTGGGGTGCATGTGTGGTATTCAGTGTAGATGAAGAGGTCATTTGATTATCAGCAATTGTTTTAGAGCCTACTCCAACATCTGGGGGGGAATTTTAGTAGTTATTATTTTCAATTGATGTGTTTCTGTTCCTTTAAAATTATCCAGCAACCTAAAAATCTACTATCCAGCCCTTCTAAAGCAATTACCATTGTATGTGAGTGGAGTTGCTTGTTGGTTCTCTCCTGTGCTTCGAGGATTTTGCTTTGGTTTCTCAGGTTTTCTCCCTCCTCAAAAATCAACTTCTAAATTCTACCAGTTTTTACCAGCTTACTACAGATACACCGTGCTGATGAGGCCCAATACAGGCCGAAACAGCTGTCCACGGTTTGTAGTTGAGCTGACGTATTTTTTGCGCGACTTGAAGTTGTGAAAGGCTCATTGGCTTTCTTCTTCAGTCGTTTCATACAAGGCTCGTAATTTACCTATTACTCATGTTCTCATATGATTCCGAGTCCATCCCACACGGCTTACCGCCTCATCTCTCATCTGAATTCTAATTTGATCATGGAACAGGGGATTGTTTTAGGTGTTACACTTGTAGTACAATGATAGTTCTTATTAAATTAATTGACTAAATTTACTTATTTAACAGAATGTCACAAATTATAACAAATGTTGAAAAAAATACCTTTGTTCTGTGACTCGTGACTGCACCCATGATATGTCACGCGTAACGCCATCTCTCGGTGCCATTTGATTGGCTGAAGACGAACAAATCTCATTGATATTCTCTGTTGTATGATGTTCCTTTTGATGTTGGTTGCGTCCGAGTTGGCCTTGAATTCCTATGAAGGTAGGTAATCTTTATTTAAACACAGTTAAAGAAGATATAACTAGCTAAAAACTAGTGTGAGCTGCGTCGGTGTTTCTAATGAAACAGTAATGATGAAAAGGTTTTTTCATCTTTTCACGGTGTATAATTTACCTTTTCATCATTACAGTTAAAGAACATCACTTGTATATGAATATAAATAATAAAAGAAACAAATACAGCAATACATGGACAAGGTTATTGAACATTCTATAAAAATTAAACTCTTTACAGGGCCACCATTACATGGTGCACGTGCAACCCCCCATAAAAGGTTAAGGTCCGCTCATCCATCTCCTTTTTTTTTGGTTCTGCTTTCTTTTGGCTATCTATCTCCCTGTAAAAGGTCTGGTTACGGCCCTGCATTGTTCATTGTGTGTTATTGCTCATCATGTGTTTATCGTCATGTGGCATTATCATAGTTCCAGTCTCTAGTATATCTGATATGTGTACAGGATTAAATGACAAGTCATCATGCATCATTCATTGTCATCATTGCTGCTTTTACAGTCATCAGTAATCATGTGATCAGTGATCTCAGCATCTTTGTAAATCAGTTAGTACTGAAGTGTCAAATAAATTTTATTATGTTGCATAAAGTATGTATCATCATTATCATCATCACAGGCATCGTCGATCATTCATCATTATCATCATGCTTCTATATGGGTCAATTGTCAATTATGTAATACATCTGATAATCCATGCATCATCATCATCACATCAGACATCATCGTCTATCATTCATCATTATCATCATGCTTCTATATGGGTCAATTGTCAATTATGTAATACATGATGATCCATGCATCATCACAGGCATCATCGTCTATCATTCATCATTATCATCATGCTTCTATATGAGTCAATTATGTAATACATGATGATCCATGCATTATCAGCATCGCATCAGGCATCATCGTCTATCATTCATCATTATCATCATGCTTCTATATGGGTCAATTGTCAATTACGTAATACATGATGATCCATGCATCATCACATCAGGCATCATCGTCTATCATTCATCATTATCATCATGTTTCTATATGGGTCAATTGTCAATTATGTAATACATCTGATAATCCATGCATCATCATCATCACATCAGGCATCATCGTCTATCATTCATGATTATCATCATGCTTCTATATGGGTCAATTATGTAATACATGATGATCCATGCATTATCAGCATCGCATCAGGCATCATCGTCTATCATTCATCATTATCAACATGCTTCCCTATGCATGGCCGAATCTTTAAAAACTTAACCATTCTATCATAATCATAATCTTGTATCATGGTTTTGTTTAAAACATCTACCCGGGTGTTTATGTATTAAATGGTGTAATGAATGAATACAGTTAACCCGAATGGCATCAACATGGATTTGATGTAGATATTTGCGGCATTTTATATTTACCCTAATATAGCCATTTTCTTTGTAGTAATGCCATTTCATCCCATCCATGCTGTACTGTAGAACAAAAGTCTTGATAAATGCAGCCTGACCATCGATTGTACCACCTTGGGTTAAGACCTGCAATAAAGGTAAGGTTAGTTTATGTGATTTAAATTGTTTTATCCCGCGATGCCCTGAAATTTTGGGCTGATCTAAGTGAGGGCACATTCAGTTATAGATCGATCCCTGAAACAAACTCTGGGGTGATTTAAGTTAAGGCACGGCTAATTTATAGATCGATCCCTGAAACAACCTCTTGGATGATCAAAGTCAAGGCACGCCTAACTCAAAGATTGAACCCTGAAACAACCTCTGGGCTGATCTAAGTCAGGGTACGCCTAACTTACAGATCGATCCCTGAAACAACCTCTGGGCTGATCTAAGACACGGAATGGCTAACTCACAAGGGGAATCCTGAGACTAAACCTCTGGGCTGATCTAAGTCAGGTTATGGGTAACTCACAGGGGGAACCCTGGACACCTTTTTGCACTGATCTAAGTCGGGGCACGCGTGACTCACAGATCGAATTGTAATAGCGTTTTAGGTCTTGGTAAGGAGGAAAAATACTCGATTCAAACATAGTTAATAAAGGGGAATAGGTTTGGAAACTCTATTGTTATAGGCTATTCACTTTTTTCAAGCGTGACCGTGTACGATTCTTTGTTTTACCATTGTTGGCAATGGCTGAGTGAACAGACCAAAATCTTTCTTTTGGCTAGCTAGTTCAAAATACCTAAAGATTTATAAGAGATATTTGAATAGTCCTTACAATAATCCCATAGACGAAGTTTATGTTTACTTATTTTGCAATTTCGGGATGAGCATAAATCAAACATTGTGGCACGGTCAAGACCGGTACAACAATCAAAAGCGAATAAAGACCTGATACTATAGGTTTCCTAACCATTCCCCTCTATTAACTATGATTCAAAGAAGGGACCTATCAAGCTCACCTAACATGCGATAGCATCACTGCTTCATTTCGGTACTCCCATTACACAGTCATCTAATACGAAGCATACTCTATCTCGTTACTTACCACTGTTAAAGTGATCCGCGCAAGAAAATCTACTTCATAGTACTGCCTGCGGTCCAAGCTAAACCTTTCCAGAGGCACCCACGAGCGGTTGCTATGGGTACGAGCTTTGTGGGGTACGTGTTTCTGGGTGTCGTTTATTCTGCGCCAAGAGGATGCATAGGCTTGACTTTCTTTCAGAACAAACTCTTTTTCGCAAGCTAAAGTAAAAAAAATAACGAGAGGATTTGTTGGTTCGTCAATTGTTTTCTGACAGTGTCGTCATCATATAACTCACTGCGACGTCACATCATTTCTGATAGTGCCGTCATCAAAGTACTTCATTATGACGTCACATCATTTCTGATAGTGTCGTCATCACAGTAGCATTGTGACGTCACATCATTTCTGATAGTGTCGTAATCACAGTACCTTATTGTGACGTCACACCATTCTGGCATTCATATTATTACTGTACTTCGTCTTCAAATATTCATTGCAAATAATCAAAAATGTTTTGCACCAAGAACAAACATCATACGACATACTTGTTGGCTTTACACCGCGTCATCAGGCGCGTCATTGCAGTGACGTCATTACTATTGTGATGGCATTTTCATACTATTACTATACGTCACTTCTAAAGCCTTGCATTGTAATGAATCATTTAGTGTCACAATCTATGCAAAACGCGCATCACATACTTCTTTAACACACGCTTATCAGCCAATCATCACGCGTGCAGTATTTCAAATATTTTTTATTGCGTCATATAAGTTGTTATTTGTCATCGGATATGTCATCTCCCAGTAAGCATATATCAGTTTTTTTTCTCGTCAGAGACTGTTTGAATGTATCATCATTACAAGATCAGCTGTTTCAGTCTCATATTAAGGATTGTCTTGTTCAATACCCTACAAGATGGCGGAAGGAACGCGGCGGGAGTCTCAACACACGTCAGGTAACAAATTCTTTTCCAACTTACCTAACGGCGAGTAAAATGTATACTGAACAAAGCTAGTTGCTGTAGTCCCTGGAAAAGACACCCCTGACTGCAAGCAGATGTCAAATTCTCCTGCGTAGATCAGCGACACGTGAGCTGATACCACGTGACTTTTCCCTTGACTGAGCTTGCGCAGATGGTCGGCTCGAGTCTTCAGGAGAAATCTTATTGCTTTTGTTTGATTTATCCTCTTAAACTGTAAGAAAGAGACATGAAAAAAAAAATTGTTAAAACTTGAAAAATTTAGAAGATGGGATTCCAGAAGCTACCAAATCGATCTTAGGTAGACTGCAACCCAATCCTTTACCGCCTAAGTTTAGTTTACATTCTCCAGGTATAAAGAAGGTCTTTGATCAGTTTTGAAAAAAGCTTCAAATCTTATCGCTACTACCCTGAACAACGTTTGTGATTATCAAAGACAGGGCACGGCTCCCTCAGAAATCTAATTGTAATTTAGCATGTTTGGTTTTGCGGAGAGAGGATAATAACTGACTTACCTTGATGTTAACAGCGCTCCCATTGGTTATGCTAGATGGCAGGCCAGTGATAGTCTCCAATTTTTCAAACACCACAAATGGAGGTAAAGTATACTTGATTTGGACGTCAACAGCACTAGCTTTTGAGAGGTTATTGATATGGGATACCTGTGTCGTATACGTTACGAGGTCCCTAGAATACGATAGAACAGCAATTTACAGATACACTCAATAGGGGTTTTGCACCATGATAAATGGCAGGAAAAACAGAATCGTTTTGCGTAAGAAAAAATATATTTCCAGAGAACAAAGGGATTTTATTGTTCTGCCATCTAACCACAGGCAGCCCAAGCTGTATTACGGACGTGGGGCACGTGATGGCGCAAGTCCTCTATAGCAAAACTTATTGTCGAGATTTGCGCACTGTGATTGGTTCAAAGGGTTTTGTCAATGCCGTACCGTGACGTTTTCCAGGCATGATAAAGGTCCAGATATAGTCATACGAAATTATTTACCCTGCACGCGCGCTTCAATTCTTTCTTTACACATTACGTCACTGTTGCCATGTTGGTGCTCTTAATATTCAACAAAAAGTTTCCTCATTAGCATCTTTTAGCGAAACCACCAATGTGGCTGCCATGTCTTCTTGGGAATGCTTGCAAACCATCAATAAACGTATCTTAACAGTTTTACTGTCTTACTTACCCAGATATTGTTTCCTCGTTAGCATCAGACGAGAAGTGAAGATTCAAAAAAGGCCTAGCACGGCTTCCTTTAATTGGACTTAGCTGAAGAACACAAATCACGTGTCAAATGTTGGTGAGTTAATCTAATCCACAGGAAGCCAACTGCTCAGAAGTGAGTAAGACTAAAGTAACTCACTCCCAGTTGTACAAAGCATAGATAGCGCTATCCGCCGGATAAATCCTTATCCAGTGGATAAGTCGATGCTGTTCTTTAGTTAAATTATCCACTGGATAAGACTTATCCGTTGGATAGCGCTATCCATGCTTCGTACAACCGGGCCCAGACTTCTAACTACTAGGAAGTGCGTTACCAGAATTTCGGATTTGATATAGTTTTCTTGTTACATGAAATGTTCGCTACGCCTTTATTTTTTTATTTCGATAAAAAGGTGTTGCTAAAAAGAAAGTGTCGGAAAATCATGTCTTGGCTGAAGAAATTTGACTTAGAAAACTGAAAATTGAAGTGCGACGGAATATGCCACATCTAAAATTGTGAACTAATGTAGGTTTCAGCGAAAATTTTATAACAATTCTAAGCCGGGCCTCCTGTGCCCTAGCTTGATAGAAAACGATACATTAATAATTAACTTCGATTCAGCGGGGTTTCAAATCACCTAAAGTTCGACGTTACTATGCAGAATGAATACTTTAATTTATTATGGGATATTTTAGTTATGCTAAAAATACTTGGCGTTTCTTGGAATGGCCCAGAAGTAAGTAATAATAACCTTCTAAATATAGGCTTGAAAAGGCCTCCTGTTGGACGGTCTGTCTTGATAAGTCTACATGACAACTTTTCTTTTTTGCCTAGTTTTCCTACCTTTCTTCCTCTCTTCCTCTCTTCCTCTCTTCCTCTCTTCCTCTCTTCCTCTCTTCCTCTCTTCCTCTCTTCCACTCTTCCTCTCTTCCTCTCTTCCTCTCTTCCTCTCTTCCTTTCTTCCTTCCTTCCTTCCTTCCTTCCTTCCTTCCTTTATTTCTTCCTTTATTTCTCCCTTTATTTCTTCCTTTCTTCCTTTCTTCCTTTCTTCCTTTCTTCCTTTCTTCCTTTCTTCCTTTCTTCCTTTCTTCCTTTCTTCCTTTCTTCCTTTCTTCCTTTCTTCCTTTCTTCCTTTCTTCCTTCTTTCTTTCTTTGTCATGTTTGCGTTTTTCCTTTAGATTTGGCCATGAGGATTGAAAAGAGACAGAAATAAAAGGATTACAGATAACCACTTCAAGGTTAAACACGTAGAGGTCATTAATGACTTTATTTTGGGATTCTTGATTTCATTATTCGATTCGAACATTCATTATTCATTCATTCTTTGTACACAAACAATATGCCAAATGCCGTTACATCTGGTTCTGTCTACAAGTACGCGGACGACACCACGATTTTCTGTATAGGAAGAGACAGTAGATGAGACCGTATCCGCACTGAACAACGCACTATCTCAGCTATATAATTGGTGAATAAGGGCTGCAAATGAGGGCTGTTTTCAGTAGTGATCCTCTTCAATATCTATTGATACCACACAACAAAGTGGGTAACAAGAACGATGTTACTGGGATTAACTGGAATGCACATATTACTGAAGTCAAAATGCTTAAGTTATTTTTTACCTAGAAATGTTTTATTATATTTATATTTTAAAGATAATTCTACCTTCAGTTACTTATGCGATGCCCATTTGGGGCAGTACTCCTAATACTGAAAATTTGAATTGTTTAGAAAAAATACACTTAAAGGCTGCTAGAATTATTTTTCATTTCCCTTACAACCTTACTGGGTCTAAAGTTCTGGATAAAACTGGTTGGAAGCCATTATTTATAACGTACAAAGTAGGCTTGATGCATTTAGCATATAAAATATTCAACTGAACAGTCCCCGATTGTATGAACAATTTACTTGTAGGTCATTCACTGAATTTTACATACCTTAGGTCCAGCTAGAGGGAAGAATAATGTTGTTATTGATGGGTTTAATACATGTTTCATGAAAAATTCTATTCACTATAGAGTCTCTGTTTTATGGAATAGAGTTACAGATAGTGACAATCAATCAACTAGTTTTTCAATTTCAATACTACTTCTAATCAATGTAAACCTAGACATGACTACATGTATATTTCTAGCATTGTTTCCTCCTTAAATTCTAGATTTATGTTTAACATATGTTTATATATATATTATATTTATACATTTATAATATATTTCTATTTTATTTTCATTTTCTGTTATACACGACCCCATAAGCTGTATATAGCTTTAAAAGTTTATCGTTAAAGATTCCTATCCTATCCTATCCTATTATTGAAAGCGAATCTTCAATATTCAAAAAAAATTAGTTTGAAAAATTCGATTAACTTGGCTCGTAGGCTCTTGTGAAAAAAAAAAAGTTTTACTGCACAATGTATAATAATTTTTATTTTTATTGAACAAGTATAGAAGAGTCAGTCTATGTATTCCTCGTTTTTCGATGTTGTCTCAGCTATGTTTTTGTCGTTTTGCTAATATAAAAGTTCTAATTCACAACTTGAAAATATTCTTTGTTGAACACTTTTATTCGTCTAGTAAACGCTTGTTCTACGAATAATAAAAATACTGAAGAAATTAACTTAAATTCAAAAAATGAAGAAACTGATATGAATTCATGATATTGCTTCTTGATAAAAAAATTTTTATTTACAAGGATAGAAAGATGTTTTTAAAAAAGGTTTTCAAAATAAAACGTTTTCAAACAAACAATCCAATGTTTCATAATCAGCCTTTATTCCTCTGGGATGCACAAAAAGTTGCAGTCGTATTTCAGCTGCGTATATGCTACACTTTTGTATATATTAGGCTTAGAAGATTTGTTTTCAATAATGAATATTCGAATCGAATAATGAAAAACAAGAATCCAAAAATAAAGTCATTAATGACCTCTACGTGTTCACGCTTGAAGTGGTTTGACTGTAAAATAAATAAAAAGAACAAAAATAATAAAATAATAATAATAAAAAATAAAGAAACGCGTGCAAAGAGAAAGGAATATTTGTCGATAATCAATATGTTCCAAAAAAAGACTCAATAAATACAAACTTCATTTTGAAGTTAGAAATTATAAATTTTGTCGGTACTGTCAAAGCCGAGTCTCAATTCAACACTCCTGCAACGAAATCTTTGGGGCAAAGCAGTCGACATTAGACAGCAAATCGTGGCCCCACGTAAGGGAATCCGGAATCCACGAAATTTTAGGCTTTGGAATCCAGAATCCAGCACTGTCGAATCCGGAATCCAGTTTATAATGGAGTCCGGGAATCCGGAATGCGCTACTTTGAAATTCAAAGTCTATACTCAAATGCTATCGCCTCGACCTAGACTGAACCAGGGACACTTCCCTAGTTATACTGGCAAGTAAATCAAATATAATTTTTAGAGAAAGTATCTGAAAATTAACGATATGGAATCCGGAATCCGCAATAAAAAAGTTTTGGAATCCGAAGTCCAGACCATTGGAACCCGTAATCCAGAGACTCGCGAAGTTCAGAAAAGTTCTGAAAAGTTCAGCTATCGATCGTTACCAATATAGAATAATTTACTTGCAAATCTGCTGGTTTACTATCGATCATACTAGTTGGCTATTCTCTGATACTCAATTGCCATTAATTAGTCGCCCATCTACCCACACTCACACAATAAGAGTTATATCCTTCGTTCTATATAAAGATTTCATCTTTCATTTTATTATTAGACTTCTATGAATAGCCAATCAATTCTATTGATGCATGGTTGGAACCAAAAATGTTAAAAAATCATGGTAACTTTATTTATAGATTTCATGTTTCATTTTATTATCGGATTTCCATGAATATCCAAATCAATTCTGTTGAAGCGTGGTTGGGACCAAGAGGGAATTAAAAAAATGTTATAACTTACCCTGGTCAAGGTGACTGTCAGGAACAAAGATATCGCCAGTGAGACTTTCATGGCTGAAATAGCCCCCTAACAACGACATAAATAGGAAATTATTCATTCTGTTAATTTGAACAAATTTCAAAATTTTAATCCACGAATAAAAGCTGCCAAGAAGACTTAACAGATTAGGGCAAACGTGAAACGCCGTCAGTTGACAAGCAAAAATTATTCAGAATTATTGGAGAAATTTAAAAAATTCAAATAGTAGAATATTTGTCTTTTTTTTTTTTTTTTTTGGTGAGAAGGTTAGTAAAAAAAGGTAACAAAATGAAATGATAAATGACGGGAAATGATGAAAACTTGATCACGTACGTTTGCCGTTTGCGGGTAAAAAAATATATATGTGAAAAATACGCAAAGCCTCTATTGGTTAAAGTTTTAATTCATAATATATAATAATTTTTATATTCATTGAACAAGTTTAGAAGAGTCAGTTTTATTCTATGTATTTCTCGTTTTTCGATGTTGTCTCAGCTACGTTTTTGTCGTCGTTTTGCTAATATAAAGTTCTAATTCACAAATTTAAACATTCTTTGTTGAATATTTTTATTTGTCTCGTAAACGCTTGTTTTAAGAATAATAAAAATGCTGAAGAAATTAACTTAAATTCCAAAGGAAAAAATGAAGAAACTGATATGAATTCATGATATTGCTTCCTTGATAAAAATTCGTATTTACAAGGATAGAAAGATATCTTTAAGAAGGTTTTCAAAATAATTGGATTTCAAAGGGAAAAAAAATGAAGAATCTGATCATATGAATTCATTCTTTAAAAAATTGAATGGCCAATGTTTGTAAATTCAATATTTAGAGATTTCGTTGAATCGATGGAAGAAGAAAAATATTATTGAAAATATACTCAGTATTATTCAACTACATAGAGACATGATACCGATTGTGAAATAAGTATATAGCTTTTGAATAGAATTAGAATATAAGCTGGTTTAAATAATCGTGCTAATCAACTCTCTCAACCATCAAAAGGAAAACTTTAAATAGTTTTGACAAAATGTAAATTGCACCACTTTAAGAAACTTAATACGGTCAACAAGTTACATTTATTTTATTTTATTGTATATCCTTTTTTAGGATCCAACGGTAAAAATGCTAGAATCTTCAAAGGAATAACGTGAACGAAGATGGTGAAACTTTCCAAGGATGTTGACTATGAATTCTGTATTAAGTTTCCGAAAAGCTCCAAGGTTTGTTTTATGCCTATACTATTCTTAAGTTGTATCTTATGCTTTACCTTTTTTAAATTTGAATCCTTCGTAAATCCTCTTGTTTCGAGTTCTCTGACGGTTGGAAAAGTATTCCTTCTGTGTTGTCTATCCCCTGCTCAGGAATACATCTCAAACGTCGACTCCAGTATCTTACCTTCAGTTCTTTCTTTCACAGAATATAAAGTGCAGGTGAAATACACCTGTATTGAAGGAGGACAAAGCTAATCTTAGTGCCTTCCAACATCAATTATTAACAACTGTTGCGTCAAACACCAATAATTGTACTCACGATCGATATTGTATAAAACTAACAACGATAATAGTACTACACTATTGCCCTTCTTCTAACAAGCTAAATTCAACTTCTGAATTGCATGTGAATTAACCGCAGTGTTTCCAACTTTGATCAGTCCAGAAGTTGTTTAGGGCTCGATAATATTTGAAGTTTTTTTCAACAATGTTTTTCCATGACAACCAGAATAATATATTATAAAGAAGTCAGAAATTATTGAGCGAATTGATCAAGCCGACGAATAAACAAAAAAAAATCGTGTTAAAAAAGTTCAAAGTTAAAAGATCGTTTTTATCGTAAAAACAACAACAACAACAACAAATTTTGCATTAAGATATTTCTCCTGTTATGATGAAATTTCTTTAAATTATGTTTCGTTGCAAGGCCGTAAAGAAGCAAGCGAGACAGTTGAACCCCACCATTCGCTTCTACCTTTGCCACTTTTGGATAACTAAGGTCCTTCCTTTTTGACTTACTGCTATTTTCATAATCATGCGAACTCTGTGTTTGAGAGCTGCACGCTGAAGTATGGTTGTTGGCTGCCGTCCGAACCAAACCTAATCAGTCCCGTACCTTTCATATTTTTGACTGGCGGCAGGGAACGACAAGATTTCATCGAGCGTGTATCTCGGAGACAGAGTGATAGGCAGTAATAGTAGGGCCGTTAATTTCTTACTGGGTGAAATGAGGAGGGTTACGACTATTTTACAAAGTTTACAGCCAATGTCCCATTCTCCTCCCCCCCCCCCCCCCCCCCCCCCCCCCCCCCCCCTCCTCCCCAATAAAAATGTCCCTTTATCATCATCCATTCAATACAGACTTCTCCCCCCTCCTCCCCAATAATAAATGTACCTTTATCATCATCCATTCAATACAGACTTCTCCCCCCCCCCCCCCTCCTCCCCAATAAAAAATGTACCTTTATCATCATCCATTCAATACAGACTTCTCCCCCCCCCCCCCCCCCTCCTCCCCAATAAAAAATGTACCTTTATCATCATCCATTCAATACAGACTTCTTCCCCCTCCTCCCCAATAAAAAATGTGCCGATGTTATCCGCATACGATTTTGATAAGGTTTTTTAATCTAGTTTAAAAACTGTTAGAAAAATGAGTAGTTGTATGCTTGAGTATTAATAACACTGTAGAGAAATAAGAGAAAAATATCATATGCCCTTGGCAGGATTTGAACCCACGTCTTCGGTATTCTAGTCCGATGTGTTAACCACTACACTACAAGGACCAACCACGCTGGTAACGCAGCCAGAATATGAAATGTAGGGTGTTCGTGAGGATCCCAGAGCGATATTTTTTCTCTATAGGTAAGTTGAACACCGTAAATGTACGCAGATAATAGACATAGTAAAGTAGAAATTATGCGTTCGGTGTGTATATAATGAAGTAGAGAAATAAGAGAAAAATATCATATGCCCTTGGCAGGATTTGAACCCACGTCTTAATAACACTGTTTTCTATTTTTGATCGTCATTTTTGTTTCTTTCGATTTTTGTTGCTGTTGTTTTGTTAGATGTTTGACCTCATTCTTATTCGTATTTTGATTTTCTTATTTTTAATAAACCCGGTCAACTATAATCAATTTTTTGACCTTTTTATCTGGACATTTATTCATTTCCATGCCCAACCTTGTTTTCAATTGCAGTTTCATTTTAATCTTAATGTTCCCTTCTATTCACCTGTACAGCGAAATTTGCCATATGCAATAATAAAAGTTCTAATTTCTATGATTGGGTTTTTACCATGGTGTTACCATTGTCGCCTTTTATCTAATTAACCAATATCTGCAGCTTTCTTGTGGGTTTTTTTTTTGTCTATTTTCTTCGTTTTCCCTCACCGGACCTTTTTAGTATGTCTTTCCATCATTCGTTTTTCTAAAAACACCCATCGATAATTATTTCCAGACTTCAGACCGTTCAAAACTGTTTTGGCGTTAGTGGCAGCACGTTCAGAATGAAACTTGAACAGCTGTACTAACGATTGTAACTGTACTGTCAATAACTCTATACTATTATTATTATTATCATCATCATCATCATCATCATTATTATTATTATTATTATTATTATTATCATTATTATTATTATTATTGACGTTTGAAACATTTTCAAAAGCGTTTTCGGCGGCGGCGTTAGTGTAACTGTAATAACAGCAGGAACTTGTGCTAACGTCCGAAACGTACGTCTGTTCAGTTCACAAAGCTTATTACGGTGATTCCTGCTGTTTCATTCAGAAACACCGACGCAGCCCACGCGCACTCTACTACTACATAGTTATCATCACTAACTGTAATAACGTTTGGAACTGCACTGACAAATTTCGAACATTTCAAACTTTTTAGAACATTTTTCGGCTTAAGGGAACAAGAAGGAAACTTAATTTTAACAGCATTAAAACGTTTGTGACCGTACTGACGACAAACGTTTATCCTTCGTCGAAGTGATCAAACGGTTTGTCCCGATTTGTCGATACAATGCTTGTTATCTCATTTGCATGCATCCATAATAACTACTTTTGTGTCTATGCGCATCTTTAGTCACGTTTTTAAGTTATGTTGGTAACATTTCCTTTAATTAGTTCCTTTAATATTTTCCAATATTTAGAACTTAAGCAGCCTCTGACATTTCCTATCAAATTTATCCTAAAAGGGCCTCAGGATGCTGAACTATTTACGCTGGTTTGCAAATCTTACCGATTAAGTCGTTTCGGTCCTTATCTAAGTTAGTTTTATCAATTTTCGATATTACGCAACTCGGTAACGTACCGTATTTACTCCTCTAGACGCTATCCCCTAAATAAACGCCGCCTTCAAATAAACTCCGCACTTGGGACTAAAAATAGTAATATACGCCTCCCCCGAATAGATGTCGCATCTACAGTGTGGCGTTTGTTTGAGGAAATAATAATTTATGATAAATGATAAAGAAAAAGTATATTTCAATTTTAAACCAGCAACGGAAATTTATTTTCCTTTTGAACAACATTTTAAAGTTCAAAGTGTCTGTACTATTTTGCTCTTTCCTGAAGTTGTCTTTCAAGAATTCTTATTGAATAAAGTAATTTTTGAATAAACGCTGCCCCCGATTAAACGGCGCAGCTGGACCACGAGAAATTAGACGCTGCGGCGTATAAAAAAGTAAACACGTGTCGAAATCAATCAAAAACGACCCGTACCTTTACATTTTATAACCGTTACTCCTCAGTTACGTAACTTCACATTTTTGACAAGAGATTTTATCAGATGAAGGAGAAGATTTCTATTGATTTGCTTCAGAAAACAAAAAAGAATTGCTGTGAGGAATAACATGGATTTTTCACTTTTTTATCTTAGTTTACGTTTATTTTCTGTGTCATACGAGATCCCTTTTACTCCACCCACCCAATCTTCAAACAAATAAACAAGCGAAGTACGTATATTTTTTTATTACGTATTTTCATTGGTTAAGGTATTGCGCCAGATAATTGGTTGAAACAGTTCAGTCACTTGAAACCCCTTTGGGCTGCAGTGCAAGGAAATAGTGAAAACGACATTTCAGGTACGTCTCCAGGCTTTTCATTCAAGAATTTCAATAGCTATAGAGGCTTTGCACCATCACGTGATGGCAGCCATAACAGGAGGCACACAAATAGTGTTTTCCTCCTGGGAAACTGAATTCTTTCTAAAGTAAATCAGATTAGATCAGGGGTGCTTACCATTTATACAAATCCATCCGGTTGGATATTAGTTTGCTAATTGTGAGAAAAGAGCGGGAAACTTTGAATGTCGAAAAATGGTACACGCGTCCAGCGAAAGACTCGAAAAGAGCGGGAAAACTTCTATAGACCGTTTCCTCAAGGTTGTGTGCGCATTCAAATCTAAGGAACTTGACGGGTCCACGACACCAGAACAAGAACTTTATGATGAGTATTATCATGCATTGCTATGAATTTTTCCGATAAGCTTGATAAGATTGATTGTTCTCCTCTTTAAATATAAAACTATCTTCTCAATTTTAATGAATTTGCGTTTTTCAGTTTTGTGGCCCGTCAAGTAGGATGCGCACGCAACCTTGAGAAAATTGTCTATTGAACATGCTTTGTAACGCTTTCGACAGTTAAAGCGCTTGGGCTTCCTGAAAGATAGGAGATCCTGGAGAAAACTGTCGATGTTCTATAAAATTAAGCAGAACTTTTGCATCTTGTAACTCACAATTGCCTTCTATTATTTTTATGGAGTTCAAATGATTAACTGTTTAATTAATGGCCAATACACGTTTCACGAATTCGCTTGAGTAATCACCGGCTTCAAGTCGAGGAGGGAGAGAGTGATCACTGAACAATGGCTTCAAGTCGAGGAGGGAGAGACTGATCACTGAACAATGGCTTAAAGTCGAGGAGGGAGAGAGTGATCACTGAACAACAGGTCCTCCAGGTCAAGGTCGATGTATTATTATAGATATTGTATTTTATCAAATAACTCCTTGACTTGGAGCCATTGTTTCGTGGTCAATATATGCAAATTCGGTAAAAACGAAAACAAAGCAACAGAAATAATCAATACCAATAGTTTATTAGTATAATGGTATGTAACTCCCCATTTTGTGTGTGCCCATAAATTAAGTTCTCGATTATATTTATCACTCATGAATTCTTATTTTCAGAGCCCGCGTTCATTCATCTTGGTGTCCGTCATATCAAGAAAGAGCCTTCGACAAATCCAGATTCTTTGGTTTTATTGGCTCCTTTGAATATGTTTCTATTAGCCAATAGCAAAACAGACCGTGGCAGTTGGAATTGGCCCTGGGCGCTTCGTTTCTGCTGGTCAATAGGAACGCGGAATCAGAGAAGGAGTATGTCATGAATCACGTTATGTACAAATAATTGTAAAATCTCAACCAAACATCAACATTATGTAGCCAGCGGTATATATCAGAGAGGACGCGTTTCATTGGCTTAGAATCGTTGCGTCATATTACACACAACAACATTGTCTCCGAAACGTTACCCTTAAGTAACTGGTCCACACTAGCTGTGCTTGTACTTGACCTCCATGTTGTGACAGGACTACACAAGATCTTTATTTTAGCGCGCGCGGCGCCTGTGTGCTTTATATCAAACACGCAAGGAGTTGTAGAGCAAGGTTAGAAACAAAAGGCGCAATCGATATATCTCTTCATTCCTCCAGAGTGTTTATTTACTTCAGCACCAAGGCACAAATAGTACGTAATACATTGATTTGATAAAAGATGTTTCGATGATCTTGCGCGAGCTTGTATCTTGCCAGCAAGCCAATCAGCGGGCGCGTTAGTATCTCAGATATTTTATGAATTTATAAATAGTAAAAGTTTCGGAGTGGCGTCTCTTCAAAGATCGAAGATAAGAATCCACTCCAACAGAACAAAATTTAATTGCGTTTGAATTTCTTTTGGGTCTGTGCTGAAGTTTCCTCAAAATGCAGGCTTGAGCTTAGAATCGCTAATGAATACCTTAGATTCAATTACTGCAGTATACGAATACATGTTGTAAGAACTATTCCAGTGACTTGTTGAAGAATAGAATCAGAACTGACCGAAGAAGCGGTACAATAAAAAGTGCGCTCACCGTGGCTTTTAAGATACGCGCACTCTCAGTAGAAAAACTACGGCTGCAGCGCTAAACCGCGCTGTTTTTGTATTAGCGACAGACGTCCATTTATTCTTCACCTCGTTGTAACATTCAACAGGTGTTCACAATCGACATGTATTCATTCATCCCATTCACAACATAAATTTTGCCGCAGTGAACAGCAACGGAGACTCCCCCGCGACACTGCTTGAGAGGCGCCACTTGCGACCATTGTTTATTAAGTGGATCGTAACGTTCAACAGTATTTAGAGATCCCTTGCGGCCATTCGCGCCACCAACAGCATACAGGAACCCGCTTAGCGCGACTGCGCCAAAGTCATATCTACAACTCAACATTTCAGTATCTTCATACCAGGAATTGGTGTCCGGTTTATAATGTTCCACGTGACTCAAGTCCCCAGTTGTGTCATCGAAGCCTCCTACAGCGTACATACAAGAGTTGAGGACTGCTAGAGCGAACCGACGACGCTGGCGATGCATCGTAGCTACAGTTTCCCATTTACCGGTGGTAGGTGAATAACGTTCAACATAACTAAAAAAATAAATGTCACAAGAATGTCAAACAGTTTTCCCGGCACAAACAAACTTGTTTGTTTAATTAACTGGAGAGAAATTTTGTCATTCTCCATTATATTTCCAAAGAAGAGGTAAAGGCTCTAAAGTTGGATGAATTGATGTCAATTTTTCTTAAAACGTAGATGAAATACAAAGTTCTTGTTAAATATGAAGCTAGTCCCCCAGGCAACCTGTTCATCATGTCGTCATGCCAATGTGGGAGCGTCGCGAGAGGACTAAGAACGGCTGCGCGGGAGACTCTACGTACAATATATTAGGCTAAGTTTGATTTTATTGCTTAATGGAGTTGCGGTTCAACTAAGATCGATGATGACATGTGCACCATTGACATCCTAACAGCGGAAACTACTGACTGACATCATGTACTGACGCTCATCACTACAGATAAAATTTAGTCAACCGTCATTAATAAACAAGTACTAGTCGGCATTTCATTGCTTTCTTTCCATTTCAATGAATACACGTAGAATACTGTGATAAATTATCTTCCATGGAATCATAGGAGAAACAAGGCTGGAATCAAGGGTAGTACAGCGGTAGTACACTCAACTATCGCCTCTGGGTTTTCGGATTTGATTCCTGGACTCGACATAACATGAGTAGAGTTTGATAGGGCTACCTTGTTTCGGTGGTATTTCTTCGCATTCCTCAGTTTTCATCCCTCTGAAAAGCCTTATAAGCTAAATTCTAATTCGATTTATGAGTTAGTCATGCCCTGACCTTGATCAGTCCAGAGGTTGTTTCAGGGTAGCGATAAATTTGTATGGCTGTGAAAGGGCGCGGCTTGGCACGGTACTGAATTAACAACATCTGTGCTAGTTAATCAATCACAGTGAAAATGCTTAAACACAGTACCATCTCAGCACGTGCTCATCGTACGTTTTCACTCAATACTCACTTGCACGTCAGAAGTCTGTCACTGGAACCCCCTGCCACATAGATGTAGTCTCCCAGAACAGCCGCTCGCATATCACCTTGACATTTTGTGGTGGACGCTAGCTGCGTCCATGAATTATCCACAGGATCAAAGCATTCCATTAATTTCAACTTTCGTCCGCGGCGATACCCACCAATAACGTACAACTTGTTTTGGAAGACCACTACAGCAAACGATGCCCTGGCCTCTGACATAGCTTTACATGTCTCCCATTCGCTTTTCTCTGTGTTGAACCTTTCGACTGATTTCTCCTCTTTCATGAATGCCGTTTCTCCTCCCAGAACGTAAAGCGCTTCGGCATACGAGTTCCTCATTCGTATTCCCGCGCGTTCACAATGGTGCGTCTCCGCTTCTTCCACGATATCTTGACTGAAAACATTTGTAGAAACCAATGGATGCTTGGCAATTTCTTCATGAAGATATTTCAAAGGCACAAACGCTAAACGCACCGCTTTCAACAGCTCCGACATGTGCTGCCTTCTAGACTCAATATTAAACTGCACCCAAGTGACACATGCATTGAATACCTGCTTCTCATTGGTTACTTGGATGTCATCTCTGGACAACAGATCCACTACCTGAGACGGGCTGAGATTCTTGAAGTCTTCCGTCTCGACAACCTCAATGAAGTGATTCGTAATGCAATAGTTGGCAGCTTCTTTGAGTACTTTCAGTCCATGACGCTCAGCCAGCGCGAGAATTCGAAGACAGTTCGATACCTCGATCTGCCGCATAATAAAATCAATACATGCATCTTTGGCTGACTTGAATTCCAGTCTATCGGATGCTATGAATAAGTTCTGCACATTGGCATCGGTTATGGTAAGCTTTGAAGTGTAAGCAAAGTTGATTAGGATTTCTGTGGCGTCTGGATCAACTTCTTTGATTTCGACCTACAACGAACAGAGATCATACAAAAATTATTGTATTTTAGGGCTGAGGACCTCACCTTAGGGGGGGGGGGTACTCTTGCCCGTTTAGGGTAGGGATGTGGCGCTGAACCCTCTGAACCCTGACCCTGTTCCAGAGTAAAATCGCTGAAATTCATACCATGTTCCAGAGCAAGATCACTGAAAACAGTAACTTTTCCGGTAGTGTGAAAAAAGATACCCTGCTCCATAAAGGAGAAAGCGTGATTTCATATACCCTGCTCCAGAGTAGGATCACTGGAAATCATACCTTGTTTGGCGGCACGTCCCCGTATAGCGAATATAGGGGAGTACCCCCCTCCCCAAACTATCCCCCCCTCGTTTGAGCTTTGGTTTTGAGTAATCCTACTTTTGATTGATAACATCGAAAAATAAGTACAACTAGGAAAACAACTAGGACTTTAACAGCCAGAGGGTGCATATAACTATCTATGCGCACTGCATAGGAGCTTAGTTATTTAACAGGAAAATTTTAAAGTAAATTTCCTAAAAAAATTTTCCTAAAAATCAATAATGCGCAAAATGTTCACGGCTGTTTTGGTTTTTCGGGACAAAAGAGTATTAACAGAAAATGGTATAATTAACTGTGAATAAGATAAAAACAATAACAACATTGACGCACAAGGGTCTTGATTCAAAACAATGAAATCCGTGTGCGCATAAATCCTCAAAAATAAGACAATCGCTAAACAAGGTTATAAAAGCTTCAACGATCTAAATACTTTTTAAAACGTTTATAGATCACGTTACTTACATTTTACTTAGATGAATCAACTTAATAAATCATTTTTAATATTCTTGTAAATGTTTTCTTGAGCATTAAAGACAAAACATATTGACGTCTGTCTAGATTCATTCATTATAAATGATCAATTCCTGAACTTTGTGGGCTTACGAAATAAAGATTATTGTGTTTTCAGCGGTGGATAAGAATGAGAGAGAGAAAATTCGACACCTTAAAAATATTGGGGGGGAAATTGGTGCAAATTTCTTCTGGGTGTCTCTTTTCAAAATAGATCGAAAATAGACATGACAACTATAGATAATTCTACAACTTTACAGTCCAATATACATAAAACTTACACATTAAAATTAATAAAGCTCTATTCAAAATATCGAGATGGATTATAATCAATATTCTTATCTTAAACCTGGGAATGAGGGCTGAACAATAAATGAAGAGACAGACTTGTTTAGGACTTGTTTTTCATTATTTTTGAATAAAAGAAAAAATGTCAAAAACGGTGATAGAGAGATACTACAGGCTAACAAATTTAGAGACATCTATTTTTAAAATAACTTACAAATTTCTCGCTGCGCTGATTGGTTATTTTTTATCATCAATAAGAGGACAGACAGATAAAGCTGACATTGACTGCCTATGTCACAATTTTTGAACGTCCTTGTGTTGCATGTAAGAATTTACCCCTAATAGGGTCTCACTTTCAGTAATTCATTTTGTCTGTTGTTTGTTAGCTTGTGGCTCTCATGTTGCTATTTCACACCATGTCGCTGTGTCGGAATTACCTCTAACAGGGCCTCGTTATTATTCATTTATTTAGTTTTTACCTATAAGGGCAGGGTCACCTCAATAACATAGGCACTTACTGTGGACCCAGTAGTGTTAGCACATGCGCTAAATATGGTCATCACCAGCATCTTCAGTGGGTCTTTTATGTCCCCATTATGCAGGGTTACAGTGAAGACAGAGGGTAACCATGGATTTTAGTCCTTATCCAAGAAGCTAAAAATAGTTATATAGCTACAGGGCAAAGCTAGGGGTCCATATTTTAAAAAACTTTTGTCTTAGGAATTATGTTTCCAAGCTTGGAGGGCAAAAAAAATTTCAGTACATACTAATCAAAGCCAGTACATAAATGTAAGATTTGTTTCCAATTGATGTCCCCCATTTTATTCCTACCAAAGATTTAAGAGTGGAGGGGTGGAATATTCGACTGCAATCAATTACTTTTGACCCTAAATGATCATTACTAAAATTATAGTGTTGACGATTAGAAAAATAAGACGAAAAGTAGAAACCTATAAAAAAGAATTGCCTTGCTTTAAATGATTCAATGATGTTGTGTCTAGATAAAGAAATTAATATAGTTCGTATTTTGTTGAGTTTTCCTGTATAAAATAGAAATCTACGATAAGCAAATATAATATACTCATTGGTAAGATAAACTAAAATTATTTTCTTCGATTTTTAATATTTCTTTTTTAAGAAATAAAGATAAATGGATTCTATCTGACGGTAACTTTAAAGTCCTCATGTTATGGGTATAAAACAGATCGACATGTTCATACATTTTTCCAAAATTTTAATATTGCAGCACGATCGATATTTGCGTACAAAATGTAAAACATTTCGCCATTTTATCGCTTTCAGTGTGAAGCCAAAGAATAATGTTTAAGAACTAGTAGCTGAAATCGTAATCAGAAGTGATTATCTTGTCTAGTTGCCTACTTACAGTTTTCATATTTTTTTCGCTCATCGGGCTGGTAAACAAAGCATTGAAGTATCGACTTGTAGCTGCTAAAACAGCGCGATGGACGACGATTTCTCTTCCCTCCACCACAAGAGTAACATCACATAACTCTTTGCGGTCTCTAAGCTCTTGCAGTCTCGACAAAAGGCTTCGAGCGTGAAGGTTGTCCACAAAATACTGCAAGACACCATCGTCGGTATACTCCATGTTTTTATAATATACTCATCACCTGTGCTGGTCAGTTGATAGCATCGCGGGCCATTTCTCTCCTTGTCATAAAACTCTTTATATGGGGGAGGGGTGGGTAGTGAAGCTGTGTTTGGAGCCCTTTTATATTTAGAAGTCCTTCACACAAAATAATTGCCATGAAATTTTCGAAAAGGAGAAATAAATAAAATAAAAGTAAATATGTAACAGGGAAGAAACAGAATACATAGAAAATTTTTAAGAATACTATCAGCTATTAAATTTTTATAGAAATCATAAATTTTATAGAAATTATGAGAACAAGAGAAAAATAAAAAAATGAAACCCAGTGTAGGTATTTTAAATAAGTACAGAATATTCAGTATTAACAAAATTTTAATTTCGAAACAACCTTTTTATCGTTCATTCAGCTCATTAGGCTTTTTTGTACGTTAAGTAGACCTTTACATTAAATCATATCCTTCACTTTTTTTGAGCCATAATATATTTATTATAGTAATGATGAAAAGGTACATTATACACCGTGAAAAAGATGAAAAAACTTACTGACGTTTCGGACGCTAGTCCTTCGTCGGAGTAAAAGAGCTCTTTTACTCTTTTACTCCGAAGAAAGACTAGCGTCTATTGCACGGTGTATAATTTACCTTTTCATCCTTACTGTTTCATTAGAAACACCGACGCAGCTCACACTAGTTCTTAGCTAGTTATATCTTCTTATATTTATTATAGATATAATGAGGGTAATATATCGTAAGATTGTATTTCAGAGACCCCACCCTTCCCATCCTTTTGATGGCTAAGGTTAATTAGTAGCTCCCACAATTCTCTGTGGTCATCCGTATGAATGACGTCACATCTTAAACCAAGGGAAGATTTCTTTATCGAAAACGTCAAAAACAAAGAGAATTGGCTGTAAAACCATCAATTTTTCGCCGTATATTCATTAATTTTTGCTCTAAATTTAAAACAGTAGTGTTGTTAATGCATTAGAGACCATGGGAGCAGCATTAGGAGCCTTAGGAGGACTTGCAAGTTGTGCTTCTTGTGCTTCTTGTTTGAGCAGCCTTGCTCCAGTTGTGAGTATCCATCTTCGCCATGATTTTTCAATAAACTTGATTTTCAATCTGTGTTATTTATTGCGATTCCTTAAAGCTAAAAAACCAATTTTTAACATTCTATTGATCACTTTTTATTCCTGTATAATGAGATATAGGTTTTGTACCTACGATTATTTAAAATACGATAGCAATGGCGCTACACACGGAAGAAAACATGAGAGATATTTAAATTTACTTACGACATGGTATTTTTCAAGTTGCTTTCACAAATACTATAGATCTAGCTATTATATAATTCTCTATCGTTAATTCAAAGATTTCGGACTTCTTATTATGCTTTTTTTTACATTAAGCTAAAGATAAACGATAAAAAGAAGCTTGTGTAACTTTAAACATCAAGCTTTTTGAGAAATTATGAAATAAAATATTTTTGTATCAAAAAAGTGAAAATTCGAATTAAACCGTTTTCATTTCTCTTTATACCTTAAGCTTTAAAAATCGCTACATTTCATACCTTGTTTATCGCTGCCTAATAGTGACTTAATTACTCAACTAGAACATTTATTTAACAAAGATTAGTCTTCGTATGTTGAATGTTCTGGTTGAGTGATAGCAACTATTAGTCACTAAATAGATACTATTAGTTAGTAGTTAGTTTGATTTTTATTTCACGGTTTAAATTTATCCACTCTATGACCATAAAGTAGTTTATGATGCATTATTTTGGTTTTATTTTCAGGCTGCGTGTTGCTGTGGCTCCTCGGCATGCTTCTGCTGTTGCGCCCGCTGCCCGTCTTGCAGGAATTCCACAGCCAGCAGGATTGTTTACACTATTTTTCTCTTCCTCGGCACATTGGTCTCAGCCATTATGTTGGCGCCAGGGATAAGGGACAAGCTTGACAACATACCACATTTTTGTAATAACAAATACCTCCACACTAATGAAGATGTGTGTAACAGCATGGTGGGGTATTTGGCTGTGTATAGGGTGTGCTTTGGGATGGCAGCCTTCTTCTTCCTTATGACTGTTATCATGTTCAAGGTTTCATCTAGCAGGGATCCTAGAGCAAAGTTCCAGAATGGGTAAGAGGCACTATGATATTAAATGTACAGTACTCTGTTGGCATTACAAGCTTGTATACGCCTATGTAGTCTGATGTTAAACTATACAAACAGTATAATGCGTCATTGACAAAAGATAGTAAATGTACCCAAGAAAATAACATGTTGCTAAAATGGAAAAATAGTAACAAGCTCTACCTATGAATGCATTATCAATGAAATGTGACAATTAAATATATATATTTATTTTATTATAGATTCTGGTTTGTAAAGTTGGCACTTCTCATTGGGCTCATGGTTGCTGCATTTTTCATTCCAAGGGGTGACTTTGGACAATGTAAGAATATTCCCCATTCTACCATATCCTATCCTATCTTATAGGCCGATTTTTATATAAATGTTTTCCTCATTTGCATTAAAAAAATTCAAGCTATTCAAAAATTAACAATTTGCAGTAGCTACTAAATAAGACATTCTCTTTTGATTTATGGAGTCGGTTTGCTTGCAGCTTGAAATTTTTTAAATGCTAATTTGAGGAAATAAAGTAAATAAAGATCAGCCTATTGTATGCTGTGCAGTAAGTACTATGTTACACTAAAATTCAGAGTTCCGACTCTGCCATAGAAAACCAATCACTATTGCAACAGTTTTCCCAGTAGAATAATATCAAAATGTTGTCCTACAAAAGAATGAACGGTATCTGTTATAAACAGTACTATTGCTCTTTCATTTCCAATGGACACTAAGCAATATTCAAACAATATTATGCTGCATTATCAGTTTTCCACTATCAGAATTAAAAATTCTGAAATATACTAGATAATTTTGTTGAGTTTATGGGACATAGGAACAGCAACTAAGAGGACTAAATTGTATCCCATACTATGAAATCTATGCTTTATTTCCTCTGTTTGCTTGTTTGTTTTGATCCCCTTTTTTCAATGTTTCAGACTGGATGTATTTTGGTATGATTGGTGGTTACCTTTTCATCATCCTACAACTGATTCTGCTGATTGACTTTGCTTATAGCTGGAGTGAGTCTTGGTAAGTTAGTGGCATCCTTTAGGTTATAATATTCATTATTACAAACAAATCACTCATTCCAATATAATGTAATTTTTGTTTTCTCCACCAAGGGTTGAAAGATATGAAACAACAGGCAACAAGAGGTGGTACTGGGGTATGTTACTTTCTAATTTCAAAAAGTTTCCATCTTTTAGGGCTTAAAATAACTGCAGGTTATCAGACAATGTCTGGCTGGAATTTGAACTTGGCTGTTTAAATCTTTGCCTTACTGTCATCATGAATAATAATTGAGTCCTAAACAAAGGTATGACTGAGCTAGTTGGCCATTCATCAAGACCAGCAACCAATGGGCTGTTATTTCTAGCCCTGTTTTTGAAACTTGAAGTGACATTTACGTTACATATGAACCATAACTTTGGTGACAAGGCAATGTTAACGGCCCAGGGAGTGTTCAGACATACATAAGAATTTTGGAAATTAAGCAGTTTATTCCACTAAATTTTGTTACTAATGGGGATGTGTGATGCAGTTGATGCTTAAGTATCACTACTCTTTATTAATATTGAATTTTAGGACTGGTGATAGTAACAAGTGGAATGTATATTATCTCTATTGGTGCTATTGTTTGTTACTTCTACTTCTACACCACGGTACAGTAAAAACACTTACTGCAGTTTACAATATTTTCCAAACTCAGTACAGGTAGCTGGAATTTGATTTTTTGCTACTATAATCAAAAATCATCAGGCCGTACCTTTTATATTCTTGACTGGCGGCAGTGAAAAACCAATTAAGCCATTGAAATGTTTGATTTTTACAGAATATCGATAACTGCAGTAAACACTTATTTGAAAAAACTTTTTGTGACAGTATACTTGTTTAATGACACTGTTGAGTTAGTCATTTAAATATATATCACTGCATGTCCTAACAATCGTTTTTCTGATTAAAGCTTAATATTTCAGTTGTTTAATTCCCCCTGGCCACAACACAAAACTCTTTTTACTTTTTTTATTTCTCTATATGTTTAGGATTTCTGGTGAAAGAAATAATTCCAGACAGCAGCTGTCTGCAACATTTTTCATGTTCACATACTACATACATGTACATGTTTTATTTATTCCTACCACCTACACTGTAATATTCTTCACAGAGTCACTTTGGACGAGCACTATCCAAACTAGGAGCTAAAGTAATAAGTTTTTATTTTCCAGACTGACGGCTGCAAGAACAACAAATTTTTCATCAGTTTCAACCTATGCCTGTGTCTTGTGGTATCTGGCATTGCTGTTATACCAAAAGTACAGGAAGGTACTATACATAAAACTATTATAAAACAATAATGATGGTGATGGCACTGATGATGAGAATGATGAGAGTGAGGGGGTGATGAGAATGATGAGAGTGAGGGTGGTGATGATTTGGGTAAGATTGATGGTGATGGTGATGGTGATGGTGATGTAAAAGAAATAAACCTAATCTCACAAAATACACAATACAGAATTAAATAAGTTAAGCATTTTGTTAAAATATTACACTTTGAACCCCCCACCCTCCCCTCCAGACACTTACGTTGATAACACTCTTTACACTGTACTTTCTGTGGCAAAATCTTTTAATTATCTGTTATAATTATTATTCGTGTTACCAGCCCAGCCATCCTCTGGATTACTTCAGGCAGGATTGATAACCTTGTATACTATGTATCTGACATGGTCTGCAATGTCTAATGAGCCAGGTGAGTAAACATTCATTGCTTAGCCTTATAGTGTAACTTAATGGGTCTGGACGGCTGGGAATCAATAATATTGTCATTAGCAACATTTGAAGATTCTTTTCAGTTTTCATCAATTGATTAAAAATTACCTGGTTTTAAGGGAATTACTACTATACTGTACAAGAATTTTTCCTACATGTACAGTAGATAAAAGACTAAAGTGTTGAGTAAAATGAACCACTCTTTCAATGGACCTCTTTACCTCAGGCATAATTTTAACCCTGTTCGCACCCAACCCATTCTCTTGAAAATAAATTTTTTTAAAAGTTGTATCCATATCCATCTTTCTTCTCAACCGTTAAGCAAAGAAATGATACTCAAGAGAGTGACATGGTCTGAAATGGGAAAACATTATGCCCAAGGTACAGTAGTGAGGTCTATTGTGAGAGTATGGTTTTATTTTACTCAAGCTTTTAATAAAAAACAAAACAAAAAAAAAAGACTCACAACCAAGCTATTTTCATCAGCTATTTTCTATGTTTTGAACCTGGCAGTTATTTTGTGATGAAAGGTACATCTGATCTTTTTTATTACCTTAGATGAATTGTGCAATCCAAGTGGGCATCTTTTCACAGAAGAAGGAGAGCATCCTAATCCAACAATGAGTGGACACACAATTATTGCTGCTCTCTTGATGTTTGTGATGGTTGTGTACTCTTGGTTAGTTCAATATACTTTTATGATGTATATCTAGTGAGAGCATGGTGCTGGTGCACTATGATTAAGTCTGTAGTATTACGTTAGAGGGGTTACTAATAGTAAACCATAATTTATATATCAACCGAATCAATGTTGTCATACCAACACTTGCATTAATTACAACTGCAACATGCAATCTACTGATATCTTATGGATTTCAATAATTGGGGTTCTAGTTAATTGTTTATTCTTACGCACCCACCAGAAGATTGCGCTCTCCTTTATGGCTCAAAATCCATAGAGAAAAGATTGATTTTTTCTTGTATCACTATCTTCCTGTTAGCCTCCATCGTTATTTTTGAAAGAGGCTTTTATGGTGTTGTGCTGTTCATGTAATTATGGTATGCTTTTGTTTATTAGTGTGAGGACAAGCAGTTCTTCTCAAATTGGAAGTATTGGCCTACGCTCAAGCAACCATATGGAGGTAAAGATCTTTAAGAACCAATAAACTATTTTTATATGACTTTAAATACTGTGAGTGTTGAATGCTGATGTTGCTTTAGTCACACCGATACATAGACCTTCCATGAATTAGGTTGCAATTTGCAGAAGCACATACAAATGTACAAATTAGAATTATAAAAGTTATTTTGGATATGAATGATAAAATAGAAAGTGTGTCTGCATGTTTTGTGCTCTCATAAAGCATGTGCTCCCATCCAATCAGAAAAAAAACGGTATTTTATAAATACTAATAATCCTCTTCTGTACATTTAAGGAGACCCTTCTTCCTGACTACAATCAAGGTAAGCCAGACAATAAGTCCTGAATGAAGAGGAGGTTTTTTTCATGCTGCAGGTTTAGATGACAATAGGGATTCTTGGTAGCAATGTTGTAGAGCAGTAAACGATGCAGTGTTTATGGATTGAGAAGACTGGAAAGTGTTTCCTGAATTCACATACACTCACAATAATGACCAAAAAAATTAATCATATGGCTAGTATAATATAACAGCAAATAAACTTGGAAAGCCAAAGACCATAAAGTAACCCAAGATCACAATGAACATGAAACAATGAATTAAGACATTACCATGACAACATCAGAACCTTTCTTATGCCATCAAAAATGTTTAATGAAAAAATAATAATGATAAAAAGGTAAATTATGCACCGTGAAAAGATGAAAAAACTGACATTTCAGACGCTACATGTAGTTCTTTATTACTGTTTCATTAGAAACATCAACACAGCTCACACTAGTTTTTAGCTAGTTATATCTTTTAAATGAAAAAAGAAACTTGGGAACAAAAAATTGATATTTTGGAACTTTATTCAAACTTTGTAGAGCAATTTTTGATGGAAAAGAATCTTGTAAGAGAGAATTTTTAAAAATCAATCAATTTTGTTTTGAATAGTTTCCTCTTACAGAATTTTTTTAATTTTTCCTTAAGTTTTCTAAAACATAAACCAAAGCCATATGCAAAGTTTGACCAACCTTATGATAAAAAGTATTTCAAGATCCTAAATAAAAAGTACCTTATGATTCTTTCATTGAATGATAGATGCTGAAACAGGTGAGAGTGAAGAAGACAAGCCAAAGCACCAGAAAGTGTATGATGACTGAAACTATTAACGTTACATATAACTACTCCTTCTTCCACTTCACCTTCTTCTTGGCATCTCTGTACATTATGATGACACTCACCAATTGGTACAGGTAAGACTGACGTACAACATGTACACTTACCTTGGACTTGCTGTGACTTTGGTGCTGCCATGTTCTAGTGTTACAATTGGATGGATAATGTGCAGATCACATGTTAAGGCTGGTACTCACTGGCAATATGAGCAGGACCATTCTGTTCTCCTTATGCTTATGTTTATGTGCTAAGTGAGAACCACACTTTATAATTTGTATAATACCCACTGCATTTCTATTTCATGGACTTAAGAGGGGAGGGTTAGGAGGATTTTAGTCCTGCCAGTACTTTGGGATTACAACACTAATAGTCAAAATCAGGGCTGTAGCCTGTCCTTCGATCAGAATCAGGGCAATAGCTCCCCTTCCCCACCCCCCTGTACAGTGGTCTTGTTACTTTTTGTGTGAAGCATGGAGATGTATTCAACTTTTGTATGAGCCAGGGGACTGCTCTAATAAAAAATCCCTTAAACAATGTAATAAAAGTATTTTTTTCTGTACACAGTCCCAAGGGCACAGACTTCAACAAATTGACAAGCAGCTGGGCCACTGTGTGGGTCAAGATGAGTTCCAGTTGGGTGTGTCTTGGACTGTATGCATGGACCCTGCTCGCTCCTGTCATGTTCCCTGATCGAGATTTTGGACATTAAGATGGTACTGGGGTTGAGAAGCATGCCTGTCTCACTTCTATTGTGAATTTGTTTTCAATATGCTACCAGGGCACTCTTTAGCTTCATAAGACATTATATCAGCTTAATAATGCTATAATATTTAAAGCTAACTCTCTGTATATATAATTAGTAATCTAAAAGGTAAAAACTGTGTATGTAGTAATGGATCAACGGTTTCGAATCAACATCAGTTTTATTCGTTTTGTTTTGTTTTATTATTTTTGTTGTTTTGTTTCGTTTGGCACAGTTTTGTGTGACTGTCTTATTGTTGTTGCTTAATTTCTGTGTTGTCAACTTTTTGATATTTTGGAAAAGTATAAAGAATATTGCACAAGAACATCAAACATGTTACTAGATACTGTAATCTGTAAACATACATGATCAATATTGAGTGTCTTATTATGTTGACTAAGAAATTAATGTGAAACTTCCCCTTTGTATATCTGATAGACCTAGTAATGAATTAAAATAAAGATTCTCCACAATTTTAATTACATACTTCAGTGTCTAAGTTTCTTTCTTGTTTACTCATGGATACAACACCTTGACACAGTCCAAACTGGTTTACCTGTATCTCACCTCTGGGTTCAGTTGCCAGGGTTGACATTGTATGTTACATGTAGTACAGTTTATTAGGTCTTCTCTTGATTCAAGGATTTCTCTCTGAGTTCTCTGGCTTTTCCCCCCCCCCCCCCACAAAACCTAACCAGCTAAATTCCAATTTGATCTGTTAGCCATGACCTGGCCTAAATCAGTCTAGAGGCTGTTTGAGGCCTCTATAAAATTTGAAGGTTTCTATCTTAGCAGGTTGACATCCCTTTTTTAACTCAGTTTTCAAAAATTCAAGCAAGGCCACTGCAATTTAGATTACTTTAATAGAGTGCAAACAATATATTCGTGAAATATTAGTAATACTAACTTACACTATGTTATGGCTGAATTTCTTTTTTCATTTATTTTTTTTCAATTTCTCTCTGCCTGCTTTTGTGTTTTGTTTTTTTCTTTCTCTCTTTTTCGTTTCTTTCTTTTTTTTTTCGTTTGTTTGTTACTTTTTTCCTTCCTTCTCACCCTACATCTTATTATTTTTTCTTCGTTATTTTGTTTCAGCCTCCTCCTCGTCCCTTTCTTCCTTGCTTCCTTATTTACTTCCTTATTTCCTTTCTCCTGCTTTATTTCCGTCTGTCTGTCTTACAGGTCCTTGATTTGTGTGACCAGCGGTATGTGCTGTCTGAGCACGCGCATTTGCTACCTCTGTTATTCCAAGATGGCGTCCAAGAGAAGACTAGACGGTGGTGATGCTTCTTTGGCAATAGTACCTCATACTAAAAAACAGAAGCAAAACCAATAGCTTTATCTGATAAAGGAAATGCTCTTCAAGCGGTAAGCCAAATCTCACGCCTAACCATTTTTAGTTTTGAGAAGTTTTGACTTGTCAAAGTTTATCGTCTTCATCACGTGTATTCGTGTAACGCTGTCTTTCAAAATGTATTTTTTTCCGTAAAACAGCTGTGGAATTACGCATAGCTAAACTCTTCTAATTTATAAAATGTTTACTTAGTTACCACAAAGAACATCTGCACTGCAGGCCCCAATAATGCTCCTAACGGGACAAGAGGTATGTCTGTTTATTTCAGATGAAGGGCACTGCTGTAGAGCTTTAAAAAATATATGATATTTATTGACATCTAATCTTGGGAATAAACTGACTCATAGACAAAATAAACTTCTATTTGAACAGATTTATTAATTTTGTTCCTGTTTTATATGGAAGTTGTGCATTGTTCACATTCATAATTATGTATTTAGAGAAGCTGATTTCATTAATGTGTCTTGAATTTACAGGGAGAAATATATTCAGCAAGATTTCATCCTTCGGGAGAAACTTTAGCTTCTGTTGGCTTTGATAGACTAGTTTGTAAGTATGGTAGAATTAAGATTTTTTTTTTGGTTTGTAGTTAAATTATTTCTCCATCAAGCCTAGTGGGGAGGATGAATTGCTGGATTTTGATAAGCTACCTTTATAGAAATTCTTTACTGCTCCAAATGGAACTGAACCCCTGTAAGGTTAATTTCTTTTACAAGCAAATGAGAAGATGAACTCCAATGAAGTGATACCTTCTCAAGTACAATGAGTAGGTAAAAATAGTACCTCCTCCCCATGCATTTATAGACGAAAATATGTAGACCACATAGCACTTATGAAATACATGAAGATATAGAAATATAGATATTAAAGTTATAGTGCTTGGGAACGAGGTTATTCTGGGCGAAAGACCCTTGGAATTAAATTCAGAAAAATTAATTTCTGACCTTGCTGGGAATCGAACCCACGAACTTCGCAATTGTACTACCGATGCTCTACCAGCTGAGCTAGAGGTCAGACTATTATACTAAAATATAATAACTTGCTATTTTATTGTTTTGCCAACACAGATTTATGGAATGTTTATGATGAATGTGACAACTTTGCCATTCTCAAAGGACACTCTGGTGCCATCATGGATGTACATTTTTCTACTGATGGAGAGTATGTGTACAGTATATACTTAATGATAAATACTCAAAAACAAAAAATGTATTGTGGTCTAGATTGGGTACAAGTATCTTCCGTTTGTCATGCACTATGTGGTGTCTTTTGTACTGAAATTAGACCAGAATGCATCTTGATACTCAAGAGAGGCATATGTCACTGGAAAGTAATAATATGCTAGATGCTAGTACCTCCTGGATAAGTTGACAATCTACCGTGTTATTGGCATTGAGTTTGTGAACTTCCTGATTGTAAAAAGTGCATACCTTCCTCAATAAACATCATGGTATCTGTTTCTGCTATATTGCACTTTCACTGCTGCCCATTCTTGGGGCACATGGGGTCGCAGCCACCATTTTGGTTGACTTTGACAAAATATTTGGTCTTAGCAAGGTTTTTTTTATCATGTCAACCAACATGGTAGCCCTGACTTTTGTCCTTTTATTCTCGAGGGAAAAGCATGCTGCCAATATCACAAAATATTGTTTTAATAGAACTGCCTATCATTTCATAAACACTTCTTTATATTCTTACTTGTTATTTTTTACAGTACAATATTCACAGCTTCTACAGACAAAACTCTTGCCATGTGGGACTATGAAACAGGATCAAGAATCAAAAAACTTAAAGGACACACATCATTTGTAAACTCCTGTTGCCCTTCTCGTCGTGGAATGCAGTATATTGTTAGTGGTTCAGATGACTGTACCATTAAAGTAAGCTTATTATGTTGTCATTTGAGTTCTTAAATTGTGTGCGCTCAAGCTTTCCTTTTCATCGCGTGTTAACCAACCAGAAACCTTAATTTTGAAACGACAATACCACAAAATATTGTCGTCTCAAAAATATAAAAAAGTAATATTTGTTGTGTTACTGACAGGTGTTGATGATGATAATTATTATTGTTGTGTTGGTTATGATCATCATCACCAATAACAGCAATATTACTGAAAGTTTTTATTTTTTATTTTTAAGAACCACAGTTACTTTTTTGAACAAGAATAATCTAACAATAGAATAATCTTATTTTAGCTGTGGGACACAAGAAAAAGAGGATGTGTGCAAACCTTTCAAAACGCTTACCAGGTACAGTATTCTTGATCTTATAAATTGTACAGCACAGATAAGTACAGTAAATGACCACATTTAAGGCCAAAGTCATATACTTCTTCTTTTGGCTACCAAACAAGCTTTTACCCACCTTATTTGGTAAAACCACCAAGCTTTGTATTGAAAGATTTTGGTTAATGTATGAAAGCCAGTGCATAAAGAGGTATGTGAATAGTTAATGAGGTCATATGTTTGTGCATTGAGCTGTAATATTCCAATTTTTCTCATTCCAATTTTATAACATTGTTTTCTTTAGGTAACTGCAGTGGCTTTCAGTGATACAAGTGACCAGATATTTTCAGGTGGAATTGATGATCAGATTAAGGTAATGATTTTAATATTCCTAAATGATAATAATCATCAGCAATTACAGCAGCTGGAACAACAGCAAGTGCAGCAGCTACAACGATAGCAGTAGAAACAGCAGCAGCTATGACAGCAACAATAGCAGCAACAACAACAGCAAGAACAACTGCAGCCATAGCATCAAAAACAACTGCAACAACAACAAAGCAGCAACAACAACAATAACAGAGCATAGCAATATTGTTTATTGAGATAAACATGGCATAGTGTAGCAACAGCAGCAGCAAAAACAACAACAACAATAATAACAGAGCATAGCAGTATTGTTTATTGAGATAAACAAGGCATAGTGTAGCAACAGCAGCAGCAAAAACAACTACAACAACAATAATAACAGAGCATAGCAGTATTGTTTATTGAGATAAACAAGGCATAGTGTAGCAACAGCAGCAGCAAAAACAACTACAACAACAATAATAACAGAGCATAGCAATATTGTTTATTGAGATAAACAAGGCATAGTGTAGCAACAGTACCAATGAAGTGTATTTTTCATCGTACTCTAGGTTTGGGACTTGAGAAAGAATGATATCTTGTACACAATGTCAGGACACACAGACACAGTATCTGGTCTAAGGTTGAGTCCAGATGGCTCATTCCTTCTATCAAACTCTATGGACAACACAGGTATATATCAAGCTGTAGAGTGTAGGCACAGATTGTCATTAACTTTACTTGGCTAATTTAAAATAAGCCACGGGAAACCCAGTGAATGTCCTTTGTATGTCAACGTCTTATGTACAATCATTTTTTTGAAAATTAGCCTTTCAAAAAAGCATTACTTTATTGGCTAATTTTGAAATCCATAGAATATTTTTTTATTTTTTGTCATCAACAGTTCGCATGTGGGATGTGCGAGCATTTGCTCCAATGGAGAGGTGTCTCAAGGTGTTTCTAGGTGCTCAACATAGTTTTGAAAAGGTCAGTAGTACTTATACTGTATTAATTTATAATTATAATTTTTGAAGTATATTTTTGAATTTTTGAATGTATAAAGTAATCCACAGATTTCTTATGAGTTTAAAAAGCCTGTGGTACAATTGTGAAAGTGCTTTGTCAGCATTAATTTGATCTACTTCGGCGGGCACTAAAGCCATGCATTGCTATTGTTAAAGTGAATGTTGTCTATTTCCAGCCATCACACTGATTTTACCAAGAGGGTTACAGTCATATGAAATCTAATCAGTGTAGTAGCTCTAAACATCTTTTAAATTCAATGATTTTGATTTTCTTAAATATTTGGCTACAGTGTGTAATGTTACCTTGAGCATAAATAAATCTTGCAGGGGCTGCCTAACTTATTCAAACTAAGCATGTTGGACTTAACAAATTGACATCAGATTTTTATGTGTCTGTCCTCTTATTGACAATAAATTGCGTCATCACATTGTCAAAGTAGTGTGGATTCACAAGGCGTAGCCGAGTCAGTGGTTCCGCATACTACTTTGACAATGTGATGACGCAATTTATTGTCAATAAGAGGACAGACACATAAAAATCTGATGTCAATTTGTTTTTTACAATAACAAAAACGATCAAAACTTCTCATTTTTAGCGATCAAAACAACCAACGGAAAGAGCGCGCGCTCGTTGACGTCAGCTTTATCTGTCTGTCCTCTTATTGATGATAGAAAAATAGCCAATCAGCGCGCGAGAAATTTCTAAGTTATTGTAAAATTTCCACTTGGTATTTAAATATTGTCATTTATGACTGTCATTTATAATACACTCAATAAATTACTTGATTGTGATTGGACAAGAGGAGTACAATTAAATCGTTCATCATACTCTATATTCCCTATTACAATGCTCAATTTTGATGAGTGTATTATAAACAAAAAATCACACAATCTTCTAGTACAATGTGGAATTGTGATACTCCTGATGTTTTGAAAGTTCTCAAATTGGACTTTCGCATAAGGCTCATCCAATCTTGAAAACTTTCAAAACCTGGCTGATACTTATCAAATATTCCGAATTGTACTCGAAATGGTGCGATTTCCTATACAGTACGTCAAACAATTCTATTATCAACTTTAACTTTGAATATCTGTACCCCTCTTAGAACTTGATTAAATGTGGCTGGTCACCTGATGGACTAATGATAGCATCAGGATCTGCAGACAGGTAAACCATTTATTTCATACTTTTAAAAAACTTATATTTTATAACAGCTACCCCCTTATGAGGCTCACTCCACATGCACTAACACTACTGATAAAAAGGTAAATTATACACCGTGAAAAAGATGAAAAAACCTACTGACGTTTCGGACGCTAGTCCTTCGTCGGAGTCTTCACAGCTCACACTAGTTATTAGCTAGTTATATCTTCTTCGCACTACCACTACATTCTATATTTACAGCTGTACAACATAAAACAACAATGCAGTGTAAAGGGATAAACTGATAAAGACTAGTGTTAATTTTAGTAGTCAAGACTTCTTTGGTGTGTTGTGTACTACAAGTGAATAACGAAAAAAAATTTGAACACTATGTGAATTAAACTAAAAAAAAAATTATGTTTACCCTATAAAGGCTTCTAGATTGGTTGATTGCCAAGGTAGATATGACAGTGAGAGGGGGAGGCTTGTTAGATACTTTTAGGGGCCTCAGACTAAAGAATTATTATAATAATTATATCTTGGTATTTTTTGGTTGATATGTTTCGTTGTGGTATTTCAGGTGTGTTTATGTATGGGATACAAACTCCAGAAGAATCCTTTATAAGCTTCCAGGACACAATGGATCTGTCAACGATGTGGATTTTCACCCTACTGAACCGATCTGTAAGTTACAGAATATATTCCACCGATCATATTGCTTGATGTTTCTTAGCATCCTATGCAGACATTCTTAGGGTTATTATGTCAACACTCAATGCTATTGAGTAACAACTCCAAGAACATTTGCATAGAAGGCTAGATGTTTCTGTGAAGCATACAATTTACTTAAATTTACTGGCAATCAAGCAAATATGTTGTCTAGCACAGTAATAAACAGGTACACTTAACTGAAGTCAGTGTATCTTACAACGGGTTGTGTTGTTCCATTGCAGTGTTGTCTTGTGGAAGTGATAAGAAGATATACCTCGGTGAACTACAAGGATAAAACTGACAGCCTGTCTATTGAATGATGCAAGTCTTTTGGTAACATGGAACATTCCTAGATACTCGCAAAATTAATTACTACTTGCTGTCCTGTCCCCCTATCCCACCCCTCCCCTAAGAAAAACACCACTCAACAAAATGGTACATACATTCTAATGATATTCTCAAGATCTCTAAATATATCCTTAACACTTGCTATCCTGTCCCACCCCTCCCCCTCCCCCCTCCCCCTCCAAAACCAAAACAACACACACAACTAAACATACAAATTTCCTTATGAGAAAAACAATTTCACTTTCAAAGTTGGTTTGCCCCAAAAAAACATTATTAGGGCATCAATACTTTTTCCCTTTGAGACTACTAGGGATCAGTGGATAGATACTCTTGACTTCTTAGTATGAGAATATGAGCTCTCAAAGTGAAGCCTACCTGCATGCTCAGCTTAGTTTTCTTTATCATATCTGTTCATCACAGCATATCTATACAATTTTTGAACAAGAAATGGGCTCACTTCCAGGATCTTCAGCCATCATAGTACTTTTAATCTTTTTGTAAATAAACTAAGACTTTTTAACAGTCAGAGATGATCTTGTATAGTTTTAGTTGAGAATACAAGCCATCTTGGTAAATGAAATTTGAACACTCTTACAAATTCTTTTTCCTCTACCTCAAATCAGGAGCACATAATGTAGTAGGTACCCAGAGAACTGAAACCAATTTAGCAATTGTCTTGTTTCAAACAGAGGTACCCCAGGATACAATGAAACTCTGAAGAGCCTTTGCTGGCACTCACACAACTTTTTGTATGTACTTGTTCTCTCTTGGTGACATCAATACAACAGTTTTTAGCTGCTTCAACCTCTCAAAGCAGTGTGAGTTATCTAAACCCTGGAGTTATTCTTTTGCTTATTGCAAACGACTTTTTTCTATGGCAACATAGATAATTGTTTTATAAAACTCTTATTTCCAGTCATACTTTGCATTTTCATATCAAAGCATTGTCTTTGACTCTTGCATTTGAAAATTTTCATATCTCAGTGAGTTTTATTTTTCCATGCATCAAAAGATTTAGTTTACTTCAAAAAAAAATCAATATTTATTACTTTCTTTCTACCAACATCTGCTTTTTATATATGGCATTTTCATATCTGATTCAATTGCATTGTCATGTATTTGATTCTTGCATTTGAAAATGTTCATATCAGTGTTATTTTTCCATGCATCAAAAGATTTAGTGTACTTCAAAAAACAATGCACTTTGATGGCCCTTTGCAAAGAAAGGCAATATTTATTCCTTTTTTTTCTATCAACATATGCTTCTTATACATGGCTTGGTACACCTTGCATCGAAATCTGATATATTGTGTCATTTCTTTGAATCAAATGGCAAACCTTTTTCATCATATTCTTTTTTATCGACATCTGCTACTCATACATTTCTTGGTATGCCTTGCAATTCACAGTTAACATGTTACATATTACAGATACTTGCCGGTGCACATCATTTGACAGCTTGTTCTTAAAAGCCCTATTTTTTAATGACTCTTGTTTTCTTATTGGTGCACATGATGTTTTATTTTCCCATTTTGGACCAGATGTCGTTGTTTTCGAGGCCAATTCGAAAGAAAAAATTCAATTTTTTAAATATCTGGTTAGGGCTTGGAACTCCTGGCCCAAAATAGGAAACCATTGCACTCAAGCTGAAAAAGTCTTTTCAACCTTATGCTTGAAATATCCACGTTATCCCCTGCTAATTTTTAACTGGACTTGGCTGATGTCAGCTGTCCATGACGCTGAACCAATAATACACTTGTTTAGACTTGAACCAGCTGTAGGAATTATCAAACACTAGATGGTATTGACCTTCAAAAAGATTAACCTAAAAGATTCAAGGAAAAGAGTAGTTAATGTTTAAGTAAGTAAAGGATTGTTTATATTTAGATTCAGGGCTGAGTGGGCGGAATAGCAGAAAAGCATTTGCTTGTCACTGCTTAAGGGGTGGTTAGGGCTAGTCATAACAACACATGGAAGTTCCCAAAAAGGAAAGCACTGAAAGGAAGGACCAGCATCTAGACGAGATCAGGGTTAGAAACCTGCACCATATGCATTATCTTAAGTTTGTTAGATTCGTTTCCTTGTCTGTTGTTAAGGTTTTCTGCACCTGCTCAGTACCACTTGCCTCACTACACATTTTAACCATTTATAGCTCACACCATTTCATTTCATCTTATCCAATCCATGAGTACAATCATGATAATCATACAATCATAACATCTCTCCTGGTGGTAGGCTGCCCAGCAGAGATCTCATAATTCAATGCCCATGGTATAGTGCATAAGAGTTCTGCATAAGGTTAATGTTAGAAAGATGACTTCATTTAACAAGTACCTGTCCTGATATGGGTGACTTATCAGCTTGGTATCTGGTGTTTTCACTCCAGGACACATTTCCCGTCAATCCACGTACATAAAACCTGTCATAACATTCTAATGTTAGGCTTGTTTATTTCTTTACTTATTGCAAATCTGCAGTTACAAGATTATAAATGTTGGAAGGACCCAAAACAGTTCTCTGGGGCACTCCTTGTGCCTTCCCCTGTATATATTGAAGAATGTTTGATTGAAGGAATATATTTTTAGTGGCATATTCTCCACACTTGGAATAGTGCAGACCTGCATATACAAGATTAAATTCTGAAGGGACCAAAAAAGGCTCCTTGCAGGACTCCAAAGAATTTTCAGCAGGAATATGATGACGACTTACCCAATGTCATGTTGTAAGGTGCTGAAGCCAAACGAAAGCACAGACATGTGGCCAGTGACTTCAATATCAATGTCATGGTGTTTACCATGTGGTATGAGGACACCTTGGACAGCAGCTTAAAAACAAAAGGGAAAGTTTTTATTTCATGGAAAGAGATAAGGACCTTCATCCCTATTGAGGGTGGATGATGATCTCAGCTGCTCCGCATATTATTCTAAAGGACAAGTAAAATATTTAAAGATTGCTACATGCTGGACCACTGAACCAAGTATAGCCTGCAAGACCACCCTTTATCAGATAAGAATGATGGGTCCCTCGTATATGATCAATCACCTATTTTACAATAACTTAGAAATTTCTTGCGCGCTGATTGGCTATTTTTTATCATCAATAAGAGGACAGACAGATAAAGCTGACGTCAACGAGCGCGCGCTCTTTCCGTTGGTTGTTTTGATCGCTAAAAATGAGAAGTTTTGATCGTTTTTGTTATTGTAAAAAACAAATTGACATCAGATTTTTATGTGTCTGTCCTCTTATTGACAATAAATTTCGTCATCACATTGTCAAAGTAGTATGTGGATCCACTCGGCTACGCCTCGTGAATCCACACTACTTTGACAATGTGATGACGCAATTTATTGTCAATAAGAGGACAGACACATAAAAATCTGATGTCAATTTGTTAATCATATAATAAATAATCCTCGCTGGAAATTGATATCAATGATAGCAAGAATATCCACCTGGGCAGTTAATGTGGACACAAAGCAATGGACAAAATGACCAGCCTGTCAAAAGCATTTTTAAAGCTTGAACAAATTAAAGCAAACATGGTAAAGTGAAATTGTTTTTATTCTTCCTTTCCATATTTTTTTTATAAGGCACATATATTATGTTTAAAAGAAAACAGAAAAATAGGTTACCGTAGCCTGGGAATGAAGGCCAGCAGCAAAACACCTAAACATGCTGTAATTGGCTGAAACAAAATTCACCAGTCAGCTGCATGCTGGATAAATTACATAATTACCTCCATTTCTGTTGTGGTCTGACATCTTTTCTTTGGCTTGGTGAATCCCCTTCAGACAAATAAAACTATTGTGGTGACTGAGACTGTTACATCAGTGCTAACATCAATAAACATACACAGGTTTTTCTTAACTCACCTCTGCATTATTACGTATCCTTGCCAAGTTTAAGGCTTCTTGCCAGGCAAACATGTTGACAGCCCATTTGGGTAACCAGCCCTTTGGATCAGCTTGTACAATGTATGTTACCTTTAGCACCAAAATGCATCAATTAGTATTATTACTGATAAGTACTGCTGTCACAGCTGTTCAGGGACCTGTGTAACAGTGCTAGCTAGTAGCAGAATAAATTATAAATATTGATAAGTTAGATGATAACTGTCCCCACCCCATCCTATAGTAGATGCAGTAAAATCAAGATATTAGAGACCTTTAGCATCAGGTTTACCGCTAACTGTTAGGGATCAAGTGCAGAAGCAGCCTTGCAAACAGGGAGAAACACTTGGCATCAATGAAATTCAATATGGCAGCTCTTCCAGTAACAACTTCATTATGATGCTTTGCTAAAATGTCAAAAGTTTGACGTCAAACTGCAGTTTGAGGTTTTTGATAGCTAGCAAAAATGCTGTGCTAAAGGTACTCTATTAAGGCATCCAGTCATAAGTCCGCCCATCTGCTGACAGTTACAATCCCCATACAGTAGGGACATAGTGCACTATAGCAAGTCATCCATGACTCTGTTTCAAGTTCCCCAATATTTTTACATTCCCTTAAAGGTATAGTAGTACAAACACTAAGTGTGTGCAATAGTTATCACTATTTAGCAGTAAGTAGCACTAATTAAACTAAAGAAAACAACAGCATAAAATAACTGTCACTATTAAGTGATATTATTATGCTGCACACTTAGTGTTTGTACTACTCTACTGGCCCTAATATTATATTCTGTTACAATAAGAACCTCAGCTAAGCTTCAAATAAGTAATTACACCCACCTGCATGCAGTCTGGTTCATCTGGTACCTTTCTAAACACATAACCACTGCACATCATATCAGCCCTAACTAATTTGTAATTCTCCATTGTTGGACACTCTGGCCTCTTAATTGAAGAAGCCTTACATAAAAGAAGACATTGAATAAGTTTTAATAATATCAATATAGTAAACCTAATTTTATTAGCTTGCATTGATCATCATCGTTACCTCTTCTAGAACCAATACATTTTCTAAAGACAAACATTAAAAAAATTAATTGGCTCTCTTCATATTTTGGAATATGATCATTGTGAGAAAAGTCCCATTAAGTTATACAGCTATTTCAAAAGCATTTGGTGAAGGTTTTGTTGCATCTTACAAACCAAGCTCAAAATGTACTATGGGCAATATGAATTCCAAGGGCGGATCCAGGGGAGGGGTGAAGGGGGTGTGCACTTCTTCTGTGGTTCCACTTTGTGCCCCTACTTTGAAGATAACCAATACTGTTTTTCCCCTTTTATTCTAAGGGTGCCCCTCCCTGGGTTAACGTTGTGCTCACCACCCCTCTCTCCCAAAATCCTGGATCAGCCCCTGAATTCAATCAGTGAAAGGTCACAAAGGTAAAATATTTTCCTAAACTTTGTCTGCACATTTTTCTGGTATGATGTTCTAGTGCTGACATTATTTACATTTGAAGCTTAGTAATTATCAATCCGTGAAACAAATACTAATTTTTAGCACTAAGTAGTGATAATTAAACAGTAGAAAACAAAGATTTCTGTATGGAATAGTACTAATTAGTACTATTTAATGTTCACGGTTTTAGTGCGTGCACTCTATTACCAGCACTGAGGCAAATTGATACAAATTGTATGTAATCAAGAGATATTATGATAGATCACTTACCACACCAAACCCCATCTGAACACCATTCTCATCATTCATCATATCACCATACTCCAGCCAGCATACATCTCGTAACCATATTGGACTAGACTGTATTCCCATTATACCCCATTTGATGGAATAAAAGGGAACATCTGGATGCTTGTAATTAGTTGGAAATCTGTGGAGCACCAAGCCATCTTGGAAGTGAACATCTGTAAAACATAATGTTAAATATATTGCCTGCTGGATCTGTGAAATGGTCTATTGTAATTGAAAACCACTTGTCATACTGACTGTGTGCACCACAAGTCAAGAAAAAGATACACCTGATTTCGATCCCAAAAACCATGTTACATCCTTAACAATTTTTTGTTATTGTTTCCCACTCAAAACATAAAATTTATTGTCTAATCAGCTGCATCATTATAACATTATTACTAATAGTAATATTATAGAAAACTGACCAATCATGTGAAATAGTCTTCTGAATGAATCTGTTGTAGGAGCAATCATAAATGCTCTCATTTCGTCCACAGAACATTTGATCTTTGTTTGACCACGAACTAGCTGAATCTAGCATTAAATGACAGAGGATCTTGGTCAGTGTGGAGCGAATATATATCGCAATATTATGTGTACATACTGAGATCAAGTACCAGCTTCAGGGACCAATTAGAGTCCAAAAAGTCTTGTGTGTGTGTTGGGGGGAGGGGGATGGTGGCTAAGTGGTTGGTATGTAAAATTCTTTTTGGGTATAACCAAACTATCAATAACAAGGATCAAGGCCTTATTTTAGGAGGGGGTGTAACATTTATGATCAAGATGTTCAAAAACTCAAGCATCATCATGGGGGTTGCCTGCAGCCATCCTTTAAGATCTTACCCTGATGAAGCACCCCCAGCCTCCCTCGCTGCAGTCCCCCTTTGTAACTTGCTATATTCTAGGATTCTGTTACCTTTTTATCAGGGTCATGTCCTTGGTATATATCAACATTTTCCTTAGTACAAATGTAGTTGAAGCCCTACATAAATATTTCACATTAATTTTGACATTTCTAACAGTACTAGGGGAGGCGAAGACCCCCAAGATATCCCATCATGCATTGCAATGGGTAGTTGTAGTGATTTGCTTGCCAGTCATGTTACAGATCAAATTGATACATACTTTATCTGACGTTGAGGCATCCAGAAGACCTTGCACCCATGTCTTGGCTAGTTTGGTATATTCCTGAATTTCTTCCTCTGTCAGGGCTGGAATTTTTCCCAAGAAGTCATCAGGTAATGGAAGCTAAAGTAGAGTTTAAATAATCATTACTCTAGCCATTGTTAACATTTAATGCTATGATTTAAACTACCATTTATCATAGCTAAGTAATTTGTAGAATGTTCATTTAGACTCTCCAGCTAGTTCATGACCTTCTCCAATCATTTCAAAACTTAATGAAACTTCTGCACTAGCCAGCTAGCATAATTTAGTTGTTGAGATTTTATGTGGTAAAAAAATCAAGACATTAATTTAATTTTACATTGTCCAGTTCATCATAATTGTCTAGTCTTTAGTTTACTTAATTAGTTCAGTTTCTTACAGTCAACTTCTTTTTTACTTTCTTGTCAGGCTCACTCTTGAATATCAGTGTCAATGGATAGCTTTCCTCTGAGTCAATAGTATGATTAACGTCATTCAATAGTGTAGCAGCTGAGCCATGGAGTGGATGGTTATTTATAGAATACAAATAACTGCCACCTAATAGAGAGAAAAAAGGTATTTTGGGCATTACTAACACCCTACTTACTAAGAATATATCTGTTATCTCACACCTGAGGCCATGCCCTCTTGACTTGCATCACTTCAATTTTACCCTGAATATCTGGAACCCAGTCTGTTATTTCAAACTTTTTCCAAGTGATCCCCTGAATGTTTGAGATAACAGGACTCCACTATACCCAAAATCATATGCACGCTTGTGTTGAAACTGCTATACATCCAAATTTAGGCATAACCCAGAACTATATGTGTCGTAACTCTGTTTAAAAGATAATATTATATAACTAGAAATAACCAATCAAAATCCAAAATCACACTTGTGAAAACCCCATAATATTAATGCAGCCAGCAGCATGTACATTGTCCTTTGTGTTTTGTACATATATGGGGATATGTATGTCAAAATCAGGGCAGTTAAGGTGGTGAAGACAGGTCCGTTACTTTTTTTCCAAGTGTACACCCCCAGGGACCAAACCTAGGATTTTGTACCTGTTTGAGGGTACTATAGGGGGAAGGGGTGGGGTGGGGTAGAGGTAATATTGCCCTTTGCTTTTCTTGACACCTGAACCTCATTTGAAGTGTATGTACACCAACAACCCCCCCCCCCCCAAGGGACAAAACCTGGGACTCTAGAACTCATTGAGGGTACTTAATTTGTCAAACACATTGACTGATCATGAGGGGGCCGGAGAGGCTATGGGTAGTCTCTAGTCAAAACACCATTCACTCGGCTGAATCTTGATCATAAATCAAAGTTTATCTAATATCAATCAAATACAAACAAAGATTGCGAATCTCAGCTACCTGGAATCTTCGATTTCTCTTCTGAGAAATAGGATGCAATGATATGACCGTCTTGGTCAGAAAGGGTGAAGTCAACGTCCGCTTTCGATCTCAAAATTCGAATGACCTCGACCTCCCTTGAAGACATATCGATCGAAAAAGACGTTTTAGCTTTGATCAAATGCAGTATGAAATTGCCTTTAGGGTACTACTCATCTCTGCTTATCCACGAAGATTACTTTAGGGACACGATCTGGTCTGTTAGAGTACCACTAATATGTTTTAAATGTGGTCTATTTGAGGTCAACAACGAAAGATCTTATGTACGTGTTAGGGTCTGTCGTAGACTGGAACTAGCTACTACGGGATCCCTGTGTTGCGCCAAATCGTGAATATTCAAAGTGACGTTTGAGGGACCACTGCACCACTGCTATCAGAATTGAAATGTTTACCGTAAATCTCAAATAGTGTAGTACTATGTATTTCAAACTCATATAAGTCTACAACTGCTTTTTGAAGTCAAAATTTATCGCGATCACTTCTTTAGCTCAGCGGTAAAGTTAGAGCACTGCATTGTCTAGTAAACCAGGGGACGAAAGTTTGAATCTCTCGGGGGATTTTTGTGTTTCCCTATAGCGTTAAAACGTATCTATTTTCTTGTTTTTTTCATCAAATTTTTAAATCGATTTCTGGTACAAATAGAATGTTTGTTAATGATGATGGACAATCTGATAATGATGTAAAAATGATAATAGTACAACAATGATAATTATGATATTAACAGTGGAAACTTCTAGTATTGTTCTATATGTTAAGTGTATGCTACATTGAGTGTACTGCAGTAAGGTTTCGAATGAAGCTGGTGTATGGTGGCCGAGGCTGCCAACGAAAAAAATCATTTTATTTCACTTTATTTTATATTTCATTTTATTTTTAATAGCATTTCACTTTAAATTTGATTTCACGCTCGACCACAATTCAAACCTGTTTTTCATCCTTTTTTTACCTGATCTCTCGCAGCATTCACAATACGCATCGCTTTTGCCCGCCGTCCAGCCCGGCTCACTTCGTTGCTCTCGGATACACCACACTCATTGCAGGTCGGCATCTCAGCAAGAATTTCCTAAACGCGGACGTATATGTTCAGTTTGAGTAGTTTTGAATTCATTTTGGTTCATCAATCAACTTTGTATAGCGCATGCTCACCAGGGGGGGGGGGGGGGGGGGATGAGTGTTTGTTAGGTGGGGAAATGGTTGTTTTCACGGCTTTGGCGTAACTCATGCGACATTGCATGATTTATTTATTATTTTAATAATTTATGAATTCAGTTCGTGTTTAAAACGGCGTTTCCCAATTCCCCTCCCCCAGAGCCGCCACGCAGGCTAGCCGCAAAGTCCCTCAGAGTCGTAGTGTCCGACTGGCTTGTTGAACTTATGCTGGACTCGAACCTATTCAATAGGGTCGTTCTCAATTGCAGCAAACGCGGCACTAGGCTTGAGCCTATTTCAATTGTAGTAGGTTCCATTAAATTAAGCTCATGGCTAGTATGACGTCAGTTGCCCTGGCCTAAGTTTATTATCTCTTGCCTTTAACGTCAAAACAGATTGTATTCTTTTGTCGTTCTATCTAGTGTATTAGGTGTGATTCATAGTTTCAAGTTACTGCTCATAGTCTAACGCAAAAATAAATTGAATGAAATTTTGCGCTTATTAATATTACATTAATGTCATGAAAGCATTTTCCCGCGTACGTGTATGGATTTCGCTAATTAACAGGAACAGGTGCGTGTAAAGTCTTTAATTAAAATCAATAATAGCTGGCTTAATTTTTATAGCTCATTTATATATGCGATATAACATTGCCGGAGGAAACATATACCATTATTTATTTCATCAGCAGGTCTTTCTCTGGGGGACGCGAAGATTAGAAGATTCTCGTTTACGGCGACGTCAGTGAAACGTCAGCTGTTCCATTGAAGATTTTTTTAAATTAGTGAAAAGGAATCGCAAAAGATATCGTCGATAAAAACAAGAATATTTGTCTTTGGTGAGAAGGTTCGTAAAAGATAAAGTGAAATGTAGGGAAACCGGCGATGAAAACATGGTCGGTCACTCAATTTAAGGAAAGGAAAAACGTCTGGAATCCTAATCTGTCTATGCTTACTAAGGTACGTACTATAGAAAATTATGGAATCATTGTAAATTTGGCAAATAATTTTTAAGAAAGAACAAATTAAAGTACTAGTCGTTGCAAATTGCAAGTAAAATGCTACGAGTAGTTACGGGCAGCGTTGATACTGAGATGGAAATACAATCTTAAAACATTTTTTATTGAAGTGTATTTATCGTATTTATCAACGTTTGTAGGAGATACGGAAATATATGTGCAAAAGCATAAGCAAGAGGACAACAAAGCGTCATGTAAAGACTAGCTTAAAACAATAATAATAATAACAATTACTAACAATAACTATAAGTATAAGTACAATTTGAAAAAATCGGAGAGAAGTGAAGGATGACGTCGGAAAAAAACTCAGTGGGCTCCATCCAAAAAAAAACTCACTTGGCTCCACCTCAATCGGTAGATCATCAGTATTTGTTACTATAATAGGTGATTGGTTATTGGTTTGTGCATTCAGTAGGCGATTGGTTTGATATAATAGTTTCCTCAATGGACGATTGGCTTGGTTTGTTTGCATCATGTTGCGAAGATCAGCGAGCTGTAGCAGTTAGAAAAGTCAATGACAACGTCGCGTCTCGGTATCGGATTATTTGTCTTTAAAGGGCATCTCCCTCGGCAAGGATCTGATCTACGGTAGCGGTATTCCAGCATTCGATTGGCCGAACTCTGAGCGTATATAAAAAGCGCTGAAAAAGTATAAAAGAACACTGCCTGCCTCGTGAAACTTCACTGAAGTTTATGTGACCTTGATGAATGCTTCTGGCAATAAGTAAGTTTGAATGTGTCGTGATTAAACTACAAGAATCACCTCGGGTTATTTGAAGAAGAATCCAACTTCGAAGATCATTCAAGCTAAAGAGAGCGAAGGAACGCACGATTTTAAGGCGATTACTTAGCACGGGACGCTATCGCAGTTTTGTGTACAAGCTTACTCGGAGGAACGACTGAGGGGCTCTTGGTGGAAGTCATCGTGAGGCTCACAGTGACAGAAAATCGAGATTTTTCATAGCATCCGCAAAGGCACAGAGGATCTCCCAATCGTCAAGATTAGTGTCGCTGCTCGCCTTTCTGGCTCGCAGCATACTATTAACGAATACACGCAGAGAAATAAATGAATATGAAATGTAAAAAGAAAAGAAAAATGAATAAATAGATATTACAGTTGAATATACAGAGATTATTATCAGATGTTAAGAGCTTGATGGTTGTTTTAATCCAAGAATTTCTATATGATATCGCGAACGAGCGAGTCTGATATCATATGGAAAACGAGTGACCAGAGGTGTGGGGCCACCAGACGTTGATGGAACGTGCCAACCCCTTCTCAACGAGTGAATAAATCTTAGGTTGTAATAATTTGTTTATTGCACACTTTTAGGGTCGATAAAATGACATAATTTACAGTTTCCAGTTCACCTTGAAGTGATATCGTATCACTTATATCGTTTTATTCGCGGCTCTAGCACACTGAATATTACTTGTTATATTTGTTGGAATATTCGTTTTAAAAATGTTGTTATAATATATTATTATTTGAAAGTTTTGTCATTCTTATTGATCGTTTTCCAAATATCTGGACAATGGTACCTAATGGTATACATTTAAACTTCAATAAAGTTAGTCACCTGAAAAGACCTGAAAAGCTAAAAGGCTATGACAGACAAGGATTATGGGTAGATACATTTTACATGTGTCAACCGCTTGATAACTGTTGATAGACTTGAGATCTTCTATACCAGTTACAAGACAAAAAAAAGGCGAAAATGTGATTTTTAGCAAAACTCTCATTTTTGAAGTTTACAACGACAATTAGTAAAAAAGCATCTATTCAATGAGTCTTTAAGATTTGATGCTGATCTTTCGTAAGATGTATTCGCAATACTTGGAAATAGAAACGTGAAAACTTCGAGACAATCCATTCAATGGTGGTGTTTCTACAGCACCATGTCTATGGAATGCCGTTACTGCCAAAAGCCTTTCAGTTTTCACCACCTTGTTCAAATGGTCATACTAGATATTGAATTATGCACACCATACTTTCAAGTTCCATACCAAGTATGTCGAGAAATATACAAAAAGTCGACGAGAACTCGACGATATTTCTCTGTTTCTCAGCACATTATATGAAAAATACAATTAAATTGATGCAATAATTTTGCGAAGCGAGCGAGAAGAAAATTGTCCAAAATTCGCTCTGAATTAGTTTGGTTCCACCTTAAACAATTTGCGAAAAGCAGGTGATAACAGAGCAGAACATGCACGTGAAGTCTCCCATAGGGTGTATCAATCTAAGCCGCTAGAAAGAATATTAATAATCAAATTGGGAAATATAATGAAGGCAAAACTTAAATTTCTGTTAATGGCATTACTGAATGTCGTGACTCACAGGAGTATAGAAACAGAATGTTAGCCCGAATGTCCCTGAATTCCATATGAATTCCCATCCAATTCCCAGTGAGAACGAAATGGGGAACGTGGCACTGATTTTCAATGTTAGTTTGTTGGCAATTTCGTTTTTCTATTGGGTATTAGAAGGAAATAAATCCCAACGTTGGTGTTTGAATTGGGAATTCAAGGAAATTCCCAACAATTCCCAATTTTGGAATCAGGTTTTTTTCCCCTGTGACTGAGCCGAGGGAAGAAATATTAAGCCAGGGAGGTTGGATTAAGCAAATTTAAAAGGGCTGTTTCCAAGCCGAATTACATTTACCAGCATCTGTTGGTTCAGTTTACGGCATTTATAACAGATGAGTGTCGTTAGGGATACCCTGGGTGCCAGACGTTTCTTGTTATTTCTCTTTCTTTAATTTGTTGTTTTTATTACAAGAGACAATCCGTCCCTATAGGTAATCAAATATTTATGCGGAGATGTCAATGATATGGGATATCATGAGCCTGCTTAGCAATATTTGGTCGATAACTCAGTTCTCGACACTATTCCAGTTTTGCCGTAAAATCAACCGACTAGTTTAACTAGATGTTCTTGTCAATGTAACTAAGCTTAATTAGCTTAATCGTATCTCCTTGTCTTCATCAATAGCTAGAGTTCTTCCATAGAAGTTCACCACTTGTCTTAAAGTTTGTATCTCTACTCCATAGTTAATGCAGGATAAATCGCTTCACTCTGCTGCGGATTCCATCAGTCTTGGTTCTTCTGGAGCTTCTTTGGATCGGTCTTACAGGTAAGATTAGGACAAAAAAAACCGTATTAATTTTTTGGATTTTATATTTTCCTTTCCTTTGCTTTTTTATTCTGATGAAGGACTAGCGTCCGAAACATCAGTACGTTTTTTCATCTTTTCACGGTGTATAATTTACCTTTTTATCATTACTGTTTCATTAGAAACACCAACGCAGCTCACACTATCTTTAAGCTAGTTATCTCTTCTCTATTTTCCTTGTCTTTGTCAGGGAAAAGGAAGGATTTGTCGTTCGGGAATACTTATGTTATTGAATCGTTCAAACATTTCGATATCAATTCTCCTTAAATATAACGTTCAAATATACTTTTATCATGTTTCAAAAAGGGGTGGAAATCGGGAGCGGTTTCCTGGGTAAGTCTTGTTAGTGTGAAATAGGCGCGAGCCACCTTAAACAAATTTATATGATTCATGTTTTAAATAATTTTTCATAAACATTTATTTTCCATAATTTTGATATTCTTACAAAAAGTGAATTCCTTAAAAGAGTTGGCTTTGCCTTCATAATATTCAAAAAGCTTACTACATGCAATATTTATAAAGGATGTAAGACACGTATAGACCGTTTTCTCATGGTTGCGTGCGCATCCACATTTAAGGCACTTGACGGAACACGATACCAGAACAGGAGCTTCATATTGAGAAATATCATACTTTTCTAGGAGATTTTTTGACAAGGATTCATAAAATTGATTAGCTCTTTATATATGAAACTGGCTTCTCAATTTTACTAAATTGGCTTTTTTTTTGTAAAAACACTCTAATTGAAAGCCATTTTCATGCAAAAGCTTTTGATTGATTTTCTCACCTTTTGAAATTACATACATTATTTATGAAGGATGCAAAATAAGTTGTTTTAGGCCACTTTCAGCCAAAAAGCATGGACTGTAGCCCATGACTTTGACCAAGTTTTGGACAATTTTCGCACCTTTTAAATGTGGATGCATTGGTTATGAAGAATACCGCCGCTATGTTAGAGAGATGACTGGGAACGAGTCAGCTCCTTGTCGCTAGCAGGTTATCTTAGGCCCCGTCCACACGTATCCGGAAATTTTTATAATCTAATCTTAAATAATCTACAAATTATTTTTTGCGGATACAAATATATGTTTGTGTCCACACGCAGCGTATTCGAATCGTTTTCACCTCATAATTTTGTGAATTCCAGTGTGTTGTGTGAACCACTTGCAATTCCCAAGAGAGTTAAAAGACAAAAACCTGGCGGCCATCTCGTTGCCGTTAACAATGGATGCTAATAAAAAACTCTGACTCGTCCCCAGTCGTCTCTATCTGTCGCACGCAAAGAATCAGAGCGATAGAGAGAGACGACTGGGGACGAGTCAGAAAAAAAACTTGTGAAATGGCACCAATGCTCCCTCCGAGAGGCCGCGATGACGTAACGTTCAATCGAAGAATACTTTAAAGGTGCTTTCCAAACATTTTCCGAACTATGCAAATAAACCAACCAGAATTTTTAAAATCAATTCAGGATGGGAAACCTTGTATTAAGATCTGATTCCGCATTTGATTTTCTGTTTCGGCCACCAATCCGTAAATCTAGTAACACGTAAATCTAATTCCGCCCCAAAACCCTACCCTATTTAGTAAAAACAGCGATATATTGAAAATTCGTATTCAAGACAATTAAATTGAGCTGAAATGCTTATCTAAGATCCAAGAAGCTTATAAACCATCCCCTATCTAGCGGCGCACGTGCCCGTATAGAAAATATATGAGATTTTGCAACATATATTTAGCAATTAGTCCACGAGTCCGAGTGGACTATTATGAGTCAATAGCCCATGTGGCCAAAGACAAACAAGTTTTGAATTGAAGTTAAATTTAATGTTTTTGTTTTCAAAGTCCGTACTCTTCGCTACTAGTAGGATATTTATACTCTACGATATTTATTGTTATTATGGTAACATTATCTCATCGGCTGCCTTATTAATTGCACTTCCTTCCTATAGATTCGAAGGAAAAAGAAAAACTTTTAAGAATGGAGATACTGGTACCAGTCATTCTCCTCTCGCTATGGAAACATGGGCACGCACAGTCTTGTCAGGCCACAGCATACTCTCAATTCAATCACAAAATCCAGGGTCACGTGATCAAAACCCATTCTGCGGTGACATCAAGCCTCCAGTGTACAGAAAAGTGTGCACTCCATGCAGATTGCTACAGCATTAATCACTGCTTCAGTCAAGGGATCTGCGAGCTAAATAATGCTGATCACTTGACTAACCCCGAAGGTTTGGTCTACTCGGCTGGCTTTTATTACTTGAATTACATTTTACGAGCTGTGCCGAGATGCAGTAACAAACTGTGCTCCTATCCTCTCGTGTGTAAGGTCGACAAGAACGAACAAGGCCACAAGTGTGTTCCATGTGAAGGTAAAATTAATAGATTCTTGTAAAATAAATTGAGTTTGCAAAAATACTGCTCGCGGTGTTTCATTTCTTGGAAATGACTTCACAATGTCAAAAAGCAGATGGCTTGTTGTGGGCATTCTCGTTTTAATCTTTTTTAAAAGTACTCTCAAGAATAGTTTCACTTTCTCGATAGAAGCTGCCATTTTTTGATATTTCGAATGCTAGAACATCAGGTCAGTTTTGACGATGTGCACGTCGACCTCAATGGCATGGACCATCAGAAGCTGCACCTGATTTCCGAGGGGGGGGGGGGGGGGGTTACATGTATACTCCCAATGCACTTATTTAATATTATAAAATATCATGAAAAATTAATGAGGAAAACACAATAGAAATCATTGTCCGGAGGAGGAGATTGTATATCTGCAAAAATAACTCAAATTTTTGTCTTAGCCAAATTCAATTTTATCTTTAGAATAATAGTAGTACATGAATGTATACACCTAGACGTTTCATAAGTAATATACAATATTCGTGTCCGTGTTATATCAGATATAAAATCACTCGCCTTCGGCTTTACCCTGCGAGCAGAGTCTCCTTTTAACTCCTCTTCTCTCGCCCGTATAGGACTAATTAAAAGGAGACTCTGCTCGCAGGGTACTTCGGCTCGTGATTGTATATCTGATACAACACGGTTACTCATATTGTATATATTACATAATCTCCCGTTCCTTCCCTAAAATACATTTACGTAACAATCAAAATGAAGGATACGCCCGCTAAATTTGAAATTGAACGGCACGCTTCAATACACCTGTTTGTTAGTTTGCCAGTACATTCGAGTTATAATTACGTCATCATGACCTGCGCATGCGTGCCCAGACATCGCCAACATATCGCTTTTGTCATTAAATCTGTTCAGATGTAAAGGAAGTCTTGTTATTCCCGAGGAAAAGTGTCCAAGATAAAGTTGAGCATGAGCTTCAGGCTGACGTCCAACTGACAGCATTTACTATCAGCATGTGGGTACAAGCAAACCCAAGCACAGAATACGCTACGCCATTCAGTTATGCCACAGTCAGTCGATCAAATGAAATAGTTGTTGTATTAGGCAAGATCAACACAGTACTGGGTATTGCCAACACTATTGAGTAAGTAGACAAGGAGGAGGGCTCGTCACACAGTACATAATTTCACTTTGGGTGAAATGCTTTCCCAACTATGCTTTTCAATATAAGTTGTTCATGATCTCTTGGGATTCAGGATTCCCTGCTTCGGTCATATACATCTATATCGGATTAATTTATCATATCTACTACTGTTTTCAACGCTACACGCGGATTGAGACAAAAAGAAGTCGGTCGTAGACTAAAATCTGAGAGGTAGTGGAATTGTGGGTGGATTGAATTTTTTCTCGTTAAAACATTTAAATACACTTAGCCCGACAATTCGTCAGCGCAGGTCATCGCTCAAAGCTGGCATATTTAGATATGAACTTGCTACGAACTACTAATTCAAATCACAAAACGATTTACAGTTTATTACAGTCCACTTTTCGATCTCTACCGACAACCTTTCTTGAAATAGGCGTACACGGCAATCGATCAACAGAAATCGTTAGGCACCTATACAGACTCTAATCAGCGCCTACTACCATTGTAGTCAAGAATGGGGTATCACTAGCTAGTTCTCGTCCCATTAATTCTAGCTTTTGAAAGATAAAAGAGTAAATCATAAGTACATACAATGATGGGTATTCCTATAGTAGACAGTTCCATTATAAATGTAATGGTGCAAGTAAACTGTATTTTTTCTAGGCAGGGTTACCCTTCAGTGATAGACGGCAAATGGCATCACCTCTGCGCAACATGGCAAAACCTTGACGGTACGTACAAATTCTACATCGATGGAGTAAAGAAATTGGGTGTCAAGACGTCCATACATCAAGGCCGCGTTATTCAAAAGGGAGCGCTGTTGCTTGGACAAGAGCAGGATAGCTACAAAGGAGGATTTGACTCGATCCAAAGTTTCCAAGGCAACCTTTCAAGCGTCAACATGTGGAACAAGGTACTAAATGCCCAGGAGGTTTCAGCCCTTGCCAAAAAATGTCCCACCGAAGAAGGGAATTTCATAAGATGGTCAACCTTGAAGACCAAGAAGTCGAGTGGTGTGAGGTTAACTTGTTCAAATCAGTGTGCTTAGGTCGACTTTACATGTAATACTGATTAGGTGCTGAGTGAAATCGGAAGCACCCAGCAAGCATCCCTGATCTCTCACTTGGCAGACTTCATCACTTCGGTGAAGTTTCTCTCTGAATTATATTAAGAATGTGACGCGATAACTCACACCACTGATTCACTCGCGAAAAGCCGCTCAACAATAGAAAAATCTAAAATCTATCAGTTTTCTCTGTTATCACAGATTGGGACAATCTAAAAAGCGAAAAAATACGATAATACTATACACTTTTGATCACTTATGTTAATTCCCTCACTGAATTTCGTTATTTCAAAATTTTTGAACGCTGAAGCAATAAAAGAATGCATTGAATTTCTAACACTTAATGGAAGGACAAATGATAAAGAATGTATCCTGTATGACTGCGTTAAATACTCAATGAACAGACTAATCCAGGTTTTTCTTTTCTCCTAGCGCGACTTTCAGCTTGTCTTAAGGGATAGGAAGTAATTCTGGAATATTACCCTAGTTACACACGTACCGTGCAGTTATCTTAAAGGTGTAAATACAATACAATACGATAATACAATACTTTATTGATCACTCCCCAAAGGGGCTTTTCAGTGACAATGTACATATAAAATCTAAAATATAAATACTTAAAACTATTAAAAAAAACCATTCTTAAAATTATAACTTATCATCTAATTATGTAAAATATACATTATTAAAACGTAAATAAATTAAAATTAACAAACAAAAACAATAATAAAATTTAATGTAAAAATTCTTTTAAAAGCTGTCTCCTTAAATTGCTTTTGAAACTTGCAATAGCCTGGCTAAATGGGAAATCGTGTGATTGTGGTAGCGCCGCAAATAACAAGTAACAAAATATTGCAATTTATCCATATACCACATAAAAGAAATCGTGTTTGGATAACAACAGGTTGCTATCAATAGACGTCACTTAATGCAAAAGCCCTTTTTGATGGCTTGTAGAATCCTGGAGGTTGTTTTGATCTCTTGTTTTCTGGTTTGATATCGTGAAAATAGTAAAATACAATAGTTTGGGGAGATATTTTAATATGTTTTGTCTTAGCATCCGCTAGTTAGCCCCCAGCAAACCGCTTGTGTTTGCCCCGTCAACTCCAAAAAAGTCACGTGATTGATAGTAAGCAATTCTTAGCATTTTATCGATACTCCTGCAAATCAAAGTCAAAGCGCGGCTAAAACAGAGATCGCATTGGATTTTAGTTTGTTTGGTCTGGTCAACTTTACGGAAGGAGGATACCCGTTCAATCTGCACAGTAAAGCTAGTAAGCGCCGGATTTTAGAAGTAGAAAGATCAATTGTAGTACCTAGTACCTTGCGGATATAGGTGTGTTATATAGGCGTACTAGTGTCATCCGGGTCGATATTGCTGATATTATTAAATCCATTTCCTTTACGAGCAAAACAAAACATATTACACCATTAATCCCCATTTCTCTTGCTCTTTTAGAATTTGTTACTTTTTGCCTCAAAATCCAAAATTGTGGAAAATCAAAATCTGGAATCACTCCTTGGATCGGACTTTTCCCAGATGGAGTGTCGGAACAAAGAAATATTTTATTTTAATATATCGACTTGAAATCACAGTGAAAAGTCTAACATTACTAGAAAAATTACTTTGACGCAGTTATTCTTAAAGATTAATGAAAAATTATGGCTTATATGAGAAGAAAACGTTAAGGAGTACTCGGTGAGAATCTGCGAATTTGTTTCCCTTATTTTCTCTTTTTTCCCCTTTTCTATCAAATAAGCAATCAAAAAAGATATTCGAAAACTCCTCATTTGTCTTCGTTTCTCAGATGGCAAGCTAAGACAGAAAATAAAGCGGCGTTCAGTTACCATAGATACGGCAAAGGGCAAACAGTTACCATTAAACGAATGGAGATTCTTTATCGCATCCCTAATCGATCATTGCTATTCAAGTGAAAACAGAAAACGTGAGTAGTGATTTTTATGTGTGTTCAAAAAGATATATTTATGGTGTGCGTTTATTATTTAAAAGTATGGACTGCCTGTGGTGCGACGAAGGTTTAATATACCACAGAAAGCCCATTAATCTGATTCATATTAGAAACCAGATCCTAACGTTACACCTTTGGACCTATCTTTTTACCTTTTACCAAATGAAGGATATGACACATTCCATTTATTTTCTTTAACCGGAATTCCCCATATTTCCTTTCCTTCCTTTCCTTTTCAATCCTTCCTACCTCCGCCCTTTCCTACCCACACCCCATGCATTGCCAAAGTTTTAAAACTGAAAGCCAAATAACGCTTTGTCAAATACATTCAGTTTTATAATAATCAACTAGATATCAACGCTGTCTCACGTACATCATAAATAATTTCTTTATCAACATTTCGAATTTGACTAGAAATTCAGAAATATTAAATAATTCTTAATCTTTTAAACCTTGAGTCTAGTCCCTCAGTATCGTCAATAGATATAATGCTGAATATTGGCGCGAAAATGCAGTGAATTCGCGCGCGCGCCGCGTCGTTACATCACGTGACTGGAAGCCTTTCGGCGGGAATTTGCTCAACCGTTCGAATAAATGACTGCCATTTTGAATAATAACAAGATAGAGACACAAACGAGCTTGATTTTCACCACTTTTTCATATATATTTTATTTCTTTTTATCGACCAAAAGGTAAGTAATTGACTTATGAATGTCATGTTATTCGTAATTTCGTATTATGGAAGTGAAAAACATTTGAATGTCCCTCCATTGCCTCAATAAAGCACTACACGAGTAACACAATACTTTTTCAACCGAGTTAGCGTCGGTCTGTATCTGAGAAAAATGCTGCGTCTAAAGCGTTAGAACTTACTATAAAAGCTAAATGTTTGTAGTCTAAGCGTTTTAATACACGTTGTAGTAATTAAATTGCAATTAGGGCCGAAAAAAATACGAAAAAACTAGTGCTGTTTTGTGCACAAAGTCACACGATGGCTACATCAGTAGGACAACTTGTTTTCGTTGCCTTGTCTAAATATGTCTCGCAATAATAAAAGGGGGTCTTGGATCCTCTATTCTTAACAACAGTTATCTCAATTTGATCGCTTGAAAAAGGATTCAATCGAAAAAATACAAGAACTTTGACCAAAAAAGTATAAAAAGGACCTATTTCGACCTAGCGTCGGACTAATCGATTCAGGCAAGTGTCGAAGCATGTACTGTATGCTATAATATTGATTTGAAAACCGAAACTAGAAATAAATATAACAATTTTTACGTTTTTCGGATTGGATTTTGAATTGCAAGAAGCTTTTCCCCCTTACCACACATTGAGTTGTTTAAAAAAGCTCCATTTGAAAAGAAGTTTCTTCAATATAGAGTTGCTATGAATGTGTTGTATTGTAGGCTATATAAAGAAAAACTATCGTACATTACTTTTTGATCATTTTTAATTTTGGGAGACCAAAGTTATCTCTCTTTTAACCATATGTTTATATCTTTTAGAAAAAATCTAAACACTAAATTTAAAAAAAATAAGAAATCAATTAATTGATTCAGGGAAATTGACAGCCTGGTATCCTGTTTTCTTGTTTTTATTTATTTCACTAATGAGTAACATTGTATGATTCACACGTATGCATGCAAATGTACAAAGTTTACTGTCGTCTAAAACTTAAAGCCACTTAGAGTGCAAACAATATAAATGTGAAACTTTGGTAATACTAAATAGCACAATTTCATGCAAATTCCATTGTTTTCTATTGTTTAATTAGCACTATTTTGTACTATTTAGTAATAATTACTAATGTGGCTTTAAGTCATTATTAATTACTAATTATTAGTGTTACAGAGATTAATTGATTCTTCGTTTGCAACCACATGGTTATTGCTGGTGCCAGAATATTTTTCAGTTCCGATCAAAAAACAATCCTAATGACCATGCAGAGCCACCAATAATGAAACTTTGAGCTACAAATTGGAGTATTAGAGCATTTCTGAAACAAGTTTTGGTCGAATGAAGTTTCCGATTTTATAGTGCAAATGTATGACGAAAATTCGCTGGTGGACTAGTTTGGTCCTCCAGCAATGGAGGCCAATTAAAAATAAAATTTCACGCAGGCAACAATATCAAACTAACTTTAGACATACAAAAATCGAAATTAAGACATTCAAAACGCTAAAAATGTTTCATTTAGCATTGTTTTTTTTTTGTTTTTTATGACTTTCCAGACCCGTAAGAAGTGTAAGGTCAGAATTACATGAAGAAAATCAAATTTGTACTACTCGGAAACAAAACGGCAAAACGAATTAAAAAATTTTCTACACTAGTCTTAGTCACAACATAGTTCTCTAAAACATATCAAAGAATCGAGTTTATAGCATTCATAATTAATTTTAAGTTATTTTCTTGGACTATGACGTCACGTGCAGACGAAGAATTGCACTCTATGAAACCCATGTATTTTTTAATAATGAATATCTAAGAAGCTACTTATTTGAAACTTTAGCAACTGTATGTTCCTAGCAAGTGATCCATAAATAATCTATTAAATTTGTATTTTTTTTGTTATCAAATAAATATTAAAGCTCTGTTGCATATCTACCCCTAACCAATGTATATGTGTTGTCTTTATATGTTTGACCAAAATCCTTTTTTATTTCATTCAATTTATATTACTCCTCTTTCTCATAGAATTCATTTTAGATTGTAGACGACATTTCTGTACAGGCATCATGTTTTATCACACTTTCATTTTGGCCAAGAAAGGCCCTATGGCTAGAGTTTGGCTTGCCGCTCACTGGGAGAAAAAGCTTAGTAAAGCAGTGGTTTTTGAGACAGATATCAAGTCCTCTGTGGAAAGCATAGTTTCTCCTAAAATAAAGATGGCACTCAGAACGTCTGGGCATTTACTACTTGGAGTTGTCAGGATATACTCAAGAAAAGCTAAATACCTGCTTGCTGATTGCAGTGAAGCTTTTGTTAAAATAAAAATGGCTTTCAGGCCTGGTGTAGTTGATCTACCTGAGGAAGGTCGTGAACTGGCCTTTTCTGCTATTACCTTACCAGAAGTTTTTACTGATTTGGACATGACATTACCAGAACTAAAGTAAGTGAAACCATATTTTATACACTTCCTTCTTATAACAAACATAATTTTACTTATTTCCTATCATGACATTACCAGAATTAAAGTAAGTGAAACCATATCTTATACACTTCCTTCTTATAACAAACTTAATTTTACTTATTTTTTTATAAATCATTGTGTGAATGGCCTTGTATCACCTATTGAAAAACATTTTTAATATTGATTTCCTGCTTTCAGAAATGCAATATCTAAAGAGATCATGCCAAAAATATAAAATCAGAGAAGTTTGAAGCAATTTCGATAAAAAAGCACTGAAGTTGCAGGCAATCCAATTTGGCAAAAAATCTAAAAAGTTAAAAAATCATTTGCTGTGTATTAGTTTTAATATGAGTTCTTTATTTCTAATAGGGGAAATAATGTCTTTACTCTTTCAGCGATATAGAACTACAAGCACAGTTTACATTAAACCAAAGCAGAATAGAAGAAATTACAATGAAAGAAGATGTGGTAGTTGTTAACAACCTGTTGGGAGATGAAGGTTTTGGAGACATTCCGTTTGACAGTGATGGGGAAAAAGAAATAATGAGAGCAGGAACAGGAATGGAAGAATCTCTTTATCAGTCAAAAGATTTGTCAAAAATCACTTTGAATGAAACAGATGTTGGTAAAGGGATTGCTGATTCTACATTTGAAAGAAGCAAGATAGGTTTGTATATTTCTTTAACGATAGACCATTTTTGAAACCAAACATTGCTGCTGTTTCTTGATTACAGACCCGTTTATTCAGGGTTAGCCTTAAAAGTATCAGAATATTCACAAATACCAACGGTAAACTGAAGAATGTACAGTGAAATTTAACAGATCTTCATTGGAACATGTGAATATTCTTAACAAAATTTAGGCTTACCTGAGCAACAGCAAATTAGAAACTGGGAGTATCTTAGGTAGGATGCATGCACATTTTTATAGGTGTCACATTTACAGAATATGAAAAATGTATTTTTGTTGAATCAAGATGTACCGTATCAAAGACAAAGTCAGTAATTTATGGAGTCTTTTGCTTGAAGTTCAATCAACAGGGTTCCCAGGGGTCAGGGAAAAGTCAAGGAAAAACACAGTCAGGGAAAAGTCAGGGAATTTTTTTATTCAGTCAAGGAAATTGCAATTTTCAACTAAAGTCAGGAAAAGTCAAGGAGTTTTGTTTAAAGTAAACCATGGGTATTTGTGTAATACTCATACTGTTTGTGATTTCTGAACAGACTGATAAATCTTTTCAAATAATGAAAAAATATTGAAGTATTTAGTATCATTTATGCTGGACAGCTGAATTACATTGGGTATCCTGTGTTGTATTGCATTCAGGGATTTGATATATTGTGTTGTTGACTTCATCAGATCTAGCACTGGATGAGCCCATTAAAGATGATGGTTTTGGTGGTGATGGGGTAGACTTTCTTGCTGATGGTTTTGGAGATGGCCTAGGTGATGCTTTAGTCCCTGGTATTGATGACTTGCCCCCTGTAGTAGCTGAGGAATTACCTTTGGAGCCTATTGACACGAACATTGAGAGAGAGGAGCTCAAAAAGGATGACACTTCCCCTCTGGATAACCATAATGAAACTGGTAAGAAATTTTATCACTCTGTGTTTAAAGGCAAGGATCTGGTTTGGTAGACATTGCTTGGCATCTGCTTGTGTGTTGCTTAGTAGATTCACTATATCTTTTTTGCACAAAAAAGTAGATTTTATGAAGATAAATTTGCAGCTACCTTGAGAACTTTACCTAAAAATGATTTTTTTAAAATTTATTTTATACAGTAGCTAATACTACTAATGAGCTGACAATCTTACAAAATGAGGCGGAAGCTTTTGTACTTGAGCCTGTCGAAGTGGTCCAGAAAGGAAAAAGAAGTCGAAGGAAACGAAAGCTCATAGTAGATGAAGATAAAATCCTATCTACTGATGCCATTAAAGCACAGCTCTCAGATACAACAGATGTTGTTAAACATGCAACCCTCGCACCACCAACAAAGAGGCGAATGAAGCTGAAAACAAAGTCAACAGTTGAACAACTATTCGCACTTCCTGCTCTGGAGCTGTTAGCCTCTCCCTTGGTAGAAGTATTTGTTATCAATTTGACTCACAAGGCAGCAAATGAGCTTAAAACAGTTAATCATGAGGCTGAAGAAAAGATGGACACAGATGAAATGGATCAAGAAGTACCACAAGAATCAACAAGCAGCGGTGATAAGACACAAAAACGTACCTCTGTGTCTTTTGAAGAACCTTTACCTTCAATGGATGAGCCCTTGCAAGATATGGTACAAGCAGAGATGCCCTTCCCAGAACAATTAGAACCAGAACAAGAAGAAAAGGAATCAGAAAAGGAAGATGTTGCTGAGCTTCCTTCATCACAAATGGATGAAGAACAAAAAATGAACACAGAAACAGAAGAACAGTTTGAAAATCGTAGGTGGACCAAGAGAACAAGTCAACTGATACATACTCTAAAGAGAGAATTCAATAAAAAAGACACTGTTAACTTCAATAACCTGGTCCAAAAGAACACAAGGAAACAAGCTGCATACAAATTTTATAGCTGTCTGTTACTAAGCAAAGACAACACTCTCAACATGAAACAGAAGGATTTATTTGGAGATATCATGCTTAACAAAGGAGCTCATTTTGCAGCAGCCTGTTAGCAGTGGACACTCATAATTACTATGCAGATAAAAAAGAACGAAAACAGAACATGTACAAATGCATACAGATTTTTACAGCAAGGCATAGAATTTTCAAAATGTTAAAAAATATCCAAACACTATGCAATTTTATCATCTTATGTATAAATTTTGATTCATATGCTATATTTCATGCCTTTTTATTTTCCAGTTGTATTTTTAACTGTTTTAGGGCTATGAGAGAGCTTGTTAATTAAAGTTTTTTTAACACAATTAAGGCTATTGTTTGTTATATCCAATATCTAGTTGCACTAACATTCTTTATTTTGTATATATTTTTGTTGACAAGGAAGCTATTTTTTTTTGTTTGCTTGTTTTTCCAGTATATTTTCTTTTGTGCTCACAACATTTGCATATGATAATAATACATTTCAAGCTAAGTTGTTGAATGACATGCAACGATGATTCAACAAAAACTTCACCAACCTTTTTTTAAAATCAGTATATTTAGGTTTGCAGGGTAAGAACAAAAAAACGTTAGATTTACTAATTAAATTTTTACATCCCATAATCCCACTATTTGTTAACTGCAACTTTTCTCTGCTTGGCTCTGACGCCCTCTTTTCTTATGAACGTGATCGTAATCTTCGTTCTTTCTTGGTCAAGGGAGATTTTCCCTCTAACAAAGAACCTGGTACTTTTCGCTGTTCTTGTAAATGTTATGCTTGTCCTCACATAGCTTCTCAAACTTCTGTTGTCGGTCCTAAATCCACTTAAAATCACTGACCATTTTGTTTGCACCACTTCTAATGTTGTATATTGTATTAAATGTACCTGCTGTAATCTTTTGTATGTGGGCAAGACTGGCCGCCGTCTTGGTGACCGCATTTGCAATCATCTTTATGATATTCGCAATAACGATCCCACCAAACCAGTTTCCCGCCATTTTAATCTAACTAATCATTCTCTTTCTGACTTCATTGTTTTCAGTCTTTCTTTGCTTAACGGCAGCAATGATGTTGAGAAATGCGGATTATTCACCTATTGGGCACTCTTAGTCCCAACGGGATTTATAAACGCTTTACTTTCAACTAAACTTTCTTTTCTCTTTTAATTGTTTGTTTTTGTTTCCTTGCCTACCTTGTTCTCATTGGTTTCTTTTGTCTTATTCTATCTTATATACACTCCTTTCTACCACCTCTTTCTTTTTTTTACTACAACGAAGGACTAGCGTCCGAAACGTCAGTAAGTTTTTTCATCTTTTCACGGTGTATAATTTACCTATTTATCATTACTGTTTCATTAGAAACACCGACGCAGCTCACACTAGTTTTTAGCTAGTTATATCTTCATGTATTCAAGTCAATTTTAAGAAGGGTCCATTATACTATTCCTTGAATCTTACTAGGAATTTCAACTTTTTCGTTAAATAATTTGAAGATAGAGTCTTGCAGTCAATATTATTGTTTAGTAACCAACTTTATTTCATAGTAAACGTATAATATTTAGCAGCTGATGAATTTGTGGCTTTTTCCACATGAATAGATTCCTTTTTTTTCAATTTCATTTTGTTTCTTTTTGTATCACAAAGTTAACCAAAATATATTTGTCACAAAACTGACACATTGGAGACACATTGGAGCAATACTATATCCATGGTCAGAATTTGAAATACTCCAGTTTTGGTTTCTCTTTGCTCAGCCTTAGTCTTGGTTGTGCATTATGATATTCAACCAAAACCAGTGGCATTTGAATCAACTCATATTGTTCAAAGCCCGATTAGTGCTAATAACTGGGTTAACTCTAATAAGACCTATAGAGTTAATCCTGGATTAGCGCTAATCCAGCTTTGAACAACCCGGCCCTGTAGTACATACATAACTTACGTTACAGTGGACTTCAATAAAGAAAGAACACATCTGTACACAATCAAGACAAAGACTGAGCCAAGAAGAACTCAAAATGAGAGTTGAAACCAATAAATCATTGGTTGTAAACATGAAGCTTTTATAATGATGTGATGCAAACAACTACATGTAGCTAAACTAAACTGGCAATGAGAGGGTTTGTCTCTAGCTGCTCTAATGCCAACATAATCAATGCAATCTCTTTTCTATCAATAAAAGTTACCAGTCAAAATGGCTCAAGCTTACCCTTCAAGTTCCATTAATGGTATCATTTAATTTATTGATGGGAAAATTGAAATGATTATTCCTTTTGAGGAAAGACTCGGGATTCCTAGCAGTTTTCTCATGGGGCTTTTCCATATTTTGGACACCAACTGTCGAATAATCCAATCAGATTAGTGATTTTCAATTAGTGATCATTTTGGAATTGGAGTCTTTGTTGATCCTTGTTTTCCCCCCAGATGTATCCTTGGAAGAAAGAATAAATTGAATATTCAAATAATGAAACAGGGGTATATTGATCTGTTTTGACTATAAAAACATAAAAATGACTGATTTTATTGACAACAGCAAAACATTTTAAACATGAAGAGTCTGTTCGTAATACCACCAAAACTTCTTAAAGTAACTATCAGAACCACAGCCCAAACTGTCATGAGTCTATAGCCTGAAAGGCACAGAACATGGACTATTTATGATATATTAGAGCAGCCTAAAGGTATATCTGTTGAATTATGTGGTACCAATGTTTTTAAAATTACAAAAGTAGATTGGTACATGCTTGTGACAGTAAGAAAGTTTCTGAGTATGGCTAAAGTTGCACATGATGCAATATTTCTATTTCTAATAGTTCTATTTACAAATAAATGTTCATTCAAATTCAATATCCAAAACGATCCTAACAAGTGCATATCATCAATAATTTGTTAAAAATTCTCTTTTAATTATGGCCAAAAGTAACTTTGATTTATAGTCTGAACTTGTATTCATAAAATATAAAAAATCATCCCTACAAGGGACAGTCTATAGCTCTTTCTGAATCCTGGTCATTGATTTGTTGAGGCAAGACCTGTTTGGAACATAGTTTAGGATTATCATCTTGTGAATCACAGTTTCTAACGTCATTTGATATGTACTCCACATTGTTTTGATCACTTTTGTTGATTTCCAAACTTTTCTTGAGTTTCGTTGTGTAATTGTAATCATTGTTTAAATGGTTTTCTTTGAGACTCTCATTTTTGTCATCTTGTATATTATTAATTTCTGTTGTGTGTTGTACACTATTATCTGTTCCATTATTCAATTCTGAATCTAATTCTCCTTGTAAATCATGGGAGTCACTCTGCTCTTCATTTTCAAGAGCACTCTCTTGATTCCCATTTAAATGAGATTTCAAATCCTCTTTAGTTTCAATTAGTTCCTGGTTTTCAGCCTTGTTTTCTAAAACTTTGTCAGAACCATCATTTTCCTGTTCTTCTAAATCACCCACTATAACATTTTCAGGTTTTAAACCTGCTGCTGTCTTAGCCTCCTCATCATTAACAATGCTATCATCCATTGAAGAGATGGTTGAAACTGCTTCTTGTTCTAATGAATTCTGTGATGGAAGAGAAGGGAAATCCTCTGTAGCAGACGTTACTGATGCCTCAGAATCTCTAGAGTCTATTTCTGGATTTTCCAACACTGCAGAAAGAACTGCCTGTTAAAGTGCAATGATAGAATAAATTGGTCAATGCAAAAGTTTATGAGAAATGTTCTATCATACCCACGATATCACATGCAAACATTCTATTAGGGAGCTATGAATCAAGTTGATGAAATGTTCATAAAACTAAGGGGCCCCTTATATTTCCAGTTGCATGGTTAGAGGTCTTTCAATTGAAAACCCAGTGCCCGAGGTTATCAACCAAGTATCGGCAGCCTAAACTTTGGGGCACAAGAAACTATCCTCTTCCATTCATGATTCACATTACCCATTAAGGATTCACATTCCCCATTTTTTGACTAACGATATTATGTTCTTGTCATATTTCTCTAAGGATACCACTTCTTTAATTTAAGAAAGATTCTGCATGTGTGTAGAGGAAAAGTCTTCCTGCTAATATTGAGAACCAAATATGTTCCAGGACATGCCTTTTGATTCAATACCTTTTTCTCATGCAGTAGTCCCAAAGTCTTGGGGATATCAGAGGCAGTAGTTGGTGGGGTGATATATAGAGACAGGCACTGTTCCAGCACTAAAGGATGGAGGACAAGCTTTTTGGGACCATTCTAAAGAAAAGGAAAAAAGGAAAACCAATGGTCACAAAAATTAGATAGTCTTGTAAGATAGGTGGCTGTCCTTACCTCTTTTTGTGTTGATTTTCTCCCCTTTTTGGTATTTCTTCTACTCTGCCTCCTACTGCTACCTCCATACATCTCTTCTAAATCATCATCATTCTTCTTCTTCAAGAATGCCCCTCCTTTAAAACTCGCAATAGCTCCTAAGCAAAGGAAGATAATTTTCAAATACAGTGCCCATGAAACACCTTTGAAATTAAAAGTGGAGGCCATTCCTATTGTCATATATCTCAGTGTCATTCCCACTGCCATGTCAGTAGAGTGCTCAAGGAAAGATAACAAAACAGCTCAAAGGGGTTTACCTTGGAATTCTTGACTTTGTTCCTGAAAGGTTGGCGAGTCATCACAGTCAGGCTTTGTAGAGGTGTCAATATTGATTTTCTCAAAGTAGTTGACCAATGATTCACACAGACCTAGCATCCTCTCATGGGTAGAGATAACTGTACTTTGCTCACTTCAATTAAACAAAGAAAAAAGTTTAAGGATAGAATATACCATAGTAATTAGATAAGGTCTAGTCCCCTTGTACTAACTATAGTAATTATAGTACAATATGGGTTAGCGTTATAGTTTAAAAAGTATTAATCTTACTCACTTGTCTTTATACTGTTTAGATTTTTGTGGGTGTCCATTCTCTGATCTTGTCACAACCTCCATTTCTCTTCTTATTTGTCTTTCTTGAAACTTAATGTCCCTTAGTATATTGTGATATTCATCTTTCTCTTTGTTAAACGCAGCAACCACGGCTCTCTTTTTGTCATAAAGTTCATCAATTTCTGAGCAGATAAATATTTTGAAAATAAGCATAAGTCAAAATAAAATTTAGACAAAACCTTTGAACCCATGAACGTCAACACTATTTTAAAATCTTTCATCGTAGTTATAATTTAAATTCAATTTATTCTAACATTAATGGTTCTTTAACATTAAAATTTTAAATGTAAATATTTTATCTTTTTAATATTCATATAATCTATTAATATTAATAGTATTAATGATATAATGCAAAAAACCTTTTTTTGATAGTATTACATTACAAATCTTAAAGTAAATAAATAATTTTTAAATATTAATAGCTATAAATAGTATAATCTATTAATATTAATAAAGATTAATGATATAATGCAAAAACAATGGAATATCAGTGGACCTTTTTTGATAAAATTTTTTTCTGTCATGTATTCTTTTTGTTGATTCCTAGCTTCAGCATCCTTATGCCGCTGCTCATCAAGAGAAGTCTTAATTTTTTCTTCCTTAGATTTAAGTCCTGCAATTGTTCTCATGCAACCCTAAAATGAAACACAATGGATAAGTTAAATGAATCAAATTTGAACAGTCTAAAGGTATATTTTGCCAATGATGATGGATAGCAGCTGCCTTATGTGAAGTCCTCCCCTTTCATACACACCCCTCCTTTTCAATCAACAATAATAGGGAAAGCTCATTTAATATGCTGAGTGGGGGATGAAGATTTCTCCTCAAAACTCTATTTTTTACAGGACCCTATGATGTATAAATTACCAGGCATGTTATTCTTAAATATATACCGCTATTCAAAAAAGGTTAAATACTGGATACTGCATACTGAATAGTGCATTCCAAGACCGAAGTGCATAATGGGTCATAGTGACATTGTCTAAAGTTGGATTAATAATAACTATTTATTCTATTTTTAGTGTATTCCATCTGAAAGAAAGTTAATTGCTGCATAATTAATTTTTATTTCAAATAACGAGACCCACAATGCTTTTTGGTCTTGGAATGCACGATTCAGTCCGCAGTATTCAGTATTCACTTCAACCTTTTTTGAAAATATAGCTGTATACAGTACTTTACTTACATCTCTCTTTGTTCGAAGCAAATGTTGCTTGTCTCTGAGTTGATCAATTTCATTTTTCAAAAAATCAAAATCACTGAAAACAAAAAGAAACCATTGGGAGCTGCATCAGGAACTACAGTAGTATGAGAATTTTCTTCTCTCTATATACATGCTAGATGTATTCAGGCTAAAATGTGAGTAATTTATCTCATTTACTAAAATCAATAATAATGCTCAGAGTGAAGTCATTAAATCTGTGAAATAGATAGTAGACTAACACTTTAGTACTTAATTCCATTGTTTTCTTTTGTGTCTATTTGACTATTACATGTTGACTAATAACTTTTATTTCACGGGTTAAATGCCTTCACTCTAATGTGAGTGCTACACACATACTGGATCAGTTTCTTTGATCGTTTCAATGTATCTATTTCTGTTACAATCCTTTTTTCTTCTCTGAGCTTAAGCTGTTGTACTCTCATTTGGTGTTCTAGCCTCCTGAAATGACCAAGAAGCCATAGAATAGAATAAAATGTAGAATTTTAAAAATAATATGCAAGACAAATTGCAGTACAGGTGGATGTCAGAGGTCTACTGTGTTTTGGTATCCAAGGTGCATATGGTTGTGTGCATATGAGGCCCAATATACTAGAAATAACTTCTCTCTAATGAAGAAACTTTGAACCAAGAGATTCAGGAATATTTTTACAGAACCAATAAGGGCTTTGAACCATCATGTGATGGCAGTCATGACAAAGGAAGGAACAATTGAATCTGGTCTGATCTGACTTACATAAGAAAGAATTCAGTTTTCCAGGGGAAAAAGATTCTATTGCTGTTCCTCCTGTCAAGGCTGCCATCAAGTGATGGTGCAAAGCCTCTATACTGAAAGTATGAAAGGTATACATTTTGACTAGGCACTTTTCATTTAAAAAAAAAAAAAGCTATCCTGTCTTAGATTTCATTTCCTTGAGTATAGGGAGTATTTGAGGTATATTTCTGTTTTTTTGTTTGGACAACATACCTGATAGCTTCCTCCACCTTGGACTCTTTCTTGTACTTTAGACCTGCTTGTAACTTTCCACATTCTTCAGTCTGATAAAAAACATAAACACACTCTCATTAATGCTGCCTCTGGAAAATGGGTTCCAAAATATGAAATTGACATCTGCAAATTCATTGAATTCAATTTGTTGACTTCAATGATCTAAGCTTAGCTGTGAAGTTTAATTTGATGTATTTTTTCCTGAATATGATACAACCCTATACCCTAAAGCTCTGGGACACACTAGAGAAAGCAAAGATCATTTAATTAAAGTGATGGCATTTTTTTTGAAATTTTGTTCGTGGGTAAAAAAGAAACTTTTTAGGTTGTTGGTTGGTATAAACTTTGAGAGGACTTTGGAGATGCACAAGCATTTTTATAAATATTGCAGGCACAGACATCAAAACATGGCATTTACAGGCAGGAGACCATTGAAAACCATAGAGTTAAAGGTTGGTTCACACTAGCATTATGAGCCTCAGAGTCGGAAATTGGAAGCACAAGAAGATTATATGATCCAAATTTGTGAATCAAACAAAAAAAGAATCATAAGCCTTACTTCGGCACTCACTTCTTTGTTTTTCCCATAGCTACCAGGGAGGCTGCCATGTTTTCTGCCCTGAATGGCCTGGGCATGAGCTGTCATTGGTCAAAGCTTACGATTCTGATTCTTTCGGTTCACATTTGATATATATAAGCGTCAAAGTTGGAGACAGAGTTGAAAGAATAGACTCAGATTATTGGTTCACACTAGATCATAAGGTTTCGTAAGCTCCTCTTGTGACTCTGATTCAGTTGCTAGTGTGAATAAGCCTTGAAGGCATTATTTAAAACCCTTCAAGAAATGATTTTGTCTGAAGTGAGCTATTGTTCTTTTCGAAAATTTATTATCCTACTCCTCAACTAAAAGAAACATTTTCGTTAACATAACTTTAAAAATTTTGTATGTGTTCTTTAGTGCATGTAATAGTCTTGCTGGAAAATAACTTGGTTTTTGAATCTGATCACACAATATTTTTGACAGCGCTTGCACGTCTTGAAAATAATCTATTATGAACTCTATGCATCTTCAGTGGAATGTTAAAGTATTATGGGTTTCCTGTGTTCCTCTGACACCAAATGACAACACTGATTACGAAAAGACATCACATACTATGGGAAATGATGAATTTTGATGAAGTATAAAAACTTTATAATAGTAAAGTGAGAAAATGAAACAGTGATATAAATCCCCTTTTTAACCGATCATAACAAGAACATTGTAAACACATTTCATAAATAATACATGAAAAAAATCAATCATATTAACGCGATAAATAAATCCATTTATTACTGTTAAGGGGAATCTCTAACGGTACCTTTGACTGGACGAGAGCACTAGCTGCTTTTAGTTCCTGATCGATCTTTTTTTCTCGTCTCGATCTCTTTTTCTCTCTCTGCTTTGCACCTTCGAAGTTCAGCCATAAGTGTCTCGCGATCTTGAAAAGCATGTTGACTAGACGAGGTGCTTTCTACTTGTGACCGCGATGATTTGGGATAAGACCGCTTTATCGTAATTAAGAATAATATGAATGAAGCAATATATAGGATTATTAATTAACAAAGGTTACGTAGGTAATAAGATAAACTTGGTTCCAAAGAGGGATACCTATCAAACCAGGGCAATGAAAAACGGGGACACTCATCGTATTTACATCGTTCGAAAACATAAAAAACCTCTGATGAATTAATCTCAAAAGATGTTTACAATAGAGTATTTAGATCTTATTATAAATACGAGGTTTTATCCAAAAGGCATATCGTATATAAAAAAAACATCAATAAAGTTATGAATTGTATTTCAAAAGTTTTAGCATACGAACCGAGGTTGCCTCAATTGTTTTCTTCAAGGATACAAACTTGGCTTCTTTCTGTCGAATCGCCGAGTTCAACTTCTCCAACTCTCGCTCGAATTTCTTATTATCTGGTGCTTTAAGCTTTTTCCTGAGCTCCTCGATGTCTGTTTGAGCTGAAGATGTCAATAAAAAGGAGCCAGATTATTAAGAATTTGAAAATTATAGTCTGATATCTCCAACAAATTTAAGGGTAATTTCAGATCACTCACTTGGACTTGCAGGAGCACTACGATCATTGCTCGCGCTGATCTGGTCCTCACAGTCTTCTCTATCACTCATTGTTTGTGTCAGTTTTAGTACTTAGACTGCAGTCAAAGCAAACCTTTTTCAACCTAGCGATTCGTCACATTTTATCTCGACATTTTACCAAAATTTACAAATAAACTTTTCTGGTCAAGCAACCAACCGTGCATGGTATGATGGGTAATACTCAATTAGTAGTAAAAGGGATTGGATCTAGTTGGACGAGGGACTTTCCCTTCTGTAATATTACACTTGGTTGTGCCTTATTAGGTTTTAAGGCGAGGATATTTACGTCATTTTACAATTACAATGTAAAGGTCACTCTTATACACGAGGTAAATAAATCAAAGATGAAGAAAGAGTGAAGATTCTGACGTCCAATTTGAGATGAAGGTAGTGTATTTCAATCAACCCGCGGATGATAGGAAGGCGCCGGAAGACACTGGGTAAGAGATAGATTTCAATATCAAAAATTTACTGAAGTTTTAGTTTAAAAACTAAAAATCTTGGTCCACTGTCGAGAAAAATGAAAAGGAGAGATTAGAGCCGTGGCATTTTTCTTAATCTACAGCATATCAGTAACTATGTATTAATATTATAGCTAAACCATATCCACCTAGATATAGAATGGGACGCAACCACGTTTCTAAGCGGAACCATAGCCCTTTAACAACAGGCCGATCACAGACGTCATTGCTTATTTTTTGCCTCGTTAGCATACACCAAGCATCAAGCAAACAAATAGACCGCATAATACTGGAAGAAATTATGGAGAATATAAGACTCGCCCATTCAATGACACTCATTGACCTCGGTCATTGGATGTTAAACATTTTTACCTAAGGGGGGGGGGGGGGGTTAGGCAAGTATCTGGTATATTTATACTGCATCAGATGATGGCGACAATTTTTAAATCTTAGATCATTACATAGAACTTTAACGTTTATTAGTGGATTAACCGCATAGACAACAAACACCAGAGGTGGACAACAACCAACAAGTTTTCTTTTAAACATATCGTAAAAAATGTCAAGTTGCGCTGACTTTTAATACGCAACCATAATTCAACTCAACTCCAGTACTAATAAACAAATTCATTGGAAAAGTAGTTCGGATAACATTTACTTTTTATTATTGACGGACGGACAGACCTGCTACATCGGCATGAATGGCAAATCCTGCTATAGAGTCGAGAAACAAAACGTCTTTATAGTTCAGTTTCTGATATGTTATTAAATGCATTTCAAACAAAGAATGCAGGGGGAAGGATTAGACTTAGCAAGGTCAGGTATGACAAAGACATGACCTTCAATCCTGTAGCCTTGGGACCTTCCTCTCCTACCAGCATCATCTTCATGTTGTCTAGAGATCCATTGTTCGGACGTGGTTCTATCCCAAGGATTTTACACATCATTGGGTAGACATCGATGGACATCAGACCATGATCTATGTTGTATCCTTTCTTGAAAGCAGGTCCACGCGCGTAGAATATTGCTGCCAACTTTTCACTCGCGGGATATCCGTGCGCGCCGTATACCTAGTCACTTGATTTGTTGGTGCGAGTTGGTTCGACCATCCAACCATATCCTGGGTCCAAGAAAATGGGTGGGGTACGGCGATTATTTTTAAGGTGGTATTCTTCGGGTATGTTGTCTTTCTTGTATAGTTTGGCTTGTGGATATTCGGTGACTAATTTGGTCAGATTTACATAGATCTCTTCCATCTTTCCCTCGTGTGGCCACAAATGAATTAATGTTCCAGACTCTGTCAACATAAACGTTGATGAATCGAGATAATCATCCAAGTAAATCAACCTGCTCAGATTGACCTGCACAAAGCTGTGGTCAGCTACAAATATCAAGTTGACTTGGTCTAAAAGGTCAACCTCTCTGAGTTTGTTGACTAAATATCCAACAGCGTCTCGATCTACTTTCTCGATCTCTTCTTTGAATTTCAGTGACCTTGGTCCGTCAGAATGTCCAATCCAGTCTGGCTGGTCAATATATAGTCCTACAAACTTAGGCGGTTTGTCTGATTTCAACCAGCTAACAATAGAGTCTATTCGCTGGTGATATGGCATACTATAATTTGGAAGGCAGTGTATGTAGGGCGGCCACGAAGACCTTGTTTGGTTCCGGTACAATGGAAGATCTTTTGGTGGAATAGCGCTACAGTTCACTTTACAGAAGGCTTTCTCGTAATAAGTCGGTTTGGTTTTGTAGCTTGAAAATCCCGGCCAAAAATGCATCCCACTGTAGAAACCTTGATTATTTAGAGTAAGCCAAATGGGCTCCGATTCCTGCCAGAATTTGGGGTCATTATTTGTGCAGTCGTAATCGAAGATGAATTTCTCTCCATAGATGGGGTCCCAGAATCTGTTGGATAGGATTCCATGACTCTCTGGGTACCAAACAGGTATCAAACAAGTTCTGGGACCCCATCTTCAAAGAGAAATTCATCTTTGAGTATGACTGCTCCAACTTTGACCCCAAGTTCTGGCAAGAGTCAGAGCCCATTTGGCTTACACTACAAAAGCAAGGTTTCTACAGCGGAATGCATTTTTGGCCGGGATTTTCAAGCTACAAAACTAAACCAACTTACTACGAGAAAGCTCTCTGTAAAGTGAGCTGTAGCGCTATTCGCGATCTTCCTGCATCTCGTAAACCAGTACAACGTTCCCGCCATACGATCATTGTTATCCTAATTACTCGATACCGTTTCCTCACAGAATGGATGCCATTGTAAGCTGGTTGAAATCAGACAAACCGCCTAAGTTCGTTGCAGTTTATGTTGACCAGCCAGACTGGGATTGGACATTCTGACGGACCTAAGTCACAGAAATTCAAAGAAGAGATCGAGAAAGTAGATCGAGACGCTGTTGGATATTTAGTCAACAAGCTCAGAGAGGTTGACCTCTTAGACCAAGTCAACTTGATATTCGTAGCTGACCACAGCTTTGTGCAGGTCAATCTGAGCAGGTTGATTTACTTGGATGATTATCTCGATTCATCAACGTTTATGTTGACAGAGTCTGGAACATTAATTCATTTGTGGCCACACGAGGGAAAGATGGAAGAATCTATGTAAATCTGACCAAATTAGTCACCGAATATCCCACAAGCCAAACTATACAAGAAAGACAACATACCCGAAGAATACCACCTTAAAAATAATCGCCGTACCCCACCCATTTTCTTGGACCCAGGATATGGTTGGATGGTCGAACCAACTCGCACCAACAAATCAAGTGACTGGGTATACGGCGCGCACGGATATCCCGCGAGTGAAAAGTTGGCAGCAATATTCTACGCGCGTGGACCTGCTTTCAAGAAAGGATACAACATAGATCATGGTCTGATGTCCATCGATGTCTACCCAATGATGTGTAAAATCCTTGGGATAGAACCACGTCCAAACAATGGATCTGTAGACAACATGAAGATGATGCTGGTAGGAGAGGAAGGTCCCAAGGCTACAGGATTGAAGGTCATGTCTTGGTCTTACCTGACCTTGCTACGCCTAGTTATAGTGATGATCCCTATATTTTAGCTTAATACATCGGATAAATTATTTCAGTATTCTTGTCTCTCTTTTAGATGGATATCAACTATTTAAAGTAATTTGTAGCATGCTAGTGGCATTAGAACTTTTATGCGAACCAGAAATCTCTCTATCTAGCTCGCTTCGCGGTTGGAATTTCTGACCGGAAGCTAGCGAAACTTAATCCACATAAAGCGACCTTCAACTCGACAACAAGGGTAGACTTTCGCAAAGTCCGCCGCCCGCATTTTGTTTTTTTTTACTGGGCGCACTTCGTCGCTCGCTCGCCGCGCTCGCAAGATTCTCGCTTCGCTCGAATTAAAAAACGCTGGGAAAACAAGAGAGGTCGACTTGGGGCAAGTCTACAACAAGGGGTGCGTTCTTGTGAATTATTTCGTCACTTGAAATTTGACAGGTTTTGTAACTGCCATATAGAAAAATATGGATTAAGACTAGGCGTAGATAATTCGTGGAAGATATTCTTTAAAATTTGTTTGAGAGGCTTGAGTAGCTAATTATATTTGGAAAGGCAGATGCAAGTGAGTATTTAGTTATTTGGTTTGACCATGCACTGGCCTAATCTAGTAAGTCTACATTCCTCTGATTCTTTACATTCCAGTTGGAAGTCGAAACTCTGAAAAGCTTTCTAGTCTCTCGAATTCCGCGGGCCCAGGCCCCTTGGCTTTTTCTCGTCAAGATTATGCTTGCGTGTTCCTCTTGTTGCCTGCCAAAAGGAAAGGTTTGATGCAACATTAAAATCTTGACGATCATAAAATTTTGTAGTTTTTAGTACAAAAGAAATTTGTCAAATTAAGTGTTTGTGATTCCCGTGCTTATAAAGGACCGGATAATATCCTTTTTGTGCTTTTGTGTTATTTGTTTCATAACATTGGAAGACTTCAGGCAAAGAATATTGCGGAATACAGTGAAACGATTAGAAAAATACTGAATGTAATCGTCCATTTTGTCCCCCACGCTTTTTGTAGGACCCAAGATATGGTTGGATGAGGGAACCAACTCGCGCCAACTGATCGAGTGACTGGGTATCTAGTGAAATGTTGGCTGCAATATTCTGCGCGCATGGAACTGCCTTTATACACGGTATGCATTAAAGCTAAGAAAGGATATAAAATAAACCATAGTCTCAGGTTTATTGAAGTATACTCGATGATGTCCTTTCCTTTCCTTTCCTTTCCTTCCTTCTCATCTCCTCTCCTCTCCTCTCCTCTCCTCTCTCTCTTCTCTTCTCTTCTCTTCTCTTCTCTTCTCTTCTCTTCTTCTCTTCTCTTCTCTTCTCTTCTCTTCTCTTCTCTTCTCTTCTCTTCTCTTCTCTTCTCTTCTCTTCTCTTCTCTTCTCTTCTCTTTGAAACCTGACTACTTTTGTAAATATTAAACAATCAATACCTCATTCTTCCTATTAAACATAGTACGTGTTCCTCCCCTCCCCTCCCCCTCTTGCTTCACTAAGAGGATCAATTTTATAATGTTCCATATTTACTTATGTAAATATCCTATTAAACATAGTGGGTTTTTTTTCTTCACTACACTAAGAGGAGAATTCTATAAATAGAAAGTTTCAAACTCTCCAAAATTTTACAGTACGTATTTTTTTTTCCCTGGTTGCGTACAAGTATTTCGGTCGGTTTGGCGCACAATGCGTGACGGGTGTGTTGTCTATAACATGATGTGACATCATCTGCCAGAAATAGCAAAGTGTCACAACGTCACAGTTTCAGTTTCGTTTGTTAGGAAACTCGGAAATCGAGTCAAGTACCCTAAAAATTTGTAAAAGAGAAATTCAGTTCTAAAACGTTCAAAAATATATGGTCTTTATAAAATATTGATAGTGATTATTGGAGTACTCGTATTCAAATAATCTAGCAAAGCAATTTTTTTCTTTGAATGTTGATAAAATTATGCCCGTAATTATTTAGTTTCGGCTTAAAAGAGGGCACGTCATCTTTCGTATTTAGCTTTGCAAGGGTTTTCCCCACATGTGTTATCTCAGTGATACACTTTACCGAGGAAATTTAGAAATCGATTTATTTTTGGATAACTTACGATTTAATACGCCCCGCTAGTAGAGTTACAAGATAATATCAAATTTACCTAAAAAAGCTTTACCTAATATTCTTATTTAGGAAGCTTTAATTTACTTTGTTCAATTAAATTGTTTTTTTTTTTTCCGAGGAAACCAAGCCGGTTTCTTTTGCAAATGAAATTGATCAAGTAAATCTAGAAAATATGAAAAGTTTAAAATGATATTATTTGTTGAAAAAACATTTTTGTTGTTGTTGTTTGTTTTACTTTCTTTTTCAACTTCTTTTTGTTCAGATTTGAAAACTGGCGTCCTATGCGTTCTAATCATTTCGGAAGTTAAATCTTCTTCGGGATTGTCTCGCTAGACGGGAGGATCCCGATTACGTCACGGAGAATGATCGAGCGTTAGTTACAGCGTTGAGCCAAGCGGATTAAAGAAATTCGATATAAGATATTTCAAAATCAACAAAAAAAGCTGAAAAGTTAAAATTCGTTTGGAAAGAGAAGTAGAAAATAAGTTAAAAGATCAAAGGAACTTCGGTTTAAGTGAAATTGTATTGCCAAAGAAAGTATTTGTTGATCGGATGCGGTTGAATAGTCGGAAATAGAACAAATACCATGGGACTTTCCATGCAGCATTTGATTGGCTTCCTGAATGGTGTAATCTACCCAATATGACGTCGAAAGTATGATTGACATGAATTAACAATCCCTCGTTCACTGCGTTTCTATCTACTGGCTTTGTTTAGAGAAGAACGTTACCGACGTACTAAAAACGCCGATATTCTGTCAAGCTAAATTTATAAGAAATATTTTCCTTGGACTTGAAATTTAGTATCGAAAAGACTCTCATAAGGATCAAGGCAGACAGAGAAAGCGAAGAGTTTGGAATATGAGGTTATTTATCGTTATTTTGACTGCTTTTTTGTGCGGTCTTGTGGCGGCGAACGGTAAAGATGGTACGATGTTTATAGACTCGAACATCGATGTAACGACTATTAAACCATACCAAAAGATAAGTTCTAAAGATTCTGAGTCTTCTGGTGATGATGATGATGGTTCTGGTGATGTACAAGGAGACTCCAGTGGCAGTGGAAGTGGCGTAGTTGTTACGCCGATAACCGCCAGTCAAACAACTGTACGTCCAACAACACGAGAAGGAAACGTGGTTCCAAATGTCACTGTCAAAAAGATTCCTTCGACTAAGCCTACTACAGAGCCAGAAAGTACTTCTTCCAAAAAACCTGATATCCTTACAGAAGAGGTTCGAGAAATGAAACCCACAACTGGCGATGCAGTTAGCAAAACTGTAAGGCCGACGACAGAAGAAGACATGTATGGAGGAGGAGTTGGGAACGATGGAAATGTCGCGGCTAGGAAACAAGAGAAAGCAGGTCTGCGGGTTCTGACCAAAGAAGTGATCGCTGCAGTTATTGTTGGAGGTATCTGTGCTATAATTCTGATAGCCTTCCTCGTATATCGCTTAAGAAAGAGAGACGAAGGAAGCTATGTGCTCACCGATTCAGCATACAAGGACACAAACAAATTAAGGGGTGACCCGGGCAAGGAGGCCTTCGTTTGAGGAGCAATTTTTCCCTTCTAAGACTTTTACTCTATGAAACAAAATCTGTACACATTATAGTGTGTTTAGAATCTGAATTATGATTCCACAACGAAAACCACCAATCTATAAAAGAAGTATTGGTCACACTTTAGTAATGGCGTGCCGTACATCTCTTTTATCTCAACAAGCGTAACTGTTTTATGGTAAATCCATAATAATTTAATTTTGTTTCAACCCTATTTAGAAAAACTTTCTTTTCAGTAGCATGAATAGTGTTAATATATATATATATATATATACACCAGTATGCATATATCTTGATATTTTCAACACCATTTCATCAATTGATTTCGGTAGGAACACAAATATGTCCTATGTCTTTTGATAGGTTAATTCTAATGATTTTTTATGCCAAATGTTGTCTTCTGTCGATTTAAATTATGGAAGGTATGGCTATCAGTCTTTTGAGAATAAAAAATACGTTCGACAGAAATCTTGAATAACTTAGATTAGGGAATAGAATTGATAATTGGACTCGAGTCTTTAAGCATTCTTGCGGAAGACCAGTGAAAATAGTTTACTACTTTCAGTGCTTGATTGTCGCTCGAAGAATTGCCTAATAGTGGTCATTTAGTTTCATTCTTCATAAATCATTAGAATCGAAGTTTTTGGATCACAAAGGCTGCCAAATTAGACATTTTTATATGCGCGTAAATTAATTTTAAGAAATTTGGACGTTTTCCAAAATCAGTGAATGAGCTTCAATGTGTTAATATGCCCTTAGCAAACAATATGTATCACTTTGAAGGCAATATTCCCAGATGTTTTTGTAATATATGTGCATAAACCGAAGATTTGTTTGTATTTTCTTAAAAATTTTGGTCATTTGAGGGGTAAAGTAGATTAAACTCCAAAGGGATCATTTTTGTTGGACCCAATTTTTTTATTCGTATGGTTTTTCAGCATAAAATAATGAAGTCAGCGCTGTCGAAGCGATGTGCTCAATGAGGCATAAATAATTTAACTAAAATATTCTACTTTATCAATCTAGTCTAAATTAACCAAAAAAACCTGTAATCTCTAAAAAATTTGTATTTGAATAAACACGTTAGCTTTTACGTCGTCTGTGCTTTCAAGTCTACAACTATCTTAACAGTTTAACTTAATACTTTCATCATTTTCTTTTACAAGTACAGTTTTCTAATAAGCGGATTTTGAAGACGCCAATAATTTGCGTTCATCAAGTATGAACTTCTATCTACAGTCCAGTTTCGATATCTCCGGTTTTTATTTTCTGGGCAAGTTTTAAAGAATATTTTTTGTTTTGTGAAACATTTTCGTTTAACCTCTCCAACCGCGAAACCCCGCTGCAAGCAAGATGTTTATGGGCGTAGTTTTGAAAGCACTTGGAGAGATCGTGCTGTTTCGCCGTAAGAATTCAAGTTAAAAACCAACGCGAAGTGTTCAAAACTAGTCGTTAAACCTGAAAATTCAGCTTCTTTTTTCGGAACTGTAAGTGCGGTTGGTGTAAGACGATTTTTAAAGTATAATAAATTCAGTCTTAACCTTTTTGGGTCAAACCTCAAAGGGTTTAACATTTTTCGCTAACCTCACGGCAAGCTATATATTACAAGAGCGATTACATTATTTGCTTGTGAAAATGCCGAACGAACAAAGCTCACAACCACATTATATTTAAAGTAAATTTTCTTTAGGTATTGCCCCAAACAATATACCACATTTCATAATTGATGAGGGGAAGTAGTATTTTATGTTAAAAACCTAGTTGTTTTTCTAAACTGAACAAGACGGTCACCAGTTATTATCAAGTACGGTTCATTTTGTGTCATGAGATACATGTGACAGGAAATGTTATGAAACACGTGTTTAATAATTGACGAAATTAGGTGCAACGGATGAGTCAGTATGTACTTTGGTCGACCCTTTGGTCGGTTTGCACAAGTTTAGTTAATTTGAGCCCCCGCCTTGATTTTATTGCATGGCGACCCAGTCATAATCGACCAACAGTCAAGGTTTTATGCCCGATAAAGAGGGAAACATTTGCAAAATTGCTTGTATAATGTCGTGGACGTCCTGTAAGAAGAAATCTCTCCGAATAGAGACGTTCTCATTTAAAGTAGACGAAAAAATGCGCAGCCTATTGCATTTTTTCAATAATTTATTCCTTCTTTTCAATCACATTAGGAGACTGATTAAATAGATTATTTCATAGACGCAATACGAAATGAATGATAATGATAATGGGAATGTGAGGAAGGGATAAAGTATTATTACTGACAAACTCTTGCGATCTGCATAAAGCAAAAACAACCTTTATCTTGATATTAAACAAAACAAAACATACTTATTATCTGGTTTCGTCTGACATAATACCTACTTATACAATAATAAATGGATCAGTACTATTAGAAACCATGCATTCTGTCTACCCACGTTGAACTCGTTTATCGCCAAAAGGACGAATAAGAAATAGTAAGCACTTCCGTTTTTTATCTGATGGAAACTACGTCTGCCGATAGCATTTATGACCGTTACTTAGCACGTACTTTATTTTACTTCATGTCGTTGTAGTATGATTTATGTTTTGTAATTGTATTGTTATAATTATTTATTTGTTTTTCAGACTGTAAGAGTAGCTCATAATTTAGTTCTTACATCAACTTCAAAAACCAATATTATGCACTAGTGTATTATCATTGAAGTAAGCGGTTTTCTTGCTTCATATTTTGTTGCTAGTAACATAATATTGTGGATTATAGATATTTTATTTTGATTCTTCTTTTTCGATTTTGATTATTTATTTCCGTCAACGAATTATTTTGAAACTTTTCATTTAATCGCACAGTTGGGCTATTTCAAATACTATTCTGAATGTCACACAACCCGTACCAACTGACTTTGCAACTGTATTCATATATCATATGTATATCTTATAAAAAGCCACTAGACTTAAAATACAGAAAAAATTGCTCTAATATCAAGTTAGCATACTATACTGGAGCACCGGTGCAACACCGCCCTTACAAGGTCTACAAGCTGTGCATGCCTTCGGCTAACATTCAGAACGGCAACCAAATTTGCATAGGAAATCGCACGATCTTTAATACAATTCGGAATTTATAGAAAATCATGTACCTCCCATTCGATATATGCTATTTTATGCGGAGACAGTTTTATTCACTTCCATCGCACAAAAGGTAACAGAAAACTGGGCTATTCGTGAATTCTTGGTTCACTGAATTCAGTCTAAAATCTGATTATGCTCGCGTGTGGAGCCGTCACCAACTCATTCATGTGAGCAGATTTGATTGCACGTATATGGTTGAGATGAGAAAAATAAGTACGGAAACCCAACCTTCAGATAGTGCTGTAGCATTGTGATTGGACCGCTGGTGTGAGTCACTCACGGTACTAGCTTAGAGATCACTGAGTTTCCAGAACGTTCTCTGCCATTCTTGTTCTTCCGAAGCATGACGACAGTTTGATAACCGCTGAAGGTGAAAAGGACACTACTGTCACTACTTTATCATCAACGATTGGATACCAGTTGATTGTTAGTTTTGATCAAAGACAATGCAATATGAAAGGGGTTGATAACCCAACTACAAACAACCGGCACCGTTAATACCAATAAAACCATCATCAACAGCAAAACACGTAGTCTTTAATAGTTCGGCTGTTTTTATTAGTATAATCATTTTGTTGTTGTTTTGATTGTTTATTTTTGTGTGCGTAATTTCGAGTGTTTTAAGTCGATTGATTCAGTGTTGTTATAGGTGCGGTTAGACTCGATCACACTAATAATGTCTAGAATGTAATCATTACTGGCATTATTTTACAACATTACATGCATTCATCCCATGCATTTTCGACTGATGAGTGCTACTATAGCGTCCTCTAAGAAATGCTTTCATAGTCATAGCGTAATCGTCCGAACAATGTTACCAACGGTGAACGCACATCGGGGGATTTTGACCTGAAGACCAAATAATAACTAATTGAGATTGTATTCAAGTTCAGTACAAATTGGATCAGTCAGCGGGTCAATGTAATATTTGGAATGCCTGTATTCATTTTACTACCCTGCGAACAAAGGCTATTTTTCTCCCCCAGGCAACCTACAGTCAGAACGAAGGGCAGAAAAAGACCTCTGTAGGAGGGTCATTTGAACAATAGTCTGTTCTAAGTGTTGATATTGTTGATCAGTCAAAAGACAGTCAAAACAGGAAGCCCGATAGAGCCCAGTAGGTCCGGCACGTCAGTTGTATATCATGTTACTGTAATTAATTGAGAGCAGTTTTCGGGTTTTTTTTTCGTTCATTTTATTCACAGACATTCATTTATTCCTTTTCTATCATTCATCCCGCATTCATCTATCCTTCCATCCCATTTTATGTCTTTTGTGAGGATCGAACGTGAGACAAACACTTTAAATAACATAGTTATAGAGGGGGATTCCTGTGCTGCGCTCACGAAGCTTTCATTTCATCTGGATTACTTTGATAGGCTCTGAGGCCTTTCAGTACAGGTTCCTGCATTTTGATAGCGGATTAACGGAACGGGTATGAAGCGCTCGCTCCAGCAAGGTTTAAAGAGTTCTGATCAAGCAGCAAATGCATGGGAAAATGTTACGCCCAATTCAAGAGAAAAACGTCTATTTGGTTATCTAAATCACCAAAGTTCATTTACATCCAGTGGGTCAATGTCTTAAGAGGTTTTGGACGATGAAAGGCCGAAGTCCCCTTGAAATTAGCTTCAGGACGTGGGATGTTAAGAGGTGAGTTTTAATGAAACTTACTGACGTTGTGTGGGTGGATGTTTACAGTTAATGTCAAAGTAACATCTTAGACTTTGGTGCAATGTATGTTTGGCTTTGGTGAAAATGTAATTTGGATCATTTTCCCCAAATCGAATTAATTAATTAAATAAGAGCTGTTTTGTTTATTGGAAATCTTATCAAGGAAAATATGAAATTGGAATCTGTTATAGACTGTTATATTTATTGCGCCTAGTCACTCTTAAAATAGGGGACAAGTTGATATTGAAATGAAATTTGCTGGACGATCCTGTTTCTCACAGGACTGACCGTTTGAATGAAATTGAACTTTCCTCAGAGTACATCTCGGTAGCTTAAAAGAGCTACAAAGTGACACAACAAGTGTGTTAAGTGACCAAGACGAGCGTATATTCGTTCATTCGTTTATTTGTGAGGAATAATAAAAAAGAGTCGCACCTCTTTAGTATAAATAAGGTTTCAAAGTGACGCGGTCCGTATTGCGCAAAAAGAGATCTTCCCCGTTTGAACAGAAGATATATGCTGATTCAAAGGAGTTTGTTCACTAGCAGATCGAATAATGTGTAATAATGATATGGAACTCTCTTTTGAGTGATGGCATCTCTGAGGTAAAAAGGAAGTTCAAAAGTGAAGGCAGCAGAGATTATCCCGCGGTTTAAACGGCAGAAGACATACGAATCTAAAGGGATTAGATAAAAAACATAATATAATAGCAATGTTTTGAAAATAAATCTCCGCGTAGAGTTTTTCAGAAGTCAAGCAGATATCTGCTCTTTGAAAACAATGGAATCAAAAACATGCGCATGTCGTAGGCTATACAACGACTTGTAGGCTTAAAGTGTAGGCGTAGCTTGTATGTTAAATTGTGTGTTAATTTGGCAGAATAATATGAACAAAGCCGATTTAGTGGTCTCCCCGGTAGAGCAATGACGGAGTCAGCCGCTGTGAAAAATCAGGCTTGCGCTCTGGTCACGGTAAGGACGGAAGTGACGACATCCGTTGACGCAGAGTCACGGCTTGAAAGTGTACTCCTCGATAGCGATCAATCAAGAAGCCGACTATGTTCCCTCTTCATGCCTCATGCACGTCCAACTAGAAAAACTTATCAAAACATCCACTCCCCCCCCCCCCCCCAAGCTACAATAAGTGCAAAACTGAATCTATAACGCTCGCTTCGAATCTGGAGTAATTCAAAAGTGTTCAGCCTGATCGAGTGCTACTTTCGTGTAACGCCGCCGACCTAGCCTCGTTCGCAGACGTTCTTAGAGTCGTCATGCAACGAAACGTGGCGTGACGACCCTAAGAACGGCTGCGAGGGAGGCTACCGCCGACCAGGCTCATAGCGGCGATATTATTTTCCTGGGCTATATCGTCTTATTGTGCTATATATCGTCTTTTTGGGCTATATCGTATTATTGGGCTATATATCGTGTTATTGGGCCATATATAATCTTATTGGGCCATATATCATCTTATCGGGCTATATATCGTCTTATTGGGCTATATATCGTGTTATTGGGCTATATCATGTTATTGGGCTATATCGTCTTATTGGGCTATACCGTGTTATTGGGCTATATCGTCTTATTGGGCTATATCGTGTTATTGGGCTATATCGTCTTATTGAGCTATATCGTCTTTTGGGGCTATATATCGTCTTATTGGGGTCGACTCCGTACCAAACATCACTTGTGTTTTTTTCCAATGGGCGCGAAGGCGGAGTCACTAAATCTTTCCATCAATCATACTGTGAGATCCTGATAAGAGAAGAGAAGCGGTTGGGTACGAGTCTGGGATTTAGCTTAATCAAACCTTATGCAATCAGTCACAGTTTGTTGCATAATGTTGAGAAGATAAATTTGCAGTATTAAATTCGGGCTTGAGTGTCAGTATGTCGATATTTTGGGGTTGCCGGAAGACAGTACCATCATCAGATAATTGCATGAATGATCACCCGTTTTTTTATTTGTCAGTGTAAAAAGTAAATTTGCTTGTGAGCTTGACTACGAAAAGCAATTTCAGCCCTGTTGGAGACTGATCAATGACGTTTGTGGTTTTCTGATGGACACTGAGATCGGCTGTTCTTATATTACGTCATTGACCTAAAACATAACAAAGCCGGTATCTTGCTGTTAATCCAGCCAGGGAATAGACAAGTAGTGACAACAAAAATCAATAGTGATTTTCAGCAGCAAGACAAGAACATAAATATTGATAAATAAATGAATGAACGGACGGACGGACGCGGGCGGACATTGATAGTCTTGGAATGTTCGAGAGAAACTGGGGCTAGGGTTATGTTACACATCGAGTCTTCATCGAGTCTTGGGATCCCTGTGGTGTAGCCTCCAATTCAAGATGGCGGACGTCAAGTCAGAACAGTAACTTTTTCGTCTTTTTTTCCTTTCTTGTTTCTTCCGTATTCTCATCATGTCTCTGCTTGAAATCCTGGTATTTGGTTTTATCGCTGTTTTTTGTCTCGTCTTAATAGCTTTTTTGGTCTTTACTACCTATTTATTGCACGTTCGTCGTAAGTATAGCCATCTTCCTGGCCCAAAGTTGGACAACTTTTATCTTGGAAATGTTCCACACATAAAAAGAGAACGACGTAAAGGGAAGGCTTTTTATGAGATTGTTAAAGACTGGTCCCGTGCTCATGGTTCTGTCTTCGTTATCTGGGCTTTCCACCTTCCTTTCGTGACAGCGGTTGATCCAGAAGTCGCTAAAAAAGCTCTCATAACTCTGAATTTACCCAAATCTCAAAACGCGTACAAGAACCTTCACAATGTGTTCGGAGAGAGAGCAGCTGGTCGAGGGATTCTCACCGAATGTGACCATGAGATCTGGCAGCGCAAAAGAATGATGCTGAACCCAGCATTTCATCGCAAATACCTGATGAATTTGATGCCTGCCTTTAATTCTGTGTGTGATAAATTTATTGAAAGAATAGGGAAGTTTGCAGATGACGATTGTGAGGTGGACCTTGCTGAGGAGTTTTCAAGAGTAACTTTAGAAGTGATTGGCAAGGTAAATAATATTTAGAGCCATTTTCATGTGAGTGTCAAAAAATCGTATGACTGTCAAAGATGTGGGTGGGGGTGCAGCAGTGGGGTGGGGGATGAGTGGGTTAGTGAGCCAAAGGGGTTGTAAGCTAAGGCTGTAGGATGGGTCCCACCTCCCACCACCCAAGTCCCCTACCTACACAGGCTATCAAAAATGCAGTCTGCATGTTCATCACTGTGCTCCATTCACTAATATAGCACAGTTCTCAACCAATCAAAGTGTGCAATGAAACGTTTAGTCAAAATTTGTTTTCCTATTTTCTGCTTTAGGTGGCATTTAATATTGATTTAAATGCGGTCCAAGATAAAAACTGTCCATTTCTACTGGCCAACTATTTGGTGCTCAAAGGCATGCAAGAGTCTTTTAAGGACAGATTTGGAGATTCAACTATACTCATGTATCCCTTCCAATGGAAGGCCATCAAGGCTGCAAGGTTCCTCAGAGATTACAGCAGAAAGGTTATTGAACAAAGAATCAAAGATATTCAGGAGGGGAAGGATACACCAAATGATATTTTGCAACACATAGTATTGATGATCAAAAGTAATGCTGCCTGTTACAATGGAAGAACTGATCGATGATTTTGTCACCTTTTTTATCGCAGGTATTGGTGCTTATATTATAAGAATACTTGGAAAATATTTGTGTTAAAGTTGTTGAAGTTGAAGTAGTATTCATTTATTTTTAGTACATTACATTATGCTGGCATTGGCATTGGCATACTGCATTTTGAATTACCTTGCAACAACTTGTTTTGGTATGCCACATCTTCGAGTACCTTGCAAAACCCTGCATTGACTAAGAGCACCTTGCATTATTTTGCAGCACCCTGCATCGACTAAGAGCACCTTGCATTATTTTGCAGCACCCTGCATTGACTAAGAGCACCTTGCATTATTTTGCAGCACCTGCATTGACTACCAGCACCTTACATTGCCTTGGGCCACCCTGCATTGACTAGCAGCACCCTGCATTGCCTTGCATCACCCTGCACTGACTAGCAGCACCATGTATTACTTTGCAGCACCCTGCATTGACTAGTAGCACAGAAGTCTGGACATAACTGATGTTGCACTTGTTTAACATTTCAATCAGGCATTTATTTCTTTATGTTCATTTTTTACAGGTCAAGAAACCACATCAAACCAATTAGCTTTCACTGTTTATGAAGTGGGAAAGAAAGATAAAATTGAGAAAAGGTACATCATTTTTCTTTTTGAATGCATATTATACATTAATTATATAATATGTTCAATTAAATGTAGAGAATGATAGTTTCATTATCATCTTGTCACCATCATCATCAACATTGTCATCATCATTATCATCCTCATAACAATTGCCATTGTCATTTAAGTAATAGTAACATTGCATCATTTTCATCATCATCATCACCATGATCATTGCCATCATACATATATGTGCTATTAGTACACCACCATTACTCTAATATACGAACACTACAGATTTTTAAAGACGAAGCAATATATGCTATGGCACCTACAGAAAACCCTTGTGGCAAGGAAAAAAGAATACATCAAACAAACATCTATCTGCTGAGGTCCAACCAGGAGGCCAGTTCATGGGACTCAGTGGTGAAAATCAAACTTTTATTTTTTCAAATGCAGCACAACCAAATTAATTACTTTTTACTTTCAGACAGTTCTTGTTTTCAAACTCAACCACATCAGCCTTTCTGAAATGCATGCAGTCAGCCTGCCATTTCCAAAATTTTATGTAGATATAATTTCTTTTACCTGCTAGGATTGTTGATGAAGTTTATCAAGTGTTAGGTAAACAACATTTTGTGGACTATGAAGATTTGGGGAAACTCCAATACCTCGGACAAACACTTAAAGAAAGCCTGCGCCTCCACCCACCTATCCCTGGACTGTCACGCTTTACACACAACGACATAGAACTAGGTGGATACAAGATTCCTGCAGGGACAGGAGTAGTCATAAGTGAATATATCATCCAAAGATCTGGCGATGTCTGGGAAAATCCAGATCACTTTGATCCTGATCGGTTTTCACCATCTGAGACTAACATTCCTGGTGAATCTTACTTTCCTTTCTCTATTGGCCCAAGGACCTGTATTGGTAAAACTCTGGCACAGTTTGAATCGAAAGTCATCATGGCCAGACTTTACCAACAGTTTGAGGTGTTGCTGTCTTCACCTGATCAACAAATGGAGTATGAAGAAACATTAACCATGAGGCCGAAGAATGGTGTGTGGTGCAAAGTTAAGAGAAGGGTTAAAGCATAGTAACAAACCTCTGCAGTCTAGGAACCTATTGTTCAAATGACCATTTTAGAAGATGAAATGGCAAGTATGTTAGTGGACATTCTTTAAGTCTATAGCATCGTTGTCTGAATTTCTATACCAAGACTTCTAACCTTCTGTGAATAAATGCTAATTAAAGCAACACTTTGGTTATAGTGAAGCATTAGAAGGGTATGAAAATAACCATTGAAAAGAAACTACATCCTTGTGAATATAAATTCTAGTAAAAAAATGTGAACAAATAAACCTTGTCATTCGAGGAAGACTTTTTAGGACAACATTCTATAATATAATAATTATTATATCTATCTCTCTCTGTTGGACAATAGTTTTTGAGAAGTTGCACTGAATGAATGACACTGTCTGAAATTGCCGGGATGACATCACACCATTCATTTTCAAACATAACACATTTTCAAATTCTTACCCAAACCATGAAGCAAACTAGAAGACAACCCTTTCAGTAACCTATATAGGGTTTTTCACAATTTTGCAAATGTACAATGAAAAACATTTTCCACAAACTTCAGTAATAGATATTAATTTCTGAAGAGTATGTAGCCCTCTATACCTTGGGCATAATGTTTACCCATTTTAGACTTGTGTGTCATTCCATTGAGAATAGAGGCTTTGCACCATCACGTGATGGAAGCCATGACAGGAGGCAGGAACAACTGAATCTGATCTAATCTGATTTACACGAGAAATAATTCAGTTTCCCAGGGGAAAAAGACTCTATTGTTGTGCCTCCTGTCATGGCTGCCATCAAGTGATGGTGCAAAGCCTCTATAGGATTCTTTGTTTGGTTTGTATCAATTTTCATGTGTCTTCTCATACACAACCATTTAACAAATTATACTCTAGGGAATGACATGTTGTCTGAAATTATGGGGGAAAATTGTCAGGTTGATTCAGAGTTCAGATTTGAGGGTGTATAATATGAGAAAAAGAATTTATAAAAAATGAATAAATTGATATACTGTTGATATTAATTTCTCATACTCCTTATTAATGCATTCAGTCTTGAGTAACTGGAACAGAATTAATTCAGTCCTCGGACTGAGTAACTGGAACAAAGTTAATTCAGTACTAGGACTGAATTAATTTCGTTCCAGTTACTCCAAGGCGAATAATTAATGAGCATGATAAGTTATTTCAAAGCCTCCAATATCAGACTGGACAGGATTTCAAGTCCGCGCAATTAGTTCCAGTCGGAGGCGCAGCCGTGGAACTAGAACTAATTGTTTGGACTTGAAAATCCCGTCCAGTCTGATATTGGAGGCTTTAGAATATTACATAAATTATTGGGAATGCCCTGACTGAACCATGTTTTGTTGCTAGGGATTTGCCAACTCAAAGCATGTAACAAATATTTTATACTATATTTATCTTTTTGTTATTGTACAGACCACTCCTTCTCTTGGTTTAATGGTTAGTTGTTCTATAATTGACAGACTCTGATCAGCAACAAGCTCTAGCTTGAATTCTTGCAACAAACGAGCCATAATGACCCTCGCTTCAAATTCTGCAAGGGTCTTGCCAATACATGTGCGCGGCCCAGCCGAAAAAGGTAGAAACTGACAACTTGATTGACTGCCTCTATTTTCAGCGGAGAATCTCTCAGGGTCAAAGACTTCAGGGTTTTCCCAGAATTTTGGGCTGTTGTGGGTGATGTAATAGGAAATATTAATAGGTGTTTTTGCAGGTATGGTGTAACCACCCAATGATTCTTGCTGTAGAAGAATACGCTGTGTACCCGTAATTGGTGGGTGCATGCGGAGACTCTCCTTAAGGGTCATACCAAGGTACTGTAGCTTACCCAGGTCTTCGTACTCCACAAAGTGCCTTGAATCAAGCACTTCATCAAGTTCTTCAAAGATCCTACAATATGGAATATATATGAGTAAGGTCAGTACTAAGCATGCATTGTTACCAGTAAAACACTGAAGATTATTACTATTAATAAAAAAAGTAAGGTCTCCAAAAAATGCAAACAACCATTGCTCCAAGCTGCAATCACTATAATCTCATTCATCGGGAATTTTACCTATTTTCCATATTTGGGTGTGTCAGAATTTCAAACAGTGTAAATGACAGCTGATTGGATGTCGTCTCCTGCCCAGCAATGAAGAATGTCCCAAAGTCATCTACTAATTTATCCATAGAGTAGTCAGAGTTTTTCTCAGCCATGGCCAGAATGTGTGCTAGTACATCATTGCGTTGGTCTCGTTCATGCATTAAAGCTTCCAACCTTTTACTGATTACCCCCTCTGCAAACTGACGGATGTAACGGATAGACTTCTTAATCCTCTCTTGGTATGGAAATGTCCAAAACTTTACCATCCAGAAAGGATTTCTCATTGCACTTTGAACTCCTTCAAGACATTGAGTCACAGCTGTTGGAAATGGGCTGTCTGGATCTTGTATAGAGTTGGTATTGATGTCAAACCCAACCTAGAAAAAGAACACAGGCAATCCATTATACTTAAACAAATGAAACATCAGGAGGTCCACTAAACTTCATTATTGTTTTTCCAATTGTGAGATCTTCTTTGGGTAACACACTCAAATAACTTATTGATGAAGTTCTAGAGGATCCAGCAAGGCAGTCTTGGCAAAATTAATAGCATCAGTGCTACATATACTTAAAAGTAAGAGATAGCATGTGTGCAGCCATAATGTTACCTTTGGTCATGCATGCATGCAGGCTAAGTAAAAGCAATAGAAGAATCCCTCACAGATTTGGGTGGGGGATTGGGGCTTTTAAAAACTCATAACTACCCTGCCTGTGGATTCTTCTGCATGCCCTGCAAACAGAGATCATTCTTCTTCCCTTCCATAGCTAGGGCTGATTGGCAGGCTGAGTAGCTGAGCGGATTCCTACTTAAGTGCCCAAAGCCAAAACTGAGCACAAAAAAGACCTGCAAGCATAGCACCTCTATTAGATCCACCATTTGCTTACCTTTCCAATCACATCCAAAGTAACCCTTGCAAACTCATCGGTCATCCTTACTTTGGTCTTGCCATCTGCGAGCTTCTCAATCTTTCTCAAAAACACATCACAACTTTCATTGAAAGCGTTCATCAAGTTCATCAGGTAAGTCCTATGGAAAGCTTGATTCAGCATCGCTCTTTTTCGTTTCCAGACTTCATGGTTTATTTCAGTGAGAATCCCTTGACCTGCTAATCGTTCTCCATAGCAATATGATATCAAGTTATAAACACGAGGTGCCTTAGGAAGGTTGAGTGTAACAAGTAATTTCTTGACCAATTCAGGGTCTGTAACAATAACGATGGCCGTGTGATAAACCCAAAATACAAAGACCGAGCCGTATTGTAAATGCCAATCAAACCAAACCTCGCACACACCTTTCTTATTCTCGACAACTTCTTTCTGAATGGTAGGAACGTTACCAGAGAAGAAGCTGTCTCGTGGAGGTCCAGGGATGTGCTTGTAAAGACAGTGTTGATAATGAATATATCCAACGAAGATGACAAAATGTATTGTCAGAAGTGACGCTAAGATAATGGTCAAGACCAAGAGAAGTTCAATGGAGAGATACTCCCATATTAAAGTTATGGGCATCGTAGAAGAGAATTGGTAATTATTACCATGAACGACAAGGAAGATATCTAAAGCTGTTACCGTTGTGCAACAGTCCAGTCATGTGATTATGGCCTGACTCGGTACTTAGGTAAAATCGAATCCGTTAGTGAAGTGAGATCATTTGAAACGAAGTGCTCCAACTTTGAATTTTTGGATTACACTTATAAGCTTATAAAGCGAGGAAAGTATGAACCTTTGAATGCATGTTCCTATAACTTTCAAGTAACAATAACATTTGATACACACAGGCAGCCCAAGCAAATAAGCCTCGGATCGAGCGCAAACTTTATACAGTCACTAACTAAAATACATTAAACAGCATAACAAAGTTTTGTCAAGATTTATTGTAAAACAAACCTAGTTTGTATCTTAAGCAAATTGACTGACCACACAAGGATTTTGCTTGGGCTTCCTGTGTTTTGGTCAGCGGAATTTTATCCACCCTGAATCCAACCTTGTTCCCAGGGCCCTCTCGGCCCGACTCCAAAACAAAATGGCGGTCGTCGACGACCGAGATAGACTCTTCCACAGTTTCTCGCTCGTCCGTTCCGTCTCCACGCTTAGAGACTGTAACTCTACAATGACCAAAAGGACTTATGGGTCCCGAAAACTTGGACCGTGCTTTGGGAACCAAAATACTTGTCCACAGTCTTATTCTTAAAATACTAATATTACATTATACGAAATATTACCGTTAACATTCCAGAGAACAAGAGATTTGGCTGCCTGTTGTTTATACTAACACAATTACACCTCACTCTCATGGTCTGAAAAAATAGTTTGTTAGGCCTTTTGCTTCAAAACCATTTGGGCTGCAGGTTAATTGTTAAATATATCATCTTGGTCACCCATGCATAAAGGTGTCACACCTTCGAATCAACTATATTCAAATCCGGGGGGTACTCTTGCCCTTTTAGGGTATGGTGTGCCACTGAGCCCACAGAACCCTGACCCTGTTCCAGAGTAAAATTGCTGAAATTCATACCCTGTTCCAGAGCAAGATCGCTGAAAATTATAACCTTTTCATAGATACCCTGTTCAGACTCTGTAGTAGTTACAATTTACATGTTGAAAATTGTTTTTCGCTTCCGCCAGTCAAAAATATGAAGGGTACCGACTGATTAGTTTTAATTGACAGCAGCAAAAAATTTAATTTCAGCATGCAGGGTAAGCTTACAGCTACCAAGTTTGCATGTTGAAGTGGTGAATCACTGGTAATACATTGGTACCGATATATGCATGGTACACTATAGTATATCAAAGGTACATTATTGGTAAAATAGTTGCACATAAACTAAAAGTACTAATTTTAACATTCCAATATTAATAAATGTGCCACTACTATGATTAACTAATGATCAACCAGCTTGGGGGTGGATTCTGAAATTTAAAAAGGGGTTGGCTTTTACAAAGATCTCTCATACAAGATGTTTTAGGAAAAGGGGAGTGACTATCTATATACTAACGATATACTGTGAAATTTGAGCAAAACGGAGGTGACCGAGTCACCAGTTTTAGATCCCCCCCTGGATCCGCCCCTATAGCTATTTCGTAGCGATAATACAAAATGGATAGACTAAGTTTAATCGATTTTGGTTGATTTATTTATTTGTTTTCGACGATCGATTGCCCTGGATTAAGTACTCCGGGTTTCTATTATATGACGAGCGCGAGAAGCACCAAAAATAGATGATGATCACGAGACCAACGACGAGAAGAACAGCAATGATAGTAATTAAAGCAATAAGCCAACCAGGTAAAGGATTGCCATGACATTGTTTTGTACATTCGCCACCTGAACTACAGCATTCGTTTGGCGCACCACAATCACTGTTAATGTTACAAGATTTGCCAACACAGCTCGAAGCACACACGCTTGGCTCAAAATACACTCCTTTGCAACAGAATGAGTCTGCCCTACAATCTGAGTTGGAATAACACTTCTTCAAGCAACTTTTCTTTGAAGTGCAGTTACCGTTGACTGTATTACAGCATTCACCACCTGTTCCTCCACAATCGCTGTCCGAATCACAAGCTTTCCCGATGCAGCTAGAAAAACAAGCGTGCGGTGCCCAAGAGTGAAAGGAAGTCTTGCAACAGTACGGCGAATCTTTACTTTGCTTACTACAATCCAAGTCCGTATGACACTCACCCGCAGCTAGTCTCTTTTCGGTTAACGAGACAACAATAGCTAGTGAAACAATTAGAGAATAACGGAACATAGTGAACCGAAACTTACTGAGCTTCTTTTCTTGGAATATTATAACGGAAGTAATAACCCTCTAATGATTCGTGTTCGTAACTGAGCACGCTGATTCTCGTACTCAGACCCTACTCAGCTTTCTAAGAAATCAAAAACGGCACAGGCAGCCCAAACAACGTACCCGCAACATACAAGCATCTACATATTATTATATTCCTAGCGGTTTTTAACTTATAATTTTTGGGTAGTTTTGTAAATGTGTAATTAAGATCCACTGTGACTGGAATTGTTATTTAATCTTCTCATTATGTTTTGGCATACATTTGAAAACATACCTTTTCGCCTTGAGTATGATTTTTCCGCTTCTGATGACATTATTGCCCAGGTTTTATTTTTTGTTTCTTGGTTAGTAGTAATAATGCTTAATAAGAAGATACATTAATTATTCTCATACCCAAAAAATCAAAGGCTTGGAAGAAGGAAAGAGAATTGAAAAAATGTAAATAACAAAAACAAAGAATAAGCCAAAACGTTTTTTATTCTGAAAAAATCTTAATTTCAATTTACACAAAATCGAAAAGGTATTGTATGATATCAAATTCCAGCTGCCTAGCTATCCCTTTGATAAAGTCAAAACTAACCAGGCATTTGTACTTAGCAGAATCAATCTGGTCATCTGCTGAGACTTGTGACAGGAGATTTAGGGACACAAGTGAGGAAATTTGGGACAGTATACTAGCTGATGGTGCTACTTTGTCTTCCACTATGGTATAGAAGATAGCCATTAATCTGTCTAATGGGAATGCCTTTGGACCTAGAAAAACCACACAATATTATTGTTAGGATTGTTAAAATTGCTTAGTTGGTTATTTAGCCTATGCTATTCCACTATAGTCACCTACACAATTCCCTGCACCATCCTTGAAAAGTAGCCATGCCTTTGCATCAAAGCGAGACAAATGGTGAGCTTGAAATGATAGAGACATTTTTTAACACCTTAAGGACAATTATTCACAAGTTTATTCATCATTGCAAAGGCACAACTATGTATACCTTTCAAAATGGTGCAGGGAAATGTGAAAGGGACTATTCTCTTAATCTCTATGGTGTAATTTAATCAAAAACCTTATAATAATTTGTCTTGGTGCAATTGTTTAGTCATTTTCAAGACAAGACCTGAGAAGAAACATGACTATAGAAACAACTGTGATACAGCAACTAGGTTCTTTCATCTCTTGCAATGTCTTAAAGACTAAGGTCTAGGGCAAATGTCAAACTTTCCAAGCACCGAGCTCATTAAAAACAATGGATATCAGGTGATAATAAGACGGCATTCTTTGATGTAATTACGTTTGGTGCATGGAAAATTTGACGTTTGCCCTAGGCCTAACTGGGCTACCTGTCATTCAGTTTTTTCATTCTTCACACAAGAGAACTACCTATAAAACAGTTATACAAGAGTGGGAATAACACAGTGAAACATGGAGCTCTGACAAACCTGTTAGCTGACTGCTTATCTTTCCCTTATTGGCTTTTTTTGCTGCTGCTTTGCCTCTGTTTGACATTCTTTGGGCTTGTTTAGAGAAAAACCGCTTGTCTGTATGGGCAGGGTTGTAAGATGCCATGTATGCAGCCAATAGCAGGTACTTGGAGTAAAACGGGAGTTCTATGTGTGATCTCTGTGGATTACCTACATAAGGGTCAAATATTCAATTTATTTACCTATCCTGTATAAGATTGAATTTTAAAAATCAAGATCAGAGAGAGAGAGAGAGAGGTGGATTATTTATTTTTGAAGTGTCCTGTCTACATATTAAAGGAATGCATGATAACCACAGAACACATTTATTGCTTCCCTTAGAAGGTCTATAGTAAAGATACTAGCATGTATTTCTGATATCCCCCCATTCCAAGAGGCAGAATAGTTCCAATATATCTTACCAGCAGCTGGAGCTGATCCATACAAGTGTTCTTCATTTGACTCTTGAGTCAACATGTTTTCCCACTCCTTGCTGGATACCTCTCTCAAGTAGACAGTATTCAGCGCTCGCTTCAGGTGTGGACCAATGTGACGCCATAGTTTATGACTGTCTGAGTAGGTAGCCTCCCCCTTGGTGATGGGCTCACAGTACTTGGGGAAATGGAGGGCAGCCTATGGAAGAATAAAAGTCCTTATAGCTTCCCATCTTAACTTCCAGGGCCATAGGGCCCAAAGGAAAAGAAACAGAAAAGTAACAATAGGGAAAGGGTTTTTTAGGGAGAGGAGGGGCAGAGGGCTGGGGCTTCAGAGATAAGGGGTCATCAGTGAAAATTTGAACTTATGTGGAGGTTCCAACCTTTTATTTTATTTTTACAAAAGCTATTTCCTTGTTGACTTAATAGAAAGGTCATGTATGTCTTACTTAGTGAAAGGGGCTAGACCATGAGCAATTTTAAAAAATTTAACTTGTGAATCCCCCAACCTTCCCTGAGTAATTTCTAGTAGATTCTATTGTTCAAGGATCAAAGAGGCATATTGTGCAAATAAAAGCCCAGGGCTTATTTTCAGAGGTTTCGGTATTAATAATTACCAAATGGCGTAGTTCATTTAGATCCCGGCAAACAGTATAGAACACACTCAAAAGAAGCTGACTGAATGCACTGAAGAGGTCTACTGGATAATCACTAGGACAATCTAAACACATTATCTGCTGTAATTCGGCTTTGGAGTAATCTGTAAAATGCATTAACACAGGATCATTGAATCCAGTCCCAGAAAAAAACTTCTCCCAAATTATTTCTGACAACAGAATGACACATATATTCATCTCAGTAAGTTCTTGGAGTCTTAGAAATGCTGGTAAGATGTTTATTTCCATTTCCCGTAGTCTTTCTGCTTTGTCCAGTATAATGTAGAAAGTTTGATCCTGTAGGTTTTGTTCAGTTATGTTCTGTTTTAACAGACGCAGGAAATCTACCATGTTGTCACACCGTTTTAGCAAATAAATTTCTTCTTTATCATCATCTTGTTTAAAGCTGTTTAAGATGTGTTCATACATTAGTTTAGAGGTGAAATTCTCCACACAGTTTACCATTACATGAGGAAGCTGTTGAGAAAAGAAATCAATTCAAGAGAACATTTATTCACCAAGAGTATGTTGTATAGTTTTTTTGATAATTCAACCACCCCTGCCCCCTCCCATTCTTCCCCTACCACCTCCCCACCATAATAGGGGTGGGATTTCAAAAGGGCTGGGTGTCCAGGGTATGAAAAGTACTGTTAGTTAGTATATGTAATAGGACTCCATGCTGTCCAATTAAGAAATAATTGGACAAGGAAAATTCTGAGGACTGACAAAATTGGATGAGGTCGTAATGCCATTACCTATTAATTATATAGCGAGCTGCCTAATTAATCCCATATCAGCAAGACTTGTCCAATTAAGAAAATAATTGGACAGTTACCTATATGGGATTAATGAGAAGCTGCATAATTAAAGCTGGTAATAGGGTAAGTCTCAGACAGAAGCTATGATTAAGTAATGTTAACTGGCTTTTACCTTCAAAGTGTTCATCAGCATTTTCACAACAAACGATTTCCCTGTAGCCGTATTTCCATACACGAAGATACTTGGACAAGAAAGATCATCAATACTTCCAAACAATGACAGAAGCGTTGAAATCTGATTTTCTCTGTACGGTGCCTTGCAAAATACATCTTGAATATCTTCCTCACTGTACCCCAAATGAGCAACAGAGGACGCCATTTTGGAGAAACGTTTCTAAAATAAACTCTAAATTATCACGTTTATAAAATTTTGATTTTTGAAATTTAGTAAATTAAGACTATCATAAAGCATAATCCAATGTCTTACAGTGTACACGCTCAACAATCCTGAACATTTTTCAGGTGGAATTTTGGAAGAAGCCTGAAGAATTTTTGACTTTTGCCGCGCGCATGTTCCTCTGATGGCAATTATTTTTTGTCGTGGGAGGGGTACCTTATCTCTATACTATTTAACAATGACATTTATTTAAATAATTTGAAAAGAAAAAATATTGTTTTCAGTTTCAAACAAATTAATTAATATTAACATTTTGAATATTCAAATAAAAACTATGAAGAAATATTATTGTACTTTAGCAAAACATTATAAACAACTTTTCTTACCCCTCCCAAGGGAATAATTATTTGTAAGCCTAGTGGTTTCTAGGCCTTCACGTCAATCCAAGACCCCAAACAAAGATGGCGGACGACAGAGAAGTTCAAGAACAACTGACAAAACTTCGCCTTAAAATCTTGAAAGAGGTAGTAAAACCAAATAGATATATATTTTTAGCTCAATGAATGCTTATTCGTTTTGTCTTTTTTTCCAGAAAATAGCAGCTGAAAAGCAGAGAGGTCCTGCGAGCCTCCAAGGCTCTCTTTTTCCAGGCAAGTGTGAAGTCTTTGAGTTCGTTGACAAATTATTTTTGTTTTCTTGGAGAGCTTTTTTGGTTCTCATTCCTCGTTTGTTTAAAAAAATAAATATTCTGTCTACAGCAGCGTCGACTGACTCTCATATTATGCTTCAAACAGAGATTCTAAGGAGTGAACAACTTCTTCAGAATGTAAAGGTACAATGTTTGCTAAGCTCAAGTTGATGATTACATAATTACAAAGTTATAATGCAAAGGGAATTTATAAAGATATTAGCCATTCCAAGGTTGAGTAAAATACTGGGTTCAGATAGTTTTACAGTGCATTTTGGGACTGTTTTAGGGGACAAAATAGACACCATCATGGAAATATGTCCCCTCAAACTATCCCACATTGCACTATTGCACTGCAATGCCAATTCCACCCAATTGTTTCCTCAATCTCAGAACTGGTAATATTTCATCCCGGTACATGTAGCAAAATGGTATCTGTTATCTGGGGGGAGGAGGTAAAGCATTTCAATAGCATCTTAATGGAGGAAAATTAGTGGTAAAAATCTGTTACTGTCCTCAGAGTCACCTATAGACACACATGACACAAACAGTCATTTGAAAAACCTTCACTGCTGATCAGCTTCACAGGACTTCAACCAGTGCCATGATCCAAAACATAATTTGATTTTTTCGCATTTATTTTTGCAAAATTTTGGAATAGAATCACTAGTTATTTATAAAAAGATAAAAATTATAGGATAAAAGCTGCAAATTCGGCATAAAAAACGTTTATGTTCCGTACGATCCAGCCAACCAAAGTTCATTCCATTCCATCTATGTGCAGTTCCTGATTTTCCAAAATTAAAAAGCACTCAAAATTCTGGCATTTAGAAGAGGAAAACAAGGTGTGGAACAGATGTCTGTATTCTGAAATTTGACAGTCTGAAAAAATGAGTAATTTGAACTCTTTGAATCATAGGAAGAAAGGATTTTTCATCAAAGTAGAACAAAAAAATATATGAACAGAGAAGATAGAACAGGCTCAAGTATAAACAGCAATAAAAATGACTTGAATGCAGGTAAAGGTTGATATCTTGATTTAGCAACCTTCCCTCCCCCACTAATCTATGCATTCATGAGCAATTAACTGATGTCAAAGAAAAAAATTTCTTGTGCTTCTTCTTCACATGTTTCCTTTCTTACCTCTTGTCTCTTACTGCATTGTGTATTACTAAATGGAGCATGAAAAAGAGCTTTTTTCATTTGATCAAAACATTGAAATGTTGGTTCGATCTTTTCAAAACTTACCTCTTTTATTATTATCTGAAAGAAATGGTATCAATGATGTTAGCACAAAGTGTCCAGTTACAGAAAATGATGATGAGCCAGATGACCTCAAATCCTTCTTTTCGAAGCACTGAATCCATAAAAACTGAACCTAGGTAATACTTACAAGACTTCATGTATTTAATACGAGAAGATTGTTGGGCTGTTGGACAGGAAATGGAAAACAGAGGGGTGGGAAATGGAAATTCGAGGAAAGAAAATTAAAGCCAAAGAACGTTTGAATTCTAAGAGACTTGACACGTCATTGACCCACCAAACTCACCCCAAATATTGTGCTTTAATTTACACAATAATTTATTTCTCTGCATCACACTGAGTAATGGAGCCTATATTTAATTAACAATATGATGCCCTCATATATTTATCAAACAATTCCATGTACAGTGTATTCACAGGTTTGTGTTGCAGTAAAAAATGTAGGTGGACTTTTCTAATAAAAAAATAATATATTTCTCTATTAGACAAAGCCAAGTTGAAATTGAACCAGTGGGTTACAGGGAAATGGATCCCTTTACTGAACTCCCACAGACCAAATTAACCCAAAAAGGTATACTGTATACTTATTGTATTTTTCTTGGGAATTATGTTACATCATAGATGCCATGTTGGTTGACAGAAACAAAGCAATCCTCATTAGGGGCTATTCAACAGTCATGATAGTTATCAAGTTTTCTCATAGTTCCTGTTATAGCAAAATGCCATCATCATCTTTGGTTGTTGGTGGGATGTTGTTATATTAGATTGATTACAATCTGTTGTCTGACTACTACTTTTTGACAAATTTTTATGAAATCATATCTTATTGTAAACTAATCCCTAAGCTATACAGTAAAAACCCACGTATAAGAACCTAGGGTTTTTTTCAAGTTAGCCTAAACAGGTTCTTATATAAATGGTATTTAGTGTTAAATTAGGCTAACTAGGTTCTTAACTTTTGTTCAAGAAATAAAATCAAGTTTCATTTTAAGTTGGATTATTTTATTCAATAAGGACATGTACTTTACAGTAACCATGCACAGTTATAGTGTTCATAGCATTATCATGTACAGAGTGTGGTTTAAATATATGTTTGAAAAGATTGATTCTATTTTTTTAAATAAGAACCTGTTTTAGGATTTTAGCCTAAAATGGTTCTTATGTGAAGGGTGCTTAAAAATGAAATTTTAGCCTTAAACAGGTTCTTAAATGTTAGGCTTTTATTATGCGGGTTGTTACTGTATTAATTTTCAAGGAACCTAATGAAATAATGTTATATCATAAATGGACAAATGTATGGATAATTTAAACCTATTGAATAAGTGTGAGAGTCTAACTTGCCAAAACGTTTCTAATTTTTATTTATTTAGTTAAACCCATCCTTAAGGAAAGAAAGAGATCTCCACCTCCCCCACCAATCCCAAAGGTAAGCACTTAGCACTTTACATCCCACTGAAATTAAATTAAATGACTCATTAAATCCTGATTGTCTATCAAAAACAGACGCAGACATCATCATCAAGGATCGTAGCCATGCCAGTACGTTCAACAGAACTATTAAGAGAGCCAAAGCCAAGACCAAAGACTTCATCATTTGCCATCACTGGATTTCTTAACGAGCCTTCATCTCATGACCCATGTCAATGATGACTATCCATTCCCTGGTACGAAGAAAATCAGGAAACTACGACATATATTTTATGCAGCCTGGTTTTGTGTTATGTTATTATCATTGTTAAAGAAAGTTGTCAAAAGACGATATGAAGGTGTTCAAAAACTTGATGATTACATTCAGTCTGGAATCTTTGAACTACATGAAAAGTTTTACCTGAATCAAGATGATTCTATCTGGATGGCTCTGAATGATATGATAAAGGATGAATACTTTGATGTGCATGTCAAATCACCTGGGATATTCCAAAAACTCTCTCAAGAGCAGCAAGCAGCCTAACAGAGTTGTCGACAATAATAGAGACTGTGATCTATACTATAACCCAGATAAGACCCATGTCAGGTCTATTGAGTCCATCACGAGAAGGAGTTCTGTGGTATGTGTTACAGACTGGGGTTCATTTACCAGCTTCATATTTATGGCAAGTTGAAAAGGTATATGATACCATATCATTAAATCTTGGTACCTATTTTATTAAAAAACGTTTTGTTTTAGAGCATGCAGTTCAATCTGATCTTTTGATCTTTGGATAAATCATAAATGAGGCAGGGATAGGGTGAAGAGAACATTAACCCAAACTTTATTGCAGTTTGCGAACTAGGACATATACAAGTTGCATGAAATTTTATTTTTTATTTGCTGCCATCAATTAAAAATAATCAGTCAGTACCTTTTTTGTTCTTGACTGGCGGCAGTGAAAAACCCATTTCACAGCTAGCCATTGAAATATGTTGAGTTTGCTGAATATTGAAAACCACAGTAAGAGGAGTTGAAACATAGTTATTCAACTCTACATTGTTATTTGTACATTGTATTCTCACTGACTGTGTGATGGCATGATGTGTTCATATGTCAAAGCCCACAGATAACCCATGCTTACCATAGAATCTGCAGCAGCTCAGTGTTTAGAGCTTCTGGCTAATACAGAGGTCACACTGAGTTTGATTTCCATTTGGGACTCAAAATTTTTTCAGAGTTCTCTGTTTATTTCATTATTTCATTGAATTACATTGTTATCATTTATATTTTAAGTTGTTCTCAATAGCACATTTATATTCCTACAATTTGCTGTCGGGACAAAGTACATTATCTTGAATATCACTCAAAGTGTATCCATAACATCCCATAGATGCTTGCCCTTAAAAACTTTGTGTTTCCCAACTGTTGATTTTTTCCTCAGGACAAAATTCAATTTTCTGAAAATGGTGCAATAGAATCTCTAGACAAACAGACTAGTATTATGCTGGTTCTTGGATTTTTCATATCAAGAGGACTAGTATCATCCATACTTTTAAAGCCAGTAGAGTCAGGCTTATCACACAAGAAACCAAGCAACATAGCACTAAGCAATCTTAAGGTGAACATACATGCATCATTGAATGAAAACGTTCATGACCTTTGTATTTATTCAGTCAGTCAACATTCAGTCAATGTCTCCTTCCTTCTTTCCTTCCTTCCTTCTTTCTCTCTTTCCTTCCTTCCTTCCTTCCTTCCTTCCTTCCTTCCTTCATTTCCTTCCTCCATCCATCCATCCATCCATCCATCCATCCATCCATCCATCCATCCATCCATCCATCCATCCATCCATCCATCCATCCATCCATCCATCCATCCATCCATCCATCCCATCTGTCCAATCCGTCCCATCAATCCAATCCATCCCATCCATCCAAGATCCAATCATCCATCCATCCATCATTCCTTAATTCTTCTTTCATTCATTCATTCACACAACCAGTTTTAGAAGTGAGAAAATAACAAGACAGTGTGTTTTCTAACAGGTGCTTGGAACAGTTCTGATGAAGATAGTCAGAGAAGTATCTGTATCACCGAAGACAAAGGCAATGGTAAGTTGGTAATATTCACTATTTACATGTGGCCTGTCATTAGCAAAATTTATGAAGTCACTATTAGTTAACATATTTACTTCATGAAGCACTGAGGCACACTCAATTATTTTAGGGTTTCAATTGTGGAGCTTTTTAAGGGTGGTGCTCTTTAAGAACCATAACTTTTGTAAATAACAACAAGCAAATGTTAACGATATAACAGTGCAGGGCCTATTCAAGGGTGGTGCTCTTTATATTTTCGCTCTCATATATGGCACTCAAACTGGGTTGTCATTTAATCAAGAGCAGCACTCAATCCCATAAATGCGATCAATCAAGAGAAGACTCTTTTTTTTACGATAGGTGTCCCATTACAGCAGTTTTGTGATGCCCTGTTTTTAATCTTTAGGCCCTTGCTTCTGAATAAGCTCTCAATTATACAGTGATGACCAGATGAAGTATATCTATAAGAGACTTGATGGAACCATAATATGGAGTAAGGTAGGATGCATGTAGCTCTCTCAACAACTTTAAGATGTCAGTTATTGTGAAGAACGCTGCAAATCTGAATACACTCACAGCCAAACAGCGTAGTTTCCTTTTAGAGTTGAATATAATATTATGAAACATTACCTTAGAGTTAGAAATGTGTTTTTTCCCGTTTTTTTAGCCAGAAAACATGAAAGCACTTGCATCAATTCAATTTAGTCTCAGATTTCCCATTTTTAGGTCTTGGACCCCTCAACATTTTTTGAAACGGGACTGTATACAAGCACTACATATCCTTGCTATCATTAAGAAAAACTCATTTGTTTTTTTATACTTACAAAATACCGCCCGCTCAAACAGCCAATCAGAACGCACGATTTTTTAGGATACCAGACCGGAAAAAATAAAATAAGATAATAAAGTATATATTTTTTTCATATTTTGTTTTCTCAGGCAAACTTGAATAAATTTGCAAGTGGGTTTGTCGATATGGTAAATAAAAGTTGAAAAAACAGACTATAGATTATAAAGCAAACATTTTATATTAATAGCATTTTATATAATAGCAATAATATTGTTATACACTACTGATATTAAAATATGATATTTATCAAGTAATAATTTAATTTTTCATTATTATTTTATTTCTTTTGTGACATGTGGTAAATAGTGTTTAATTACAAAAACTATTTCTGATAGATTGTTAATTTAATATACAATTTTTAAAGTGCTACTGCATTGTATTTGCTCACAAGCAAAGACTACAAGAAGTCACGTACAGGTATTGATGTTGTGCACCAACCATTAATGTTAGAGAACGTAGTTAGTAAAAAATGAATGTATGTTACCATCTGTGCCCTATTATGAAAATGTTCATTAATGATCATTATTAGTCGATTGCAACTAAGCGTGAACACCAGACACTAAAGCATGTTCTAACTGGCAGCCGAAACATTAAGTTAGTACATGTGCACGTTGATCTGTTGGTGTTGGTCATGGATTCCTTCAAAAGAGTAGACATAAGCAAGTTTCTAGAAGATATCGATCCTGATCTCTTTCAGTATTCTTCACATTTTCAAAAAAAGGCTTTATTTCAAACAAAAGCATGAAGCACTGGAGAGAAAAGATTTTGATTCTTTCGAGATTGAAGTACCTGAAGGATTTTGCGTGTCCAACAAAACATTACAATTCATACACATTCTGGTTGACTAACTTCAACATTTCAGCCCCCAGTTAGAACATGTTTTAGTGTCTGGTGCTCACGCTTAGTTGCAAATGACTGTATTTAAAGAAGAAGGGAAAGAAAGAGAGAGAAAAGAGAGAAAATCAAGATGAAAAACTAGCAATAAAAAAACAAATTTTCCAAAATTTAGTTTAGATCATCCTCTGTAAGCTCTTGGCATGATGATTAATGAGTCTGCATCTGAAAGATAGAGGTTAAAGCCATAAGAACCTTATATAGCAGACAGAGCAACAGGGGTGGATCTAGGGGGTTCATCCCAACCGATAAAAACTACAAATTTTAATGTTATCAAACCCCCATTTCCTAGAAGTTCCCAGAGGAAGCCCTATGAAGATATTCCTATGATTTCACCAGTTCAAGTCCCCTAGTGAAAATCCTTCATCTGCTTGGAGCAATCATTTCTTCTATATTTTTTCTTTCAAAAACTTACAGTTTTCCTTAATGAGATTTGGAAATATTAGTCCTACAAATGAGTATGGCCTTTTAGTTTTTTTTCTGTCCATTTGCTTGCTTTGATTTCTCATCTTTATGCTTATGATTTGGATCCTCAAAACTCCTACAAAATTTACCAAACAATCAGTTCATTAATGGCAATGAAAACAGTGGTACTTCCTAAGGACAACTTACTATATAGAGGCTAGATTCCTCTATTAAATTCTCATAGTTCTACATGTAAGCTACCAATGGTACTTTGAGATCTTAGCCTAAACAAAATCACATGTACCTACCATCCTAAATGACTGCTGCATTGTGGACAAACTGCAACTCTCCACGCAAACTCTGGAAACCAGGAATGCTCTAAAAATGCCTAGTATGTAAATCAAAAAGAGGAAAGACTATTAGCATTTGGTTAAATAACTGATAAGCTATTGAAATCCTCATGTGATCATACTGACTTTGTTCTCTTGATTTGTAAAATATTTATGACAAAGAGTGACAAGAAAAACACTTTTATGCACCTTGTTTATTATTTGAACAAATTTAGATAAAGAGAAAAAATGTCTTTAATACAAAAACTGCCCATGTTACCCTTCCCCCCTATCCCAAAACACACATCCAGTGGTACACATGTGTCATCCTTTAGTTTCAAGCCAAGGGATAGTCTTACATTTCCTAGTGGTTGGATGGATGCTTCCTTGGTTGTTATCAATTCAAAATGGTGACCTGCAAATTATTTTGAAAACAAAATTAACATCTAGTACTTTACAAAAAATGATTTGACAACACCTGGGAAACTTTAAATTTCCTTTGAATAGTTTTCTCTGCAACTTGTTTCACAACAGCATAACATTGTGACACAAGTTAGAAGGTTTACACAGTACAATGGAGTCACAATCTTTGCCAAAAGTAGAAACAAATTCTACTTTTTGCTGCCACTTGTCTTGTAACATGCTCCATCCAACTGTTGCAACGCTGTTGTGAGACAATGTGAAGAAAAAATTGATCTGTGTAATTGCACCTTGCAAATGATGTGAATCATATGATTACACATTTTTGAACTGGGTGTTAGAAAAATGAAAAATAAAATGGTCAATGCTTTTCCATCTACTTCAAAGGATCATCTGTACAGAAAGGGAATGTCATTATTTAGCTCCAGCAATTTCAAAAAAGAAAAATTTGGCTATTAATTATCTCTGAATGTAGCAATTACCATTTGGGTTCTTAAACATTTGTATAAGGCATTGTCTATTGCCAATGATAGTGTCATTTCTCTGAGCCAGGGCAAGTTTACTTCCAATGTTATGTAAGTGTTCACTTGATGTTACTTCATGGCCGCATTGTCTGCACAATAGAGTATCTGCAAGAAAATGAATTTCATCTAATTTCATTTAATCTAAAGCTGTTGTTTCTCCTTCTTTACCTCCTTCCAAGTGCCTTTCATTATCATCATCTTCATCATCATCATTACCAGCCATCATCATCATAATCATTTATGATGTAATATTCACATGGATCTAGCAATCTAACAGTCAAGTTTGACAATGTGCAAAGAAAGAGTTCTTACTTTGTGTAGAGGGCATGCCACAGTCTATTAAGTAATTCTATAACCATGACAAGACTCCAAATTAACAAACAACACAACGAAGCTAACAATGAATACAAAAGGTTTTTATACTTGCATTTCATATACCCTCTATTGTGTCATTTACACAGAGATATATCCAAAGAAAAAGTATTAAGACTTTTGTCTTTTTCCTTTAATTTATCACTGAAAGTCAAATGACAAAAAAATTTAATAAATAATTTAATAAATGTGACCAGTTAAATGGTTCAGGTAAAACTTCAGTTACACATTCCAGAAATAACAAAATAAAAAGACAGTGTTTCTGTTTGTCTTCAACAATGATCTCTATTGTGTGTTTGCTCACAAAACAATCACATTATTTTTAAAACTTTAATGTACTAGCGCATGCTAAACTATAAGATAGGACGAAAAATGTTTTTTCAAGTTCACTTGGCTACATAAAGATGCTCTTCTATAGCACATTCCCAAAACATTGTATCTTTATTTTGTCAATTATCATTTCCAAATACAGTTAGCTGCTTTATATCGAATAAAATCTGGGAAATATAAAAGATCTAGAATTTAAAACATCATCAAGATAATTTGTGTACGTGAAATAAATGAAAACAATGAAATAGTCTATTCCCTTCCAGGATAAATTATTTTGTAATTCAGTTTTTCTTTTCTATAATAATTATATAAAGCTGACTGATTCATAATACTGCTTGAATAAGTTTAAATACATCCAATTACTTGCTTCGTTAAACCAGTGTTGACAGCTAGTAAGAGTAAAATTCCGAGGACCATCAGTAGTTTCAATCATTTCTATAGTTGATTAAAATGTATGAAAAATGAAACTTTCAACAAATCTGTAAAAACTCTGGATAGATGAACAACAACTTAAAAGCACATGTACCACTAAAAATAATAAAAGAATTACTACCAATGAAAAATGAAGTTTATGAGCCCTTGTTTTCATTGTTTGTAATTTAATTATTTTATAAATCAAATATAATTTAAACAAAACTCTTGATGCCACAAAAACAACTCTTTAAAAATTTCTGACCCATTAGAGACCTGGACTAATGACAGAATGACATATCAAGCTTTGGTGGTACTGAACCATGACAAGACTATTGACATTGAAGCAGAATGCTTTGGGACTACAGAGGGGGGTGGGGTGGGGGACCAGCTGCTTAATATTTTGCTTAATAGTTATTAATGTTAGTCAAATAACATATGATCAAAACAAGTTATATCAGTTTTTCTAAAGTTCTTGTATGTTGATCAAAACTCTTTTTCACATTGTTTTTTCATATCCACAAATTAATTGAATTTATCTATACCAGACTATTATTTGAGGAAAAAAACTTTCATCCATGGTTTCTACTTTACCCGGGGTCAAAGATACTATCATATGAATTTCATGAGCTGAAATCAATAATCCTTCAATATAGGATATCTCATGTCCAAATAATGTTATTAAGTACTATTTAATAAACGAGAAGGAGTGTTTTATCAGGTATAAAACACGAGGCGTAGCCGAGTGCTTTTATACCAGATAAAACACGATCTGCGAGTTTATTGAACGGCTTAAAAAACTCATGATGTAAGTTCTCATAGTGTATCGAAATCTTTACGAAATGAACCAAGTTTGATAGAGAAAATCCATGTTAAAGTTTATGCAAGTGAAGACGAATCTTTATCAGATATAAAACCTCCTTCACAGTCATGATTTATATTGTGTTTCCTTCATGAATTATTAATGAGTTTTTTAATGTTAAAAAAAGTAAAGATCTTTGGTTAATTTTCAACCACTTTTGAATCAAATCAAAGACGATAATATTTGAAAATTAAAATAACTTGGTCATTTTAACATGGATGGTTTGCAAAAGTTATCTCATTATTCTGTCAGTCATTCTTCTGAGCATTCACTAGCTTTCCGGCCTCATCACGACAATGATGGATCATGTGGCATCAAAACAAATAATTGAGGAACTACTGTTCCATAGAGTTAACCAACATGGGTGAAATACCATCTAGAACCTTATCTTAAATAATTTACCACATAGAAAAAAAGTTCATTTGTGCTTTGATGGTTGACTGCACTAAGAAATTGGTGAAGTGTAATAACTTCACAAACAAACCAATCCTAAAGATGACCTTTATTTGAATTATTTAATGCCTCATATCCATTAGTCAACATTTGGATTTGAGATACATAAACACTGCCAGTCCACAGGTCTGACAAGAGGGGAAACACTAAAACGTCCAAGTCTAAGTTTGAAGACCTTCAACTTGCTCTTCAGCCTTGTTATGTTATGACTGATGTTTGAGAGCCAAAACTGACAAAATGGTTCTGCTAACTAATCCACTACAAGGAGAAAGTGCTACGGCTAAGAAAGTCAAGGCAAAAAAGGTAAACAACATCGGAAAAAGGCATTATTCTCTAAACTCTAACAATTTTAATTCAAGATATTATTATAGGACTTTGATCAATGATGTCGTAAATTAAATGACAATCTTTCAACGAACGCATTTTTAAAACGTATTTTTTGTAGGAAGATGAGATTTGGACGTGTATATGTTCTGACCTGCTTTGATATTTGACATTAGGCCAAACAAAAACATAAACAAATGAATGACACGCGCTTGTTAAAACAGTCACACCATGTCTAATTATTTCGTCTAATTACTAGTGTATTTCTTAAAATCGGATAGTCCTGACAAATGATACAAAAACTAAAGAGATGTTGGTTAATATTTTGGAAAAATATTTTCCCCAAAAGATCATTTTACAAGGTATTCAGAGGACCGTGTTGTTTCGACTCAATGGGCTGTACTTCAGGCGTTTGAAAACACATGCTTAACAGATAATGACAGAAAATTAGTCATACATTAATCATGATTAAAATTCATTTAAAAAGTTGAAGAATGATAACAAACTTCACATACAACAAGACTGAAGACGATCGTGAGATGTAACTTCATAAATTCACCTAACTCCAACCAACCTGAAATTATTGGAACATCAACATCAGCAGATCTGATCACCGAAACGAAGAAAATATTCCCTATAATAGCCCAGAGGGAGTTTAATTCATGAAGATGGCGCATCTTTAGAAAAAAGCGGGATATTTAAAATCCCATTTAGAAAATGATGGAACGATAGTGTAGTAGATTTCTTCCATGCTGCGCATGTGCGAGTTAGTACTGGGACGAAAGTGCATTTCAACCGGAAGTAAAATTTCATAAGATGTTACATAAACAAAACAAGTTGTCCAAGCTGCATCAGTATTTTACCTTACCGGGCACCTTGGAGCTATCCAGGTTATCAATGTGATGGAATTATGTACAAGGGTCCAAAGCAAATCAAAAACGTCTTCTGGCCATGGCTATCGATGTAGATATTCACGTTTCCATGGTGAAAGACGTGGCCTTGACTTTCAAAAATCTAAGCCCCACTTGAAGCAAGTGAGTTTCTTGTTGTAATTATTTTATGATCATTATTCCGTTGAATGATTTCTAGAACAATTCTTTTGTAATTCTAATGGTTTCTTAATTAATTTTATTAAAACATAGTTTCTAAATTTTCTATCCTAAAGATTTAAATATTTTGACAATGAATCTTTCTTTATTACGAGATAATGTTCGCTCCTACGAATTCAAAGACGCTATACATATTTTATTTTGAATTTAGCTACTATGTAGTAAAAAAAAAATCAGAAAATGTCTAGCTTAAATATAATTGAAAATCATTAAAAAAATTATACAAGTATACAAGAATCACTATTTCTAGGATCATTTTATAGAGACATGAAAATGAACAATCAAAATAAACACACTCGTTGAATAATTTATGTCACATGTCTTGATAAATGGTCATCGTCTATATATAGTCTCCAAACTATATGAATTTCATTTGATTTCTTTCAAGTAGGATTATGTGAATTTATGAGAAGTTCGCTTCATAGAACTCATAGAGAGAGCCAATTATACTGAAGATTAGAAGTACAACGAAATCAAATCGATTAATTCGATTACCTTTTTGTGCACACGTGCTGGAAGTGGTTCGATTAACAACGGACCACGTGTTTACATATGCGCCCGCTATGCACACTGGGATACCTTACTTCACGACAAGGTGGCCGCGGCCATGCAAAGTATGGCGCTCGACTGACATAAACTTCCATCTGGTTAGTTTCCGAACCATCTCGCATTATACAGATCTTCTTTTGCTTTTTTTCGAATATCCAAGGATTCATCTGTTATACAGGAATATCATTTTATGTATCTTTTGTCGTAAATGTTTGATATTTCTGCAAACGCAGCACAAAGTCACACCCCCGTTTCAGCTCACTTTCTCTCTTGCGAACGAAGTGTCGTAGCAAAGGCACTAAGAGTATACTTTGTTCTTGCTAACGGTAGGTCTGTTTTGTCCATGTCTAGATCCGTCCAATGAGTTTTCCATGTGTTATTGGTATGCACGAAGTTGGTTGGGAAGATGGGACGTACCAAAACGGTACAGCCCCAAAACATGGAACTAGTGGTCGTTCGAATAATGGCGGACCCAAGAACTCTGGCTTCGACATTGTAGGTGGAAAATCCAACGGAGAGGTGGCGAGCTACTTATTTCAGCGGCAGGGAGTCGCATCGAGTTTTCCTAAGACTGTTGGAGAGAAAGAAGAGGGATATGGAGGACGTCAGTGGTCCTCGAACGAGAGAATAGATCAGGTTAGTTCACACATTGAACTGCTTTCTTGTTCCAATGTTGGTTTGATGTGACGATTTCCTGAAGATATGGAGCCAATTCTTAGCTTTATTTCATTGAATTAGCAAATTTGCTCCACATTTTCGGGCTTTTTACCATTCATGATATGATTTTTAGCTGCTCAAATGAAAAATACTTTAACTATTTTTTGGTTGTCGAAGAAACGGAACTTGATGTATAGCTCGTGATATTTTGTTCTTGTTTTCGTTCTGCAACAATTTTAAAGTTTTTGATCTAGCCATTTCATCAGTACGACAACATAAAACCCCTAAAATCATTCCCAACTTCCTAGTGAGCAAGAGAAAGATTGAGACGTTAAACGTCGAAGTAAAACATTCTAAAACTGGTTAAGCAGGAATTATATTATTTTGTTCTTCGATCGATCATAAAACTGAAAGCATTATATATAGCCTAACTTAGTAATTCCTCAAAATGATTCTAGAAAATCACATGTTTCTAGTCGTGATTTGAAATTCGGAATATCAAATTTTTATTGTTTCTGGTAGTGTATTTCGAGTCTTTATTTATATACAAGTTGCGAGCCCTTTGTAATTACGTAAGTTTTCTATCTTATAATGAAGAAGTTTTTTCCTCGTACCTTATTTCTACTTTCTTATAATACTTAAGGATTAAGTCACAAAATATTTCATTTTTAAGATTACATAGATTATTTTCCTTGCCTCCTCGGCATTGTTTTTACAAGGGTCTTGCAATTCCAGTAGGCAAGTGATATTTACAAATTGGCTGTGTGACATTTTTCCTTGTGTACTAATCATGAAAGTGGAAGACAAAAAAACCCTTTGATAGCGAAGTTGGTGTTATAACTTGGTTGATTGTAGTTATTTTGTCTCTACTTTTCCCTCACGCATGCTAGAACTGTATCAGCTGTCTTTCAATTTGAACCATAAAAATTGATATAAAATAGAGATATTTAATACCATTTTTGTCAATTACATTTTCTCTGTTTTCATGCTAAATTTATTACATTTTCTCTGCATTATTGTTTTATATTTATCTCAGTTTTCAAATTTGCATTAGTTTGTTTAGATGTTTTTGTAATTAGTGGTTTTTGCCTCCACCAGGAAAATAACCCAAGCTAAAATCAAGCAATCATAAATTCACCCTAGCTAAGAAATAATGTTTCACTCTATTTATATTGTATAGAATTTCCATAACTACTTTCTCCATAATGCAAAGAAATAGTTTCAAGATAAGGATTAACATTTATTTCTAGTTTCTAACATATATCTATAAATTACTGTCAATATACTGCAAATTACTTGTAGCTTGCATTGAAATAGATTTTTCCTCGAAACCTTTGCAATCAATTTGCTCTGCGAGAAATTATTGTTATCTCTGGGATTTGGTTTTAATCATTGTTAATGATGCTCATAACAGCTGGAAAAACAAACTCTAAAATGTTCCCACCTTAGGAAATAATATATTAGAATGCTATTTATAAATTTTACCTTGAATTTAAGATATGCGGCTAGTATTATATCATAACACTAGAAAACAATAGTAATTTCCTCTCTAAACTGAGATACAACTCTATCCTAAACCATTTTGTCTGTGGCAGCACAAGCTCATTTTTTTATCAACAGTATTAATGTTTTGCATGTACCATCAATATACATGATCTTATCTGTCATTTCGATCCTGATTTTGGAAAACCTTTTAAGATATCCTGACTATGATTCCAAAAAAAGTAACACAAGGAGTGATTTTAATTATATATATATGTATATATATATGGGATTCTTTTATAGCACATTTTCACATTGTCTCCATGCACTTTACATTGTAGTGGAGGACTTTACAGGCTGCATATTAAACGCGATATTAGCAGCCATGCAGCTTACAATCATGAGTGGTTTGTTAGTATGTTAGTATTATACCTCCAGATTATTCTTTTCCAATTGGACAAAAAGCATTATTAATTTAGGATATTTTGACTGTTTGACTAAAAAAGCTTATAAAAATTCTTGAAACATTTCTTCAGTATTGTGATGTTTTATGTTTATTAATGTAACACTGACATTTGTCAGTCGTTAATGGGTTGTTAATTCATTTCCTTCACTTCATATCAGTATTTTATGATTATCACTAGTCTTCAGATGTATCTTTAGTTGTAGTAATTTGCAAGATAATCATATTCCAATGAATAGGGTTGTGTTGATACCTACTATGGTATCTGTATTTCCTATCGACTTAATTTTTTATTATAATTTATTTTTATGAAATTCCTAAGTTTCGTACCAATCTGATTTTTTTGGTTTACCCCCTAAATAATTTTGTTTCTTGGCTAAGCATAAAACCAATATGAACCAGTTTTTTTAAATGAGATATTGGACCACTTGAAGTTCCATTTTTCCTGATTTTTTCAAATCATGTTTTGAATGAAGAAGTCTGACTGGCAGTAATGCTTCATATCCCGTGATAATGTGCAAACTCAACTTATCATTGGTTTATCAGTATCAGTATCAGTGTTATTCCGCTATTTCCAACTATAAGTTGATCAGCAGGGACTATATAGTCTACACAGAGCCAAAGTTCTGATGTAGTAGTCCTTTTAGAACTTTTCTGTCTTGTGTAGATTTCTTAGCTTGGTGTTTATAAAAAACATTACAAAAACATACAATGTATGAAATCGTTTATGAGAATTAAGACATCCATTTCTTTGATGTTGATGTAAATTGAACTCGTTATAATGTGCAAGAACCTAAAAAAAGAAAGATTATTATTTTAGCTGTAGAGTAAATCTCTCTGCTGAATACAATATGATTTGCAATGGAAAGTTTAAAAAGCCTTAAGAATACAGGAGAATAGAATAATGGTTATCTTCGAGGCCAGTTCTATGTGTATAGAATGTCTAAGTATTTAAAAATTAACACAGAGAGGTTAACCTACATGTCTTATCTTTAACTCTTTTGAAATTGAAAGTTAAAATTAGCATACCATGTTGAACACAGTAAAGCCAATGACATTTGGTAGAATTGAGCATGACATTTTTATTGATAAATTTCATCATTGACAATATTGTGGTTCAACCTTTTTGGGTAAAGGTTTTTTTAGGTGATTTGTGAGGGGCAGTACTATGCAGCTCTAAAAACTCCAGGAACAAGACAATTTATATGATAAATATTTATATTATTTATGATAACTCATAGCTGGCCTATTCGCTACCTTTTATTCCTTAGTTTTATCATTTGTTTTAAACTTGCCATTAGTCCAGTTTCCATTTTTATCAATTTTAATGACTATAAATATATTAACTAGTATCTTAGCAGTTATTAATAGATCCAATGTGATATCCAGTAGGTTGGCCCCTATTGGCTCTGTCTTAATGGTGTATTGGAGCCGAGTGTCTAGTACACATCTTACTGATGTCTATTCCCTTACCATGGCATTGGAGATTTAAACCATCCCCAGTTAATTCTGGTTTGGTGTGGTGCACTGCATATTCCTTGTGCTTTCTAGAGTCACAGAGTGACTCTCTTTACTAGGGAGATAAACCATGCAGTGAACAAATTATATTATATAAGATAAATTAGGTTTGATGATTGCACCTAAAAAAGATTCAAAGGCAACTGGATTTTAATGTATTCAGTTAAAGAAGTTCCCAATTTAAAAAAATATTGAAACCACAAAAATATTTCTTCAAAGCTGCATGCTTGCCAGTGAAGATCCAGACATATTCCCCTGTTAGCAGATCTTATTTTCCTCTTAATCAGATGAGATAAAAATAAAAAATAAATCATTAGAATATGTTGAGGTACATTGGAAGATAAAGGAGAAAGACTTACTTGATTACTGTAGTCTATTTCACTGTGATGACTTTTGTCTCAATCAGCGCATAACAATTACAACAATGGTTAATGATTTTTAGGTGGATGTTGCCATTGTCATCCATATGTAACATATGTTAAGCCTACAACTCGCCTACGACAGACGCGAGCGTGTTGTGTACAATAGTTTTAGGTGAAAATTGTACCGGCTAAACCAGCCTTTACACATTAAGAACCCTCATTTAATCAGCACTTGTGTTTTGACACTTCATTTCTCTATTAGGATGATGAGCAGAATGAAGAACTGGAAGGAAAGTTCCAAAGCATGGCTTTGAACAACAATGAAAAGAAGGCTGACACGCCTATTGAGGAGGTAAGGCGACTACATCCCGGTCACAGCATACTCAAGGCGCTGAGCTTTTCACAGTCATGTGAAAACTGCTCTCCCAGTTGACCACTTTTCGTACTGCAAAAAATCCCACATATAGAAAAACAATAGTGCTCTCTAGCTATTTTGGAGTTTCAGGTTCTGTGCTTCTTTGAAATCAGCTTTGATGTGGGCAGTCAAAATTTCCACTTTTCACAAGTACTTGCATAAAACGTTTGGCTAAACTAGTGCTAATATTAGTTGGACATTGTCTACTGACTGGGTGCCCATACTATTTAAAATTCTCTGTCGTACGAGTGAATGCAGAATAGCTAAAATTACAATGTATAAAAGTAAAAATAAAAGGAAGACAGTACAAAAACTCACCGAATTGACACCATGGTATACAAGTACGCCACACTACTTCAAGTACATGTAAAACATATGGCGCGCAAAGGATAGCGGGACATTATGCAAAAAAGAAAAACGTAGACTAGAACTATAGCAACACGGGAACTCCGGAATGCCCTTGTTGGGGAATTACCCCCATAAGTGTACATATCAGGTTTCATAATCACATGTACATCTATGCAAACGCAAGCCAAAAGAGTAATTATTATAAGTTTCTTCATGAAATCAAGCTCAAATTCCACATCTTTGAAAGATCCAAAAGAGTCTAACGATCGTTTATCTAACGATCCATTATCTGAGTACGCAAAAAAGCCTAATTCTGCTGTAACTAAAGCACGATATTTGGAGAAAATTGAAAGTGTCGGAATTGACCCCGTTCTACTGAAAGGGAAAGTCTTTGAACCGGATTGTCTCCCGCCAGTTGAATCGGCGGATATTCAAGCATAAAACTATCCTCACTGCGACTTCTGACGTACATTCTCTTACCCTGTAATGACACGTGATGTACACCAATATGGCGGCTGCCCAAAAAATGATCATGTGACTGAAACCGACTTATTGTCCCTTGAAAAACCAAAACTTGAAAAACTTTATATCTCCTTTCCCCCTAGATTGCATCTACAGCTAAAAAGCTTTGGGATGTTGAAGACTCAGGAGAAGAAAAATCAGGCATGTCAACAGGAATATTGCATGGTGACCAATGGAGAGAGAATGCCTGGGGTCCTTCTGTACCCCACATGAACCAATCAGAACATGCTGTCTCTCAACCAATTATGGTTCAGCGTTCTGTGAAGCCTGGTGCTTATAATAGTAATAATTCTGACTTGCATGGAGTGTTGTCCCCTCGTTCAGCTGATGGTGTTGGTCTCAGTATGGTTGAATATGTCCTTGCTTCATCACCTGGTGGCCAGGAGCTTGATTCACCAATCATCAAATCAGGATTTGTGAGTACTTCAGTTAGTTGAAATCAGTAAACCAAAGTTTGAAATACTTCTAAATTATATCTAAATCTTATTGGTGCAGTGTTTAACCATAGTTGATGGAGCGAAATGGTTTGGAAACTCCATAGAACAAACCTATTACTCAGTAGTTTGCGTTTAGAGGTTGAACTGTACTGACTGTGATACTGACCATGCACAATGAACCAAAGCAAGTATGGCTAAAAATAACTTATTTCCATGTATGAACATTTTGAAAGTGAAAACTTTCATTCAATGACCAAAAACCATGGCAATATGATTTTTTTGTGGAAAATTTCTATATTCCCTAATGCTGTGGACAAATGGAGCGACTTCCTTCGTTGTGTACTTAATATAGCGACGTTTAGTATAGTTCACGACTGCTGTACAACTAATATACACAAAACAAATTAATATAACTATTTGCAATATATACTTTCGAGATTAAAAATCGAGATTAATATATCAAGAAGTTATGGCCAGTTAAAAAGTTACAGAGTACATAAAATAAAATAATTAAACAATCTGGTTAATATTCTTGTATACAGGCTACATCTTAAAGATCAAACAAGGTAAAACTAACTATCGGGCCAGCAACTGACTAGCAACCGTAATTAAAATTTGGAAAAGTAGAATATTACAATTAAAAAGAAGTTCCTCAATTTCTATTCAGAAAGGAATGTGTGATTTCTTTAGTATTTTTGTGTTGGCCTTGCATTCAAGATAATTTTGAAAGGAATCTATTTCACTTTTTAGAACTTTATATTACAACTGTTATGCTAAAATCTTTTATTTTTCCCCCAGGGCTCTCCCCCCAGGAACGATGAGGCCAAGCCCAGTGGTTTAGCAAAAAATGCCAGAGTATCTCCATTTGAAGAAGAGACACCTGAAGATCTACAACATAAGAGAGAGCAAGAACATACCTCCCCTCAGCCCAAGCAGAACCAGAAAGCAGAAGGTGAAAGCAGCGGAAACAATACTTTCAGGTATTTATTAGGTTATATTGGGGGAGGGGGGGGGGGGAGGGGAAAGTATTGAATGCTAAATAAAATATGGATACCACAGTTCCGAAAAAAGGTCTTACATTTTCCCCTCTTAGTGATATCTAGCATAGTAAACTTTATTTCTGAGTTGTTCAATTAGTAAATTTCTAATAATTTTTTATTTATGCAAAAAAAATAATAAAGGATTCCGAATATGTTTACCATCGATTAAGAGTCAAGGTTATATCTTGGTAAAGGGTCTTTTACCCATCCTTTTACAATGCTTCATATGTACAAAAGTAAAATATCTGGCAGTCTGGTAAATTTTATAGATCATTGGTAAATTAAGGAAAATATTTCTAGAATGTGTTAATTTTGATGATAACAATGTATGTAACATAGTAATCCCCATGTCTTCAGAATGCACGTACATTCATCCCTTTTTCATTCTTCCCCTTATTCATTCTTCCCGTACCCAACGGCCTATTTTACATATTTACCGGTTTGCATCAATTATTAACGAGTGTGAACCAAACAGTAACTTTCGATTTGTTCGGAAGCCACTTGGGTTCTAGTAGAAAAAACCACTTCACTATTGAGCGCTTATGTTATTTGACTTAATTGATATAATTGAACAATATGAAAATTCATGGTTTTTACTTCTATAAACGCTAAAATATTTTAACCGTCGAGTTATTTTTTCATTTCTTCTGTTTTTACTTACGACTTCGTCATATTTCGTAAAAAATCCTTTTTAATTCAAAACGTTTTTTTAAATCTAAACATAATGAATGTTCTAGAACAGTCTGCTGGATCGTCTTCGATATTTTGATAAATTTTTTTTCTAAAAGTTTTTTGACTGTTCGCTCGTATTTTCATTACCCTTCCATGCTGAAAAGTTTCGTTGTATTTCTAGTTAATTTGTTACCTGCTTTGTTTGTGTTCACATCTTTCGTCGAGCTTTTTTCCAGCAAACTTTTCAATTGGTTTAGCGTCAATACATGCGAGAAACCTTTGCGTATTATTTTTTGTTTTCCAAATTTACATGAAAAGAGAGAAAAAACGATACACTTATCTCTCAGTTAGGACCAAAAAACTATCCTTGTCCTTCAGTCCTTACAGCGCTTTTTTTCTGAATGTTTTCGGTATCTAGTTTGCTTTTTTCATTCGTGTATTCATAGTTGATCGAATCCAAAACAATCTGTAAGCGAATGAAAAACTGACCCGTTTTTAGATAGTTATAGTATAAATGTATTCTTTGAAGTCATCAGTCGACACCAGCTGCAGCGCCTTATTAATGAATTTTGTCTATCTCCGGCGAAAGCTCGGTATTTCGCTAGCACCAGTTAAATACTGCAGCGAGAACGGCGCTCGCTATTTCGACCGTCGCTCACGTTCATCAAGACGGGATAGGTGTCTGTATCGTCATTGGTTTGCTGTTTGGTGCATCCTGGTTGAAAGACTGGATTTTTCGTCTCGCCGTGATGCTTTATGAAGCCATGAGGAGAACTCAATAATCGTAGTCATTCGTTTGTTGCTAGCAACCAGTGATGAAAAACCAATAGAGCTTGCATGTGTGCCTTTACAAGGTAAGAGCAAAAAAGGCACGAATTTCGATATTGCAAAAGAGATGTTTTCCAAGTTCTTTTTAATACAGAAAAACTTGCTTGTACGCTTGTTCCAGATGGCGTTTCCCTATCATTTGCTGTAGTTAAGGATAGCCCTTGTTTTTTTTGTAAGCATGCTGATTCATAATAAAAACTCTGTCTTTCCAAATCTTACTCAAAGCTATCGCAAGACTTAGACTGACTACCTACGCGGAATACCTTGTAGATAGGTGAGATCCAGCTAGCGTTGCCTCTAGCATTGATAAAGATTTTTCGCTAGTTCGGAGGATCGACGGCACTCGTGAATCAGCATCGATCCGGTTAAAATTCTGGACCTTTGGTTAGCAAATGACTATCGCACGAAGCATTAGTTCTTTTTGACGTTCAATAAACCGAGACAAAACTAATGTATATTATTTTTTAAAGAATTGCTTGCAATTGAAAAAGCTTGAATTCAAATTGAAATTTCTGGTCGTATGTTAAGAAATAGATGAGTCGAGAAAAGTCGGTAATTATGCAAACAAGATGTTACCGGTCTCTGCAGTGCGGGGAATAATCTTTTGATTTCAAAGAATTATGTTCTGTTTTAGAGTTTCCTGATCGCTTTGCGGGCGTGTAAACTAAAAGAATTCCAGCTGCCAAAAAAGCGCCAGCGAAAAAGAACTCATCTCAGTTCAGGGTTATATTGCCCGGTCTACATTTTTTTTGTTTAAGCGTTTTAATTTCGCGTATTTTAAGGTAGAGTTTGAATATCATGTTATTCTATATTAGTTAAGCTAGCTGTCAACAGTAGTCTCCTACGGTAAACATAATAACCCGTGCAAGAACTGGAGCTGATTGACTTTGACGAGACTTGTAGCGTCTGAAGGTTTCGTACTTTGCAATCTGGACTTCTAGACAAGTGCCGGAGATGAGATGCGATTCTAAAGCTGCATTATGAATAAACTAGAATATATTTGCGACGCTTTAAAAAATTAACTATGCTTCAAAGTTATAAAAATTGCTTGCGGAAAAAACAACTTTTTATTAGAATTTTTAACCGAAATCCAGCTGTGTCTTCGCAGCTCTTCTCTGCTCTTCGTTGCAAACTCAACCGGCCTTTGTTCTCATGTGACAAAATCAACCAATATTGAATAAACAATTTTAATATTTAATGTTAACTTTTTATGGTAAAGAAACTTATTAAGAATTTAATTTTGAAGGAATATGGACAGTTTGACTTTATTTGATTATTTTGGGAGTAGAAAATGAGAAAAATAAACAATAGTTAAACTACTAGAAACAGTGAAAGGCTACTCATTTATTTTACTATTTCCAATCTTTCCGTTTTGGAATCTTTTAAGTCTTCTTTGCTGATGGATTTTTACTTGGCAATGCTTAATTAAATGAAGAGAAAGCTTTTTCATTATTTCCTTCTAGATTCTAGTATTAACACTATAAGAACGTTAAGACAGAGTTATGCAGACGTTCGACTTCAGTCCATTTGCCGTATCTAATGAGATCTGAGAAGTAAACCGATAATTCTTGTCCCATTATCGATGGGGGAGAAAAAAACGAGAAAAACCGACCATTGCTAGACCATAGATATATTTTCATTACCTACATATCACAATCAACACTTGTTATCCTCAGTGGATGACGATCGTCTCACCTTATTGCAAGTAAAACACTACCTTCTATAGGAAAATTAACGCGAATTTTTCAAAATGGTACGTTAATTTAATTTCCATAATTAAAACGAGAAGTTTACACACGCTTTTTACATATTTACGTAGTCTAAAGCATTTTCGCGTTAATTAGATGTTGCGTTACGCACAAAGGTTTCAGTATGAGGCTACGTGCTAAATGCTCAGTCTTTCGTGACATGCGGTAAGAATATATTTAATTTAGCACGTAGCCACATACTGAAACCTTTGTATGTGAAAATTGAAGCATATCTCGGAGGTGGGCTATTAAAGTCGCGATAAGCCTTTTCTGAATTCGATAAACAGGATTATGGTCTACCTTAGGTAGAAACACCACCATATAAGGCATGATAAACTATAGGTGTTTGTACCTAAGCTAGACCACAATGTTTCTTGTATACGCCTATTTCAATAAACGTTGTGTCATTACCAAAGGCGATAGGCAATAGGCGCAAAGCGATAGTCGATAGATCTTTCCAAGATCCAAGAATAGCGGAAATGACTTGTGTTTCTGCTCCTGATTCTCGTCAAGAACATGGAACTTAGTGTTAAGACTGATTCGATATTGTTTGTAGTCAACAAAACCATTTCCTTGTCGGAATGGCCTATCGGCCTATCACCTTTGACGATGACAATGTTATTTGAAATAGGTGTTTCTCAAACTTGAGGCCATATCCCGTGGACTTGCGTCTCGGCAAATTTACCCCGAGTACCTCGAAACCCCATTATTTGAAACGGCTACTAGTCTTCAGAAGGTTAGAGATGACAGGACTCCACTGTTTTTCGTGTTCTTACCGACCCCCCACCCCCGGGGAGTGATGGTTATAACATATGTTTTTGAACAAGATAAGCAACGACTTAATCTATTAGATAAAAATAGATAATGATTTTGTTTTGTATTTTTGTAGTCGTACTCCAGGTAGTCGAGATCCATCACCAACCTCCGGTGCAGCCCAGCAGTCCCAAGATGTCTCACATGTCAGCCAGCCAGTCATGTCTCATTCCAACCCTATGTACGAGAAAACCAGACCTCATATGGTTGGTATTAGAGAACCACACCCTTCGTCCATCGCTCTGGACCCGGTAAACTTTGAGCAGTTTAACATAGAACAGCAACACTTCCCTGGCACTCCAATGAGTCCTTCTGAGGTTGTCATGGTTTCTGGTGTGTCGCACACAGGGTCACACTCCTTCTCAAGTTCATCGCTACAACACCTATCACATCAGCAACAGTTAGCTTTAGCTGTTGCAGCACAGCAGCAGCAACAGCAGCAGCAGCAGCAATTACAGACAGCAATGCCGCCACAGAACCCTTATTATATCACCACACCGCAAGGACAGGAGATGTTTGGTAATGCTTCCCTACCACAGGTCAATCCAGGTGCCCAGATGGTTCACCCTCAGTATGCAGCCACAGCTTACAGTATCCAACCTTGGGGAGTCTATCCAGGAGCTGCTAATGTGTCCGGTAATGGCAATTACATCCAGCAGCACCAACAACAGACACAACAGCAGCAGCAGCAGCAGCAACAACAGCAGCAGCAGCAACCGAATCAGTTAATGAGGACGACAAGTAATCCTGGTGTAAGCGGAAGGCCAATGCAGGGTCCCAATCAGATGGATATGCTTGGAAACCCCCAACAACCTTCTATGGCTGCGAACACCAACTATCAGATAATTGGTCCACCCGGGGCACAACAGATGGGACTTGGGACCACAGCTTACTATGACCAGTCGGGTAACTTAGTCTTAGGGAATGCACAGGGCATGAATGGTGTCTCTCCCCAGCAGCTTGCAGCAAACCAGATGGGTGGAACCTTGAGTATGATGTCTCCTATGATGCTAAACGCCGCAAATAATCCAGGAAATACCGCTAACGCTGCAAGACTGAGCAACAACAACGGCGCTTCTAATATGCGCATGTACGGCCAGCAAGCACAGCAACAAATGTCAGGTAGTGGACCAAACTCTTTGAATTCGTATCAGAATCAAGTTCCAATTAACGGCAATACTGTTGGAGTCCTTGGCAATAGTCTTGGGATTCTAGGTACGTCAGCTAATGTCGGGGCTGTTGGCTCTATGGCTAGTAGTACAGCGAGAAGGGAAGTCTTGAATAACAATGAATATAATGGGTTCAACAAGAGACAGAGTATACAAGGATATTATCCAAATCTAGGAGCCTTGAGTGTATCTGCTCAGCCCTCTTACAACGCCCCACAGGAGCTCCAGACACCTCCCTTGCTGTCTCAAGCTAGTCAGTCAGGATTCTCTGTCGGCAGTCCAATATCAAGCGGTTTATCGCGCTACATGCAACTTGCAGCCGCTCCAGAAAAGAAATACCCAAGCCCTCTAAACAACTTGAACAGCTCACCTTTTGGGAACTCCGTGCTAACACAGGGAAATTACCGCGGCAACAGAATGAAAGAAACTGGGCGAAGCAGGCTGCTTGAAGACTTCCGCAACAACAGGTACCCTAATATCCAGCTACGAGACCTAGCCAACCACATCGTGGAGTTTTCTCAGGACCAGCATGGGTCTAGGTTTATCCAGCAGAAATTGGAACGCGCAACCCCAAGCGAGAAGAACATGGTCTTCCATGAGATATTACCAGCCGCGTACAGCCTGATGACGGACGTGTTCGGCAACTATGTTATCCAGAAGTTCTTTGAGTTCGGCAGCGAGGAACAGAAACATCATCTTGCCAACTGCATCCGTGGAAATGTGTTGCCACTGGCGCTACAGATGTATGGGTGTCGAGTTATCCAGAAAGCGCTAGAATGTATTCCACCAAACATACAGGTAAAGATATGTTACTAAGAGAAGGTTCTTTGTGAGGGTGGAAACCGTACAGTGCAGGACGTATCTTAACTTAATGGTACTGAAGAAATAATAAACGAGCGCGAGTGCTGTGTGCAGTTATAAAGCACGCGGGGGCTGGTAGAATACGAGAGAATTGTTAGGAGAAGCACGCGCTTCCAACCAATCAGAATACGAGATATATAACAGTTATTTCCTAAGAATATTTATCGCGTGTTATAGTAGATTTGGTGTATGTCTCCCACTTGCCTTCTTTCCTATTTCTATCTCTAATCCTTACAAGAAAATAATAATTTTGATAACACTTTTTTCTTTCTCTTATGTAGCATGAACTCGTAATGGAACTAGACGGTCACGTGCTCAAATGCGTCAAGGACCAGAACGGTAATCACGTGGTACAGAAATGTATCGAGTGTGTTGACCCGCACGCTCTTCAGTTTATCATAGATGCATTTCAAGGCCAGGTAAGTGACCACTGTGCACTTGTCGGTCTTTCTATGGGAATCCATTCTGGAATCTAAATCCTGAATCTCACCAGCGACGCAAGAAGACGCAACTCCATGCGCAAGAGAACGGAAGATTTTTCTTCTTGATTGGATTCGTGCCTGGCTTATGCTTGCATTCGCTTGCGTCGCTAGTGAGAACTTGGCTGTGAAATTCAGAGCTCACACGACTATTTTAGATATTGCGGAGACCAAATTTTAATTGAAACCCTCAGCGTGTCTTACCAACGATGTTATTGATATATTTCAGGTGTACGCACTCTCTACTCATCCCTACGGTTGTCGAGTTATCCAGCGTATTCTAGAACACTGCTTGCTGGAACAAACCACGCCAATACTGAAAGAAATGCACGATCAGACAGAACGACTCGTACAGGATCAATACGGCAACTATGTAATACAGCATGTACTGGAACACGGGACTCCGGACGATCGCAACATGATTGTCATGGAGTTGCGAGGCCATATTTTACCTCTCAGCCAGCACAAGTTTGCTAGGTTCGTAGTCATTTAAGGTTTCTTTGTGTCGATAAATGGTTCTTGAAAATTCATTTTGCGGCAATGACTGTATCAGGTGAACGATACTGCGCGTCTATAAAACAACGCGACATCGAAGTGACGAGCGCCAGTACCTTCTTACTCGAGAAGCAAGATAAACACTCGGCTATGACTCGTGTTCCTAAGTTTGCTTCTCTCGTGCTCTAAGCTCCCAGCTTGTTTATATCACAGTACAGGGACATGCTCGCGCGTTTTATGTACTTTAAACAGCAGATAATTTTCGTAAAACACCTCTTATACAGCGGAGAATGTACAGTATGTTTGAGACAGCATAAACAAGCACTTCATTAATGATTTTTTTTTCTTTTTTCTTCAGTAATGTAGTTGAGAAGTGTGTTAGTTTTGCTTCACGTGCTGAACGAGCAATGCTTATCGACGAAGTATGCAACACCTCGGATGGGTAAGCGATTCAACTCTTCAAATGGCTAGACCTTCAAGTATTTTCGGGTAGCGAATAACGCCTCGTACACATGTATCCGAATATTTTTTTAAAAGATAGTTTTTATTTCATTTTCAAATGAATTCTCGTCAACACGCACCGTTTTCAAATCGTTTTGTTCGTCCACGCTTATCTGTTTTTGAAAAGTTGCGTTTTTAAGTTGTGTATTCACTGGATACGTGTGGACAGAAGGGATACATTATTATGTAAACTGAGCCGTTCTGGGGAATACACGGGTTTCTTACAAAGTTTCTTTGATTTTCATCAAAGCTTAACAAGTTTGCTTTTCGTTTTCCAGTCAACACTCCGCACTGTACACAATGATGAAGGACCAGTATGCAAATTATGTGGTACAAAAAATGATTGACGTAGCAGAACCTGTCCAGCGCAAGCTCCTGGTCCATCGCATCCGCCCACACGTGGCTACTCTGCGCAAATATACCTATGGCAAGCACATCCTGGCCAAACTGGACAAGTACTACATGACTATCAAGCCAACGCCTGATTACATGCCTCTGAGCAATGGACAGCTGCTCTAGGCCGGCTATCATGGTTAGCTTCACATTTTTTCTACAATTATCCATTGATTTTAATGGACTGGTAACAGCAGGGGAGGGGTGGAAATTGAGGGATGAAAATCACATCACTTTCCTATACCAATGCTATCTCTGTTCTACCTTGACTTTTGGCCTTCATCCAGTCAAATTATTTTAACCTAGGCCTTCATATCAGTGTTGATTCAGTTTTCTCTAGTCGCCACCCTTTAGGATACCCTAATGCTTGCACCTGTCTGCTTCTCCCCCTTCCCCCTCTTCCTGCTACTATGTGCAACTAGTTGCTTATTCAGTAACTTTAAGCGGGGGTTATCATGAGCGTGCACTCGTTAAATATTTTAGTAGTGCATTGGATGCAGCTTTAGATAGTATTTCTTAAAGTACACTTATTGAAGAAAAACGACTTCACGTGATCAAAAGTGCGCCTTTTTTCATAGCCCCTTCCAGAGGGTTCCCAACAGTGCTCCTAGAATATTGATTGTAGATTTCGTCGGATTGAATATACTTACATAGGAAGAAGAATCAGAATTAATTGCAATCCAGTATCTAGGAATATAATCTAATATGATTTTTAAGAAGTAATATATATTTTACTTTTCTAACGAAAGTATTGTCCTAACTTGTATTTACTGTAATATTACTGTAAGTTGAGCGCATGTATAACTGTAAAATCGATTTTTCCGTACAAATTATTTACAGCTTTTTCAGTATTGTAAGTAAGAATTTTCCCTGCCATGCCATGGCTTTTTTGAATCAGCGTCATACGCCACAAATACTTATATTTTTATTGTATTCCAAGTCAACCCAGCAGAGGCTGCTTTTCGACTTAGTTCTAGTTCTAGTTCTTGTAGGATAAACCTTACCTTTTACATTTTAGCCTTATTATTTTAGGGCTAGATGATAAGCTTTTAGGGGGGAAAGGAAAGAAGGTTGGATTGTTTTATGGGATCTTTTAACCTAATATAGTTAGTAAATACATTAGGTAGACACTTAAAGTTCATTTACACAATGACTTTTGTAGCTTCCAAACGTGACATTCCCGTATTATACTCCTTTGCAGCCGTTCTGAGTGTCGGTCTTGAACTTTCCTCCCTACTAAGTTATTGTAGAGGGAGTTTATTACTAACACTAAGAACGGCTGCAAAGTAGACTATTTCCGTACCCCATTTTCAAATGAGTCTTCCTCCTCCAAGGGGCTTTTATTTATTAGTACATTGGGGGCTGCAAACCGTTTAATTTCTACTTTAAGTAAAACCTCCCTTATGTTGGGCAAGCATTTTACTTTCAAGCCTATCAAAAGTTTTGTCAAACCCTGGCCCTGACATTGTTTGTGCAAAATTTAAAGCTTCCCTCCAGAATGGTTACCCCCGTCACTCCATGCACTAATACATAAAGCACCCTAGCCCTTTGTAGTTGCTGTTAATGACAACTTAAGGATAGATACCTCGGAGGGTGTAGGGAAACTTGCCTTAAACGTCTCGAGATCGACAGAATCAATGAAGTAATAATGATAATTGATTCCTGTTACAATAGAAAAATGAATAGTCTGCTAAGTTGACTTGGACCAAAATAATTCTAGGTGTGTTTTCCATTTGAAATATACAGCTACGAAGTACAGAAATCTAAAATTAGAAGTGATGTATCAAAGTATAAATAAGAGATAAGCCCAAGAGTGTGTCGCATGAGCCGGCCTGTAAATGTGTACATTATGTAAATGAAGGGAGACGGTTGGGAAGTTTTGTAACGATGTTATAGAATATTCACTATCTGTACAAAACATGGTGCAAATATCGAACTTTACAGGAATTGCTTTGTCTTAGACGGTTTTTCGTGTATTACATTTTGACAAGGAAGTATAACCTGAGAGAATCAAATTATTCTTTACCTCCATTCTATGACGAACCTTGTGATCAGCAACAATTCCTAGTACGCACGTGACTCGACGAACCAATTAGATTTTAGTATATGTATTTTACGTCATTAAATATGGCACATTTTGGGGTTATAAAATCGAATTTATTCTGATAAAGTTTTATAGCATTGTTGACTGCGTTGCTATTGTTTCAAATATTCCAAGGTTTTTTACGAGTTTTAGATTTTTTTTAGATTCACTCGGGTTATTTTCCCTTCTTTTGGACCAATTTATTATGATTAAATTTTGTGCACATTGTAAAGTATTAAAAAAATTGAATAAGGCATGTTTTTGTGGGTGCTTTAATTCTTATAAATCATGTTAATAATATGTACTCTATACATGAATTACTGTGAAATGAACTCAAGGATCAATTAATAATTTGTTGATAATAATAAATAAAGAACTTTGTAAAGTTTAAATAACTAAAGGAAACCGTTTGGGTTCACGAAGCGAACCGTTTGTAATTTTAATTCTAAATATGAATTGCTCTGTAAAGTGGGCACGTGACCAAACTCGTACGACTGACGTAATCAGTTAGAAATCGAGTGAGTTGAATCGTACTGAATTTTGTAGTTAATATCCTATAAGCATTGTTTATTAAGATATATATTATATGTATCATGAAATTGTCTTGTAAAATTGTAAGCAGTTAATGTAGAATAACTAAAGTGTGTATATCATGGAAAGTTCTAGGTCATTTTCAAATATTAAAATTTAAAGGTGGTTTAACATGGTGTAGTGTTGTGTTTAAAAACCAGGAGAAAATTCTGTTGGTGTTCGACGGCTGCCGTTTTGAACTTGACTGCAATTTTCATTCGTTTCTCTTGCTAATGTCAACCAAAATAGCGGTTGTTGCTCTTGTCATGATATTTTCTTTAGAATGATCGCTAGTTCCAGATCACGTCATATCCGCCATTTTGGTGGTCGTGGCTGTAGTAGTTTTTAAATGCATACTCCGTTTAGAATGCAGCAACTGCTGACGACCAACTTCTTGGATATCGAAAGGGCTGTTGAAAATGGTTGCCCTTCGTCGATGCATGGACTGCTTCGGATCATCAAACTCGAACCGTACAGATTTCTTTGTGGGAAATACGGCTGATGCCGGACAAGATTCGTTCATCATAATCAAAGAAAATGGTACCAGGCAATATTTCGGCACTGGTGATCCAGACCGCGTGATAGATACTGAAGACCCAAAAATGCCATCATCCAAGCGCATGACGTGTTTGGGTGGGTACAAAATGAATATCTTTCCAATCGTTCAGACTTTGGCTTCGAATTCGGTTAGTATGACTAGGATGCCTTTGTTCACGACGGTTATCTTCAAAAAACTGATTTTCTGAAACATGTCTTGTGCCATTTGCTTCAACGCGTAAACGCTGAGGAGCAGTAACACTGGACGAACTGAAATGTACGGATCCAAAATTGTCTTTGGAAGAGCGGAGGCTTTGGGCACGACTAGGACCAGAATGCTCCTGTGGATGGTGCTCTTCATAAGACCGTAGACTCCGATAACGAGGTCTCCCTGAATGTGTTTGCACGATAGGTTTGTCTGTGACAAGTTTCACTGTAATGTTTGGAATGCGCGTACCATGAATGACATGTAGACTTTGTGAATTGGATTTAGCATTAAATTGCTCAGGGTATTTTTGAGTAGCAGTTCGACTAGAATGAGTTTTTCCAGATGGTTGTCGCACAAGACCAGACTGAAGATGTTCAGATGCGAAATTCATTGCAAGGTTTTGCAAACGCATGCCTTCAGTACGCAGACTTGGATAACTAGTTTCATTTGGGGAATTTATAGCTGCAGAATGTATTTCTTCGTGCACGTTATCAAAAGAGGAGACGTTTTGGCAAGGAGCCGGGGAATTGGTAGAGCGGCATGCTTGCAGATCGTACCCTGGGGAAAAGCATTCAGAAAGCATCTGTACTCATGGCAGGCGATCTGGCGAAAGTATTTTCCAATGTAAACGAACAGGATCTATCATTTCAAGACAACGTAGAATGCGAGAACAAGGCCGCGTAGAACTTGATTCTGATATTCTTTTCCCTCGTGAACTATGACACGTCTTTCCATCTTGCCTCCTGTGTAGAATATGCAAGCTCTTGACTGATTTTTTTCGTCTTCGTCCAAGAAAAAACCAAAGGATGACGACTCCGATTAAGAACAATCCCCGATGACGAATGTAAGACGCTTTTGCTCATGACCGATATCTAAAAAGGTATAATGGTAGTAAATTGAAATCTGACCCTTACTGAACAAAAATAGCCGTGATCAAGTCAGTCTGTAAAAAAAGAAGACGAAAAGCCTTGATTTTGATGAATTATTATTTTCTATATACTCACCACTTCTATACTGTTTCTTAGTTAGCTTTCCCCTTACAAAAACTCTCGTTTGAACGGATCAATTGGAACGCTTTTCTTTTTTCGATTCTTTCTAACTTTTAGGTGCAAATTAAAGCAAAGTCAACAAGAAAGAATTTATATACAATGAAAAGGCCCTTGTCGTTCTTCTCACCGGTGTTCACTCAAACGAATTTGTTAATTAATTTTAAAGGTTTTTTCTTAAAGTGCTACTACGACGAAAATCGCTCAAACTTGGATTCAGCTGAAACTTCCTAAAAAATACTCTTTAAAGGTCCAATAATCACTGTATGAAGTGTTTTCTCGATATTCAGGACGAAAGTATGATATTTTCACGATTATTTTTTGGAGTCTGTGACGTCATACACTCAACATCAAACATTGCTACATATATTTCTTTGTATATAAATCCTTAATTTATTTTATTCCAATGAAGCCCAAAGGGTAGCTAATGTGCTTATTTCACATTACTTGTGACTATGATTTATATTTTGGGATGTTTGGGTATTTCTTTCTCCCTTTACTACCGATATTTTGATCAGAAACTACAAAGAAATGTATGGAGCGATGTTCAATATTGAGTGTATGACGTCACAGACTCCAAAAAATAATCGTGAAAATATCATACTTTCGTCCTGAATATCGAGAAAACACTTCATACAGTGATTATTGGACCTTTAAAGAGTATTCTTAGGAAGTTTCAGCTGAATCCAAGTTTGAGCGATTTTCGTCGTAGTAGCACTTTAACGTATCGTAGGATAAAGGACTAATTAATCTATGTCACAGACAACTCCCTGGACTTAATTATATCGAGCTTTGCTTTTATTGAAGTCTTTTGACGTCAGTAAGCGTAGCAAACTGAGGAGGTTTTCTAGTTATATAACTCGCAAAAAGTACATACCAAATTTTCAGAGAGAGTGTTTCTTTTATTCTGTGCGTTTCAATTTGCTGTCAGTAAAATGGAAAAAAAATGTTTTGTAACGCACTCACAAACGATACAAGGCAAATATTCGATGGTGGGTCTACATTACTAAATCCATATTTTATTTCGTAAACTTCAATGATGTTCCATAATTATGTTGAATTATTTTTACATAAAAAATCTTAAAACAGCCTTGAATGTGTCTGTAAAATGTCGGCTTGATACTGGCAAATGTATTACGTGTATCACGCGCGCTGTTTTTTTAGCCTCCGAATGACAATGATAATAACTAGATGGTACTGGCACTAGCGATGGTCTAAAACTAGCTGCATGGGGAAGTGGTCGTCGTTCAATGAGTTAAAGGTAGTGGTAGAACTTGGTTAGAAGTGGTAGTGTTAAAGGTATGGGTATTTGTAATAAATTGGATTGGTTTGCTGAACGGTTATAGTACATAGTATAGTGGTATGTTGGAATTGGAGAGGGTCGGTGTCCACTGGTAGAACGAAGCTTGGGATTGGATAAAATAACAAAAACAAAGAAAGCATGGATTATGGTGAACAATGTGTATTGTTCTACATGTGAGCTGCGTTCTTTGTTTCATCTCACCATTCATTGTTTGTTCATCCAATCCCAGGCTTCGTTCTGTCTGTTCTGTGTTACCCATTGGAGAAGGTAATAGCTATTGATGGGTTGCAAGCATTCCCAAGAGAGTTAGAATACAAAAGCATGGCGGCCATTGTGGTACCGTCAACAGTGGATGCTAATGAGAAATCGTTTGTTAAATGGTACCAACATGGTCGCGATGACGTAACGTGCAATCCAAGAATAGGTGGTAATAGCACTAATGATGGTTGACTGGGGAAATGGTTGTTAAAGGAGTTATTGGTAGTAGGAGAACTTGGTTAGAAGTGGTAGCGTGCACTCTAGTGCTAAATCTAGGAATTGGTTGGAAGGTGGAAGTACTTAGGAGAGTGTTAACAAGGTTGTGGTGTTGGCACTAGTCAGGAACGACGAAGATGGCAGTGATTGATGGTGTTAGTATATATGATCAGCCCATAGCCAGATTGAAGTGGAAATGGTTGAAGGAGTGGTATAGATAAGGGTTGGCAGTAATGGAACCAGATGAAGGTAAAAGTATAGAGCTAACAGTATAGAGCTAGCAGTAGTTATAGGTAGGAGGTAATTACCTCGAACGTAGGCAATAAGCCATATACGGCCCCCGGGATGGGCCCTCGGGATGTATAGGCTTATTGCCGACGTTCGAGGTAACTAACTCTTACATTGCCGACGTTCGAGGAAATTAAGTATTTTATTTTTATCGATTGAGAAGGTTTTCTATCGAATGTTGCTCATTATAAATGCAAAGTCTATATATAGTTATTAACCGGGTTAATAACTAACTATACATTGACCTCGCATTTATAATGAGGGTTATAAGAAAATAAAGCCTTGTGAATAAAGAAAACCGTGTCAATTGAGAAATAACCGAACTGATACCGAACTGGCCAGCTAGTAGCGCACAGATGTCGGGGGTTTCTCGTAGCAACAGCAAAAAAGAGTCGCTATATTTAGCATCAAAGAGATAAGCATTAATATTGTTGAGGTCTGTGCGAACCAGTAACATCACACGCAAGAAACCTTCACTATATCCGCATCAATGGACTCGAGACCCCGAGCAGAACACAACACTCGCATGGACGTCATAATGTCTGAAACTACTATATCAACATCTTCAGTTGCTATTCAAAACAGAATCCCAGTATCAGTTACACTAGCAGTGGAAAGTGGTCTTCATTTAATCAACATGCAGTTTTAAAGTAAAAGGAGATAGATGAGCGGACCTTAAGCTTTTATCGGGGGTGCACATGCACCCTGTGCTTCCCCCTGGTTACGGCCCTGACTAGGGTTTAATAAAGTGACGTGCAGCTTGGTCTTTCAGATATAGGTCCAGGGAACCCAAAATTTCATAGGTGGCCTACGTACGGACTAACCATGGTCTTGAAACAGGCTTTACTAAGGGAGTACCTGGGACCGGCAGAACAATTCATAGTACTATTACAGTGGTAGCCTCTATTAAGCGGGCACCCTTGCGACTTTGTCTGGCGTACGCTTAATAGGTGTGTCCTTTGAATCGAATAAGGTTTGCTTCAACATTAAATATAGGAGGGGAAATTGGAACAAATGCTAGTGTTCGTGCTTAATAATAAAGGTGCCGCTTTGATGATGAGTGAACATTAAGTCATGCAAATCAAACTCTGGCTGATATTTCTTGCTAGAATATATTTGAAATAATTATAATAATTATGTATACTTTAAGGTCTTAATATGCTGTATAAAAAGTTAATCAAAGTATTTTCTAAAGAAGTCAAAAAACTAAACAAATATACCGATTGTTTGTCTAAGCTTCGTACAAGTGAATTCAATTACAACTCGAAGCTCACATTTCAGAATTTTTTTTCTTTAACTTTACTACAAAATCATGACCTATAACTATTATCTTACGCACACCCTGTACTCCATAAGTGAATCAACTTTTATGCTGTAGAAATTTGGCGGTTGCGTAACGACTGAAATTAAAAAACTACCTAATTATTGAGGCTTAAATTCAGCACTGTAATTCATAATATAATGTATGTTAAAAATCCATATTAAACATATTTTTGCCAGCGTAATTTCATATATATCAGCTGAGCTGGTCTTCATGTTATTGTTATATGAATACGGTAAAGTATGCAAACCATTGTCAGAATTCAACGGACTAAGTAGAATAAACTTTGTAAAACTTTGAGGAATTTGGTCGGTAATAACGATGAATATAATGCGAAAGAAAGACAAGTTCAAAAATTCTCGTCGAGGCTCTGCCAACGATTGCCTCATTTCTTCTTCAATATCTTTTTTCTTCTGGTTAAACTGTAGTATTTCGGTCTCTATTTGGTCATAGATTCGCTCTAGTTTGCCACATTCTCGTTCAGCAGTGTCGGAACGTTGTTGATACTGCTTTACTTGCTCATCCAAAAATTTAATTTTCTCCTCGGTTTCTTCTTCGCGCTCGTACGTAATCTCTTCGTTTTCTTCCAGCGATTTAACTCTTTGTACAGCGTCTTCCACTTTCTCTTGCAGTTCTTCTGCCCTCGATTCCAACAAATCTCCTTTGCTTAAGGCTCTGTCGAGATCTCTTTTCAAAACTACGCACCTACGCTCTGCCTCGGTAAGTTTGTCGCTTGATTCCTTCTCGGTGTGCTCCATCTCCTTCACCCTCGCTTCCCACTCTTGTATTTTCTCATCGCCTTCCATTTCAAAGTCCTCTAACCCTCTCCTTGCTTCTTCATGATTATGGGTCTTATTCAATTCTTCATGTAACTTTTCTTCGACCTTCTGCAAGCCTATCTTCAGTTTTATTCAAGTCTTCAGTCAACAATTTAATTCTCCTCCGGAGCGAGTCTGCTTCGTTTAGTTGAACTTCTTCGCGAGATAGAGCTTCTTTAAGCAGACCTTTGGCTTCGCTTTCTCTCTCTTCCGCATCATCGATGCTGTCTTTGATCTTCTGCATCTTTTCCTTGATAATTGCGAGAGACATTTTGATGTTTTGTTTTATACGCTCGATTCTAAGAGTTCGTATGCACGGAGAGTCGATTCGCGATGTAGATGCTAAGCTTCAATGAGGGGAGTGACAGGTCTAGGAGCCGAATCAGCAGGGCTCAGGATGCAATGCAAATAAGACTTGCTTAATTATAAACCACAGCGAACCTAATGTAAGCCTTGGCAAACAGACACATCACCATATCAGTCATTTATAATAAAACCCCTCAATTTCATTGGTTAAGTTTATTTACCCTTGGGAGCAACTATCTCTGACATAATCACCTAAAAACAATGCCACTCCACAAACGATGCCTTCAAAATGAATACAACTAAAACGTTCTGTATGACATTCAATTTTTGGAATATCTCGAAATCGCTGCCCATGACTCGAAAGTCGTCAAGCTTATGATAAGTTGCCTTAAAAAGACAAAACAATTCTTATTTATGGATTTTTTGCAAGTGAGTTAATTCCGTTGTTTTGGAGACTTCTAGATAACTCATGCCACAGTAGGAAGCGATATTTCTACATTCTTTGAATGGCAATGCATATTCATGTTAAAGAGTTGTTCGTGTTTAATCAGTCCTAGAGATTTATCGCTCAGTTGTTCTCAATAATATCTCTCAAAGGTCAATCAGCCACGAGGTCTAGCTCGCCATAAATCCATGATGTACATAATCCCTCCATCTCATCGCTCACAGCTGGATGACCATCTTTTTGAAACACTACTATGCCAAAATTCGGAACACCCATCATCAAAGTACAGCTTTTCATTCTCCTTTTCTTTTGATTTTTAATAGATTTTGGCGAAAAATTTGAAGACTTTTGAAAGTATTTATAAAATTTCCCTTTTGTTATCGAATACTCTAGTTGTGGAGTAGGACTTTGCATGGACTTGTGCCTCTCATATCGTGGGCATAATGACTGGAAGTGCCAAGTTCGTGACAGCTACACCTATCATATTTCTTTCCTTCCTTTCCAACATTTATATCGCGTATCATCAGCCACGAAATTATTGATGATTTTTAAAACACCGATAAGGTTCTATGACAGAAGTTGAGTAATCTCCAGCAAGATATTCATGATCCTGCCATAAACATAATTCATATTTTCTTCTCATCAATTAGTTATAATTTTGGGTGTTAAAAATGGCATATTCACTGGCAGCTTGACCTGACCATATTGACGTGTCCTCTGAATGACATCCAATAGCGCACACATAGTTTATCTTACACAAAGGATCGATTCTTATTTTTTTAATCATCTTATAATTTGTGCAAAATATTTTCTTTATTCGACAGGAGTGTAAATCTATCAGAGGTCCCCCACAACGAGAAAACCAATTTTTAACAAATTTTTATTTCACAAAATATGTCCACTAATTAACAGATAAAACTACAACAACTCTTCATCCAACCCAACAGATTGATCTAAATTTCATTTTGAATTGATGAACTCGGTAGAGGCAACTCCCGGGTTTGGGGGTGGGGATGGGGGGAGGGGGAGGGGGTACTCCCATATATGGTCTATACGGGGATGATCCGCTGAACAGGGTATGGTTTTTCGATTTTTCAGGCATGCAATTTCCCTCAAGTTCCAAGTTCTTCCTGAGTTTCCTGTCATATTCAGGGTTTCTACTTTCGTATTGACCGAAACTGGTTATGTCATGGTCGTAAAAAAACAAATTCCTCTGAATCATGTTCTTTTGTTTGTTTTTTTTTCAGATTACTTCTCCCTTCCATTTCATTTTATACGAAAAACAAAAACAAAAATAGCCAAAATGCTGACTCACCATGAACAGCGGTATTCCATATTCGCCATGCGTCATGATGTAAGCACGATCATTTATTGCGCAGCTTCAAAAAAGAAGAAAAAAAAAACTTCCAAATGAGAAAAAGTTTTCAACCTTTCTAAATCAACTGGCTATTTTTACACCAATATAACAATGTACAGTGCTCGTATAATAACTAACCGATGTACATCCAACTTATGGCGAAGTCTTGGACAAAATTCGTCGAGGAATACAAGTATTTTGAACCAGGTGGGAAGAAGATCCTTTCAAACTGAAGCACGAAGTGGTTGGAGGACATGGGATGCTGTGCAGAAAGCACCTGGTATAACAGGTAAGGAGAAGAAGATGCCTTACTTTCTTGTAACTCCTTGTGTTGATGTACTTTCTGTGTTAGATTTTTAAAGATTTATCCTAGATATGCGTTTTGATGTGTTGTTATTGGATGTGTTAGGATTATGTAACACTGGGAAAAAAGCTACAGTATACTGTATTTATAATAAAACATGTGATTTAGCAAACTACCTTGTTTTTTAAGACCTTTCATCATGAAATCAATCTTGAAGGCGTTGATGTTAAGAGTATTACTTTTACACTAATAATAATATTTGTAATAGTGGGAAATATAATAACAATAATAATAATAATAATAATAATGATAATGGGTTTCTTATATCGCGCGTTATCACATTGTCTCAATGCGCTTTACATTGCAGTGGGGGACTTTACGGGCTGCATATTAAGGCGCTATTAGCAGCCTTGCAGCTTACAATCATGAGTGATTTATTAGTACGTTAGTGTTATGCCTCCAAATTGGGATAGGCTGAGACAATCCCCTACTCTTTTCACGAATAATTCAACAGGTTCTTTTATGTCCCCAATTTACTGTACGTTAGGAAGGGTTTGGAGACAGGCTATGGTTTAAAATCCTTATCCGAGAAGACTTGAGGGTCTAACCAATTGAGCTAACCGGGTGGCAGTTAAATAAATAATTTCAGGGCTATCATTTCTCCCGGATAAACCGGGAGTCTCCAGATTTTGGACTGTATCTCCCAGTCTCCAGATTATAGTCTCAAATCTCCCAGGATAATCCCTGAAGCTGACCATTTCTTGTGAGACTTGACTTTCACAACCATAAAATTCCAATTATTTTTGTTGTTTTTTTGTTGTTATTTTACATTTTACATTATTTTACATAAAAACATTCCTCATAAACTGTTCTTGCAAGCAGGCCATTGTAATGCAATTTGGATCAAGTCCTGCCGAGCTTGGTGTCCTATGTGAATAGAGTTGTTTGTTGGTTCTTGTCTGTGCTTCAATCTCTGAGCTTTCACTTAGTTTGGATCCCAACTTTGTTATGATTGTCCCACTCTGTGATACAACAGCCAAAGCTCAATAGGTTGTCTTAAAATATTTTCCTTTTTATTATCAGCTGAAACAGTAGGCCGTGCAGTTGTTGGTGGAGCATCCCTAGCAGGAGTGGGTGCACTCTGTTTCTATGGCCTGGGATTATCAAGCAATATTGGTGCTATAGATCGTTCACTAATGTGGCCGCAAGTCGTCCGGGATCGTATTCGATCCACTTATGGTTACTTTGCAGGAAGCTTGGCTTTGACAGCTGGTGCTGCTTATGCCATTAGTCGGAGTAGAGCTGTGCATACGTTAATGAGAACAAGTCCTCTTCTGGTGAGTATACATTGATGTTCAATATTCATCAACAACTGGGTTCAAGTCATTCACTCTTATCCTAGAATCGCTGTTCATGGTCTTTAATAGTTGGCCCTTCCTTGAAGTATATCACGTATGCGAGGCTAACATGTATATTACAAAAGAAATCCCACTTTTTCTTGGTGCAATTTGTGACATTTCTTTTGTTATTCCATGTTGGCCTCACATTTGAGACAAATGACTTTTCATACCTAAACTACTACAGCCCTTTTCCTTTGAGAATACCAAAAGAATAGTAAATATTAGCATAACAAAAGAAACTACTAAAAAGAAACTCTGGAAGTGTAGTATAAAATGTGGTCATGATTGAGGTCTACTGTAAATCCATGTTTGATCACAAAGGCAGCCAAAAGGATTCATTCAGAATTATAATCCATAATATTTAAGTGCACTTGTTAAAATTACTGATTGATTGAGAGCAGTGCTTTTCTCATGTGCTGCCAATCCCCAGTGCTTCATAACTGAAAACAGCATATGTGAAAGTTTTCTTTATTGAGTCCTAAGTAACCAGGTTGAAATATAATACCAACTAGACCTCACTCATGAGTCCCAATAGCTCATGGTTAGAGCATCTGACCTGACTAGCATACTTAAGCAGCAAAAATGCTTTAATAGTTAAGAGTGATTTTCTTGTATTTGTTCGTAGTTTGTTGGTGGAGGAATGGTTGCAACAATAGCATCATCTATCTTATGTATGAGTCTCCCTTATGCACCAGGACTGAACGGAAAACATCTAGCATGGGCAGGTCAGTATCTAGGGGGTTTGAAAAAAAGGAGTCATAAGATATGGATATTGTACAGGGCTAAAAGATGATGAATCATTACATTAGACTGATCTACATGTGACCATTGAATGTGACTGGTCAAGAGGAATGACCTTAGAGGTGTTTGGCCAGACATGACTATTGGACACAGACTGATCAACATGTGACCAGTCAATGTGACTGGTCAAGAGGAATTGTGAACTAATGACCCAGTGACATCATAAGAACTTTGCATTTGTGGGTAGATATTTAGGTCTTGACCAAACTTTGTTTTTTTTTCCTCTACAGGTCACAGTGCACTGGTAGGGTTGATTATAGCTCCCATGGTACTGGTCGGTGGTCCATTAGTGCTCCGTGCTGCTGTCGTCACTGGTGGTGTAGTGGGTGCCTTATCACTTACTGCAGCTTGTGCACCAGACGGGAAGTTCTTGACCTGGGGTGGTCCCTTGGCTCTTGCTCTTGGTGGAGTGTTCATGGCATCTCTTGGTAAGTTGCCCTTTCTTCTTCTATTATCTACTTCAACATCTCCTTTCTCTTTTTCTTGTTCTTCTGGTTTTCCTTTTATACCTAATCTTCTTTATCATCATCATCTTTATTGTTATCAGTCACCATCATCATCATCATCATTATCATCACCACCATCATCATCATCATCAGTATCATCATCACCATCATCATCATCATCATCATTATTTATCATCACTGTCATTATCATCTTCATCATCATCATTATCATCATCACCATCATCATCAGTATCATCATCACCATCATCATCATCTGTTTATCATCATCACCATCATCATCTTCATCATCACTACCATCATCTTTATCTTTATTTATAAACTCATTTATAAACTCTTAAATTTATAAACTCTTCTATAATAGAGTTAAATTTGAAAGTACTGTTTAATAAACTAGCAGGAGTATAAAAACATAAGGCGTAGCCCAGTGGTTTTAGGCCTGTAAAACATGAACAGCTTAAAAAACTCATGATGTATGTTCTCATATTGTACTGAAATCTTTACGAAATGATCCAAGTTTGATAGAGAAAATCCAAGTTAAATAAAGTTTATGCAAATGAAGATGAATCTATATCAGATATTAAACCTCCTTTGTGGTCATGACTTCTATTGTGTTTCCTTCATGATTTATTAATGAGTTTTTAAAACTCTTTTATAAAAGAGTTTATAAATGAGAGCAGACGTTTTATACTGTGTTACATTTATAAGTAAACAAAACATTTGAGCTGTGCATGTATTCTATCTGATATAAACCATTATTTTTCAACCTTTTCCTCTAATCAGAGCATACATAGAAGTATCTCAAATACTTAATAAAAATATATATTATATTTATATATATATATATTATATTTCCTTATTGTTATCCAGGTACATTGTTCCTCCCAGTCACATCAGCTGTTGGTGCAGGTCTTCAGGCCGTCTCTACATATGGAGGGCTGGTTGTGTTTGGCGGTTTCCTGTTGTACGATACCCAAAAGATCATTAGAGTAGCTGAAACACACCCAACCTATGGTGCAAGACCTTATGATCCTATCAATGCGTTAGTGTCAGACTTTCTATCTTATTTACTCATCCTGTTTTTTCTTTCATTCTTTCCCAAAACTGCTCACAAATTTGTTATGCAACGATTTTTGTATCTATCATAAGGCTACAAACAAGTGCCACTCATTGGACGATTGTCCAGTACAATTGGACTCTTGACCTGTATATTATTTGGCTTGGCTCAGCACATTTCACCACAATACTAATCCTTTAGTAAATACTGCGTACTTGTTGGTCATTCAAGGGTTTGTACCTCTGCATTTGGATTTTGACAAGTCAAATTTGCTTCTGTCCTGAAAAATGACCTGCTTATCAACCGACAAATACTACTCATTCATCTATTAGAACTTTATGGGGTTTTGAAGCCAATAATTCTACCCTTTCTGATCAACCAGTGACTACAAATGATATGCACCAGCTATGCCATGAACGCCATGAAGTACTGATAAATAATCATTTCTAAAGGATCAGAAATACCCCTACTTGGCCGATCAACTAACCCTTATTATATCTAACCATCCAATCAGGTTCAAGGCTAACGGTAGGCTAAAAGAGACTAGATATAATTCTAACGAATAGTCGTAGTGTTTAAACTCATTGAGCATTCCGGCAGGGCAGTGGTAATATTATAACACTTTGCAGTCTACTGTATGTTATCAGAATAGAATATTTTCCAAGGACAATATTTTTTTTTCTAAAAAAGATAAGGAATATGGCCAATGCTTAGTGCACTGCCAGTAAAACAGTAGTTTTTTCTTTCTAACATCAGAGGAATTCTGGTCTAACTTGGGTATAGATGACCCCAGGTAAACCTACATAAGGGAAGCATGGGTGGTGTAGTGGCTAGAGCCCTCAACCTGAGTGTGATTACTCTACTCTGCATCATATGAATATAAATTCTTGGCAGTTTCGCATGTGCTCTGAGGGTTCTGCTGCTACTCCATTTTTCTTCCCTCCGAAAAAATCCAATTTAAATTGGAATCCACTGGAAGAATGGCCACATTCATTCATTCATTCGTTTGTTTCTCTGTCTGTCTGTCCATCTGTCAATATACACCAAAGTTGCTATCATAGAAAAAGTCAAGATTCCAGTTTTTAAAGGTTCATTTTTATTTCTTTCAGATCCATTGGTATCTACATGGATACAATCAATATCTTCATTAGAATCATGATAATCATGATGTCATCTAATTCAAGGAAAAAATAAACCAATTAACCTAACCAGGAGTATGAAGTATACAGATGCAGATTACAGAGATGGAGTGTTCTGGAATTAGTTCCTGTTTATACAACTTTGAACTTGCATTTTATGAAGTAATGTTAAGAGATTTCAGAGAGCTGTTGAAGATTCGTTTGTTGCATAAACTTACTTCCTTTATTCACTTGATTATAACGTTACTGCTTTCTGGCGTTCAACATGGCAACCAACATAAGGAAAAAACCTATAACCCATTCTTTTTGCCTGAAAATGGCCAAAAAAGATGTATTTTCCATCCTTCATTAATAATGCATCTAGATTCAAAAGTCGTGACGATAGTCCACAATCAGTCAAGGCCATAGACCATGCTTTTTACCCAAAAATGATCAATTTTGTATTGTTCATAAAGTTGCATATATTCGTAAAGGATGTTAAAATGGTTAACATTGATTTAAACTATTTCTTGTGTCTCGCTTATATCGTGAAAAAAATTTCAAGCTAATTAAACCACGGTTTACCACGCGTTTCACGCAAATAAAATATAGGTAACATTTTCAGTACAAATTTATGCTAATGAACTATTCTTGAAATAATTGACGAAAATCTATCTTCCTAGAAATAAACATTACTTTCTTCAAATATTCAATGTGTTTTTCATGTGTAGCGTGTGCATAGGATCCATTTCATTTCGAAAATGGTCATTAGCTATAGCCCATGCTAAACATTTTGCATTAAAATGGCCAAAAATGACTTATTTTGCATCCTTATTAATTAATGCATGTATTTGGTAGAGGTGTGAAAATGGTCCAAATTCGATCAAACCATATACATCCGAGCCACATGAAGGTCTAACCATTTGCAGATGTAATTTCAAAGGCAGCACCTTCTCCTCAGTTAATTTTAGACCCTGAGTGTTGGTCTGGCGTACAACAGACTGACGCTGTTACCAACTGAGCTAATCGGGTAGCGGTTTAAAAATAAATATATAATAATATATTTGGTAGCGGTGTGAAAATGGTCCAAAATCGATCAAAACAATGGGCATATGCATCATATGCAAATGAGGCTAAAATAACCAAGTGATACCCCTCTGTATACGTTAGTTATTGGGAAACCAAAATGAAGCTAAAATAATCAAGTTATACCCTTCTCTGTAAATTGGTTATTCGTGAACGAAAATGAAGCTAAAATAACCAAGTTATACCCTTCTCTGTAAATTGGTTATTCTTGAACGAAAATGAAGCTAAAATAACCAAGTTATACCCTTCTCTGTAAATTGGTTATTCTTGAACGAAAATGAAGCTAAAATAACCAAGTTATATCCCTCTCTGTACCTTGGTTATTGGTGAACGAAAATGAAGCTAAAATAACCAGGTTATACCTCTCTCTGTAACTTGGTTATTGGTGAACGAAAATGAAGCTAAAATAACCAGGTTATACCCCTCTCTGTAACTTGGTTATTGGTGAACGAAAATGAAGCTAAAATAACCAGGTTATACCCCTCTCTGTAACTTGGTTATTGGTGAACGAAAATGAAGCTAAAATAGCCAAGTTATACCCCTTTCTGTACCTTGGTTATTGGTGAACGAAAATGAAGCTAAAATAACCAAGTAATACCCCTTTCTGTAAATTGGTTATTGGGAAACGAAAATGAAATAGTGTTTAATAAAGGAGCAGGAGTGTTTTATCAAGTTTAAAAATACGAGGCGTAGCCGAGTCTTTTTAGACCTGATAAAACACGATCTGCGAGTTTATTGAACGGCTTCATAAACGCGTGAATAATTAATGAACTTTGAACGGCTAAGAAATCCCATGTGGAATCATACAGCATAACAAATATAATAGTCAAAGATATAGAAGTAAGTTATAGTGCTTGGGAACGAGGTTATTCCGGGCGAAAGCCCTTGGAATTAAATTCGGAAAAATTAATTTCCGACCTCGCTGGGATTCGAACCCACGACCTTCGGAATTGTACTACCGATGCTCTTCCAGCTGAGCTAGAGGTCAGACTGAGAGCAGGCCGGGGTGAAATAGATCTTAGGTCGCGGTAATTATGATTCAAAGAAGAGAGTATATGGACCGCGTGGCACTAATGAAATAGTCAAAGATATAGAAGTAAGTTATAGTGCTTGGGAACGAGGTTATTCCGGGCGAAAGCCCTTGGAATTAAATTCGGAAAAATTAATTTCCGACCTCGCTGGGATTCCGAAGGTCGTGGGTTCGAATCCCAGCGAGGTCGGACATTAATTTTTCCGAATTTAATTCCAAGGGCTTTCGCCCGGAATAACCTCGTTCCCAAGCACTATAACTTACTTCTATATCTTTGACTATTTCATTAGTGCCACGCGGTCCATATACTCTCTTCAACAAATATAATAGAAAAGTAGTCAATTCTCAGGGGGAGAAATTTCTAGGTGGACCTTAAAGATTAACATATTTTTTGTTTGGAACTTATTGTATAAGTTTAACTGAAAAAGCCTCCAAAGCGGATGTTTCGATAATCAAAGAGTGCTTTAGAAGAACAAGCTTTTTTACAGAAATCTGTACCTAGGTCGACACGCTACGTGACGAAATGGTCGTCCAAAATTGACTCTTGGCAAACTGCAGGGTCAAATAAAAATCCCGTTTTGGAAAAGATTGGATTCAAAGCCGAAGTCGATAAAATTCAAAGTCTTGAAACTAATATCAGAAATATTGAGGATAATATCCGTATTTATGATCACCTAACACCTAAAACGCAAGATTTATTCAACGAGACCAAAAAATTTCAGAAGGAGCATGGTTACAAGTTTTGCTGGATCAAAAACTCTAACGTCTTATTGAAGCAATCTGATCATTTAAATTTGGTTCGTGTTGCCAATTATAAAGTACTAGAGAATTTGAAGAATATCGTGACTCCTGAATATCCAGAACACGGATCTAATGGAGGAAGAATGCAGTACAACTCGAGAGGTGGACTACGTCGAACGACACGCTCAAGTTACAGACAAGATGTCAACTTTGACTCATGAATTCAAATATTGATAACTTATTTCAGCTAAGTATAAAATAGTTCCATTTAATAGTAACTTGATAATTTATTGAATTTCATTTAAAATTCACACAAAACACAACATACTTAAAAATCTCCCATATTATGGGTAAAACATCTTGAGTGTTCATGGTCAATTTAATAATTTATTGATGAATAATTGTCTCCCTACCAAAAAGAGTTTAGACAAATTACATAGTCTTTATGATTTCGATTTATTTAGGCTTAATACAAGGCAAAGTATTGATATTGACTCTAGCAACTTGATTCGATCTAATTACTATTCACCAAACAGCTTCAAACAAATGATAAATACAAATAGTGTTGCAAAATCTCGTGACTCGTTTTCCATGTTGCATACTAATATTAGAAGTTTAAGAAAAAAATTTGAGAATCTTGAATCTCATTTATTGAATGAGGTAGAAATCGACTTTGACATAATAGGGGTATCCGAAACTAAAATAACAACTAAAAATGAATCTTTGGATATCAATTTGAATATCGCAAATTATGCTTTTGAATTTGTGCCTACGCCTCTTTCTTGTGGAGGCGTTGGCCTGTATATAAACAAAGAGGTTGATTATTCTGTCTTGGAAAGGACATCTAATGAAGCATATCAGGCATTGTGGATTGAAATTCTTTTTGGCGACAAACGGAATGTAATTTGTGGAGTTGTGTAAAGACAGCACAATTGTGCAAATGACTTTCTCTCATACTTTGAAAATGCACTTGAAAATTACAGCTCGTCACAAAAAATATCTATATCTTAGGTGATTTCAATATAGATTTGCTAAGATCGAAAATTTTTTCATATAGCGAAACGTTTTTACTTTCTTTACAAAGCTGGTATATGTTTCCAACAATAGACAAACCCACTCGTGTTTACAATAATTCTGCAACTCTTATTGACAACATTTTGATTAACAATCCTGTCTCTGGAGTTTGCAGCGGTAATCTAATTACTGATATTACTGACCATTTCTCACAATTTTGCATCATTCCTTCTGGCAAAGGAACCAATAAAACATACCGCCAAAAAGTTAGACGCTTTTCAAAATCGTCTGAAAGGGAATTTGTGAAAGAAATTTCTGAAACTGATCTCACAGCGTGCTTCTCAGAAAATAACGTTGACAAAAATTTTCTCCTCTCTTTATCGAAAAATAAATAATATTGTCAACAAAGTAGCTCCTCTGAAAAAGCTAAGTAAGCGAGATATTAAAAAGCTAAACAAGCCATGAATAACCGAGGGAATTCGTGAGTCTATAAGGATGAAAAATCAGTTATTAATGTCTGGAAATAAAGACCGATATCTTTACTATAGGAACAAAATAGTTTCTCTTATACGAACAAGTAAAAGAAATCATTATGAATCTTTTTTTGAAGTAAATCAAAGAAATGCAAAGAAGACTTGGCAAGCTATCAACTTATTTTTGCACAATAATAAGAGTAAACGCAAACAAGTTTCAGCTTTAAAGGATTCTTCTCTTAACGATCGTGTTACTAGTAACCCACACAAGTTACCTAACATTCCCAATACTTTTTTTGCTGCCGTAGGAAAAAAATATGCTAGTCGAATTCCGCAGTCCAAGACACATTTTACCGAATATCTTAAAATATAAATCAACTTAATTCCATGTTTTTCACTCCTGTGACAGCATCTGAAATAGATAATGAAATTTTATCGCTATCTAATATAAATAAAGCTTATGGTCAATACTCCTGCCCTAGTTAATTTTTTAAAAGCATCTAAACCGTTTCTCAGTGAACATCTTGCGAAACTGATGAACTTATCTGTGCAAACAGGTAGATATCCGACAAAACTTAAGATCTCCAAAATTTGTCCTATTTATAAATCGGAGGATGATACAGACCCTAGTAACTACAGACCTATAGCACTTCTCTCCGCGTTCAACAGAATCTTTGAAAATACAATGTATAATAGATTAATTACATTCATACATAAACATCATATTCTCTCTGACATGCAGTATGGCTTTAGGAAAAATCACTCCACACAACATACACTTCTTGATATAATTGGTACAATACAACATAATATGGACAACAAAATATACACATGTGCAGTTTTCATTGATTTAGCGAAAGCATTCGATACTGTTGACAATTCCATTCTCATGAAAAAACTTTATATTTATGGCGTGAGAGGATGCGTCTATAATTGGTTTAAGTCGTACTTGTCTGAGAGAATTAAACTACTAGTGTTAGTAATCATATATCGAATAAAGAAGCAATTAATTTTGGGGTCCCTCAAGGTTCTACATTAGGTCCTTTACTCTTTCTCCTTTACATAAATGATATTAGTATGGCCTCTGATAGTTTAAAATTTCATCTTTTCGCAGACGATACAAATATACTTCACTCGAATAAATGCTTAAAAACCCTTGAAAGGGAAATGAACAATGAACTAACAAAGCTCCATGATTGGTTCACTGCAAACAAACTTACCTTAAATATCAAAAAATCAAACTTTGTTTTATTCCATTCAGCTCGTAACAAACCAAAACATTCCTTGAACATTACAATCTTGGATTATAAAAGTAACCAGTATATACAGCTTGAAAAAAAGGATTATGTAAAATATCTTGGTGTTTTATTAGATAGTACATTATCTTGGAAGCCTCATATTGATTACATAAGCAAAAAAGTAAGTAGAATAGTGGGTATTCTTAGCAGATTGAGACATTTTGTTCCAAAAAATACTCTAATCAAAATGTATAAATCCCTCTTACAGCCGCTCTTGATATATGGAATATGTACCTGGGGTCAAGCTTGCAAAAAGCTTACTGATAAATTGCTCATTCTGCAGAAGCGCGCTCTAAGGTCAATATTTTTCGTGAAATCAATTAAAAGTGCAATACCAATATTCATTGAACATGAAATTTTACCAATCAAATCTCTTTATTTATATTCAGTAGCACAGCTAATGTACGATGTTAAATATGATCATATTCCCAGTAATATTAGCAAACTCTTTACTTACATAAAAGATATTCACTCCTATGAAACAAGATCTTCTGCCAGTGATAATTTCTATACTAGATATTCACGTTTAAACACTGCAAAAACGATTCCTTCTCGCGAGTGGGTGCACGTCTATGGAATCAAATACCACCTTTCATTAGGAGTTTATCCAAAAAAAACTTCCAAAAGGAAATCAAAACCGTTTTATTAAACGATCTTAAGAGTCATTGTCTGAGAAAACCGGGCAGAGTCAAAAGATGGGGGTCGGCCGATTCTCTCCATATTTATACCATTTGATAGTTATCTGATAAGACTACGATTGGCCAAATATCAAGCTCGACGGGCTTTTCGTTCCCGAGATCACCACCCCTCTTAGTTTTGGGCCCTTACGGGCTATGAAATTGCATGAATTTAAGACCGAGTTTGGAGATCCATAAAATATTGTGCGCGGCATAAATAAACTTCTACATGCCGTTAGCAGATTGGATACCTTCGAAATAATATGTTTGCGTTGTAATAGTTTTATTTTATAAAATATTCTTTTTTTATACGTTCAGTTAAGTATCATGTCAGACATGGTGGACGGTATGAAATTTATTGATTTTCAAAATTCAATTTTCAAAAGTGCGGCAGTTTTTTTCAAAGATTCGTCGATTGCGTGCTTCTTTGGGTGTCAAATGAGGAATTTCAGCAAACTCATGATTGGCAACTTAAATTGCCGAAGCGCAGCATCATTTCAAAGTTCACTGAATTTCAGTGTATTCGTCCTAATTGATTCAGCGTTTTCGCGCCATATGCAAAGTCCTCTTTCGCTAGTTTACTTCAAAAATGCTTTCTGCTCAATGAAATAAGCTCACAAAAACTTATCGTAAGCTCTGTTTTGTGTTTCTCTTTTGAAGCCATCATAAAATCAAAGTGTTGACAGGAGTTGGCGATCTCGGACTTCTCAATTTCCCCCCGATGGGTCAATGTTCGACCCGTCATCATTCGGTTCATTATAATATTGCACAAAAAGCAATAATATTGTTTTAAATAAGGAAGAAATCCAAGATGCAAAGTTTAAATGCTTTGTTTATGAGGTATTTATATGGTTTCTCTTACAAATTAATTTTGTCTTCTAATTAGCATATTGTAAAACTCATTGGCATGTTATTTGACTCCAGTCGTTAATAGTTGGTTATGTGAAAACGTTCTAATTCGTACATTTCATGTACATTTATGACCTAAAACATGAATACTATCGACTGGTGCAAGTCGTTTTGAAAGTTTAGGTCTAGTTTTGGAGAAAATAAGTGGTAAACGATTTCTATGATGTCATCATTACGTCATAATGAAAAGGCCGCTTTAAACTAATTTATCATTTTTGAAACCTTTAATCCTTTCCTGACAATGTGTGAAAAGTGCTTGCAGATCGAGTTATTCAAGACGAAGTTGTAGCCGTTTCAATGCGGCTAGGTGTGCCAGGCTAAAACTACCCAGAGCCTCCTTAATGGCAGTCGCCTCTGCGGCTTTGCACGTAGCTCAGCACGTCGACTTGAAGGAGGTACTAGGTTCCTTTGGAACCACTTGGACAGAGAAGTCGAAAGGGTCTTCCAGGCGGCACTTGCTGAGGTAACTGATCAAGTCACCCCAAGTCCCTCTTAAGTACTTACTTAAGTCATTCCAAAGTACTTGGTCAAGTCATTCCCAAGTCACCACAAGTACTTAGTCGAGTCGTCCGTAAGTCATTCCCAAGTCGCCGAAAGTACTTAGTCAAGTCGTCCGTAAGTCATTCCCAAGTCGTTGCCAAGTCGTCGTCAAGTCATTATCAAGTCGTTGCCAAGTCGCCTACAGGTTACTTATCAAGTCCTTCAAGTCCTTAGATATAAATGAGTGAAGCTGAATCAAAGGCTGAGGAAACCCCTCAAGTAGAGGAGCAAAAGATTACCAAGGCTAAATCTCCAGGCAGAGTCGCTGCAGGGAAGAAGCTCGCGGAGATGAACAGGAAGAACAAGGCAAAGAAGGAAAAGAAGGAAGAGGAAAAAGAAGAGGAATTCTTTATTAATCCTGGGTACGTCATTGGCGCCAGAGTTGCTATAGCAGCAGGCAGCCTCTACTTACAATGGCGGGCTACGAAGCCAAAAGTAGAACCTGTGCACGTACAACAGGAGCCTCCTAAGAAAAGCAGAATACCTGAAATGGAGTAATAACCTTCTCGCTTTGTAATATAATGTCTACCGCATTGAAAACTGTTGAAGAAGCAGCTATCATTACTTCCATCGTTGCAGGTATTGGTTGGGTAGGTAAGAAAGTGCTCAAAGGAGACTTTACTGAAGACCCAAGCAAGAGCTTCGCTGGCTTTGCTAAAATGACCGCCGCCGTCACTGGAGCCGTAATGTTAAAGGACTACTTACAGAAGGAGAAGTACTTGCCTAAGATATAAATGGTAAGCGTGGTTGCAGGAGGAGTTATTGCAGCTTTAGCATTCACTGGAGCTAATTATGGTGGTCAATATTTGGATAGATTAGTTAGAGGCGAGATAAGCGATGCTGAAAGGAAGAGGCATGATTTGGTGTTGGAGGAATATCAGCGAGATGTGGCGGCTTGGAATGAAAAAAGACAAGCTTACAGGGATTGGTTGGACAAGAACTACCAAGACAAGATGCAGGCGGATAAAAACTTCGAAAATACGGACTACGCCTTTAAACTTTATGCACAAACGCACCAGAGTTCCACATGCAAAAGCCCCAGTTTAAGAAATACTACCAGCCGTCGAAGAAACAAAAAGACAATGAGCTGGTCTTCGTAGGAGTCGCAGGGCTGGCCAAAGGTGCAGCCTTGGCGTATTTCGTCTAATGACGCGAAGCATGAGCGTCTAATATATAATGATCGTCTTTTTGGAAAGCGATAACAATAACTTTACCACTTATTTGAATTCACCAATCAAAGCCCATACGGTTCGACTCATAAGTTGCTCTTTGTACAATTCTTGGTATAACTTGGTCAATGGCATGGTCACCGTGCTTAAAGCGCCCAACAATTATCAAGGATGGACATTACACCCCAATCACACTGGCAAAAGAATTAGCCAAACGCGGTTATACACTCACCACAGGATTGCCGCACGAAATGACCCTCAAACATAATATGTCAAACTATTCCGTAACTTTTGGAAAGTTTGACCCATTGGGATCTCTATTAAATGCCTTAGGTTAGACGATTACCAACACAGCAGTTCCCGTAAGTTGGAAAGTCGCATCCTCTTATGAAGTCTATTGCGATTTGGCCCACAGTTACAGCAACGGAAAGCCCTCTCATCTGATGTCTAAGTTTTCACCCAAAGGTAATCCATTCGACCTGGTAGAATACACACCCATTTCTTTAAACTATGACTTGCCTTGTGATTTGGTAGAAAGCATAAACATCACCATTAAAGTAGATGGAAAGACTGTGGACTTCAACGGACGTAAGATCAATCTTGTCCTGGAATTCATATAATGGGTCGAACTGAGGACAAACTTAAGAGGATTTACTACGGGCCTGAGGGCTATTGGAAAGGAGCGTCGGCTATCAAGAAACTCGCGACCGCAGCCAGGGGTATCCGAAGAAACGGCTAAGAATTGGTTAAAGAAACAGACTATCTGGCAGGTTTATCTTCCCGTGCCCAAGTACATTCCCAGACCCAGCTTTACCGTAAATACCCCTAACGAAGTTCATCAGGCGGATTTGCTTTTCTTACCGCACGACACGGTAAGAAGAAAGACCTATAGATACGCTTTAACCGTAGTCGATATCGCAAGCAGATATAAGGACGCCGAACCCATAACCAGCAAGGATTCTGGGGAAGTCGCAGAAGCCCAGGGTAGGATTTATAAGCGCGTTTTGAAATGGCCTAAGCTGCTGCAAGTGGATTCGGGGACAGAGTTCATGGGCGTGGTTACTAAGACCCTAAAAGACCACAGCACTAAGATAAGAAGAGCCGAAGCAGAGTACCACAGGGGTCAGAGCATTGTCGAAAGATTCAATAAAACCCTGGCCGAGCGTGTCTTTGGATACCAGTATTGGAAAGAGCTGGAAGATCCCTCTAAGCGCAACAATGAATGGACTCAGAGGCTTCCCCAGGTCGTCGCGGCTTTGAACAACGAGGTGGCCAGGGCTACGGGAGTGAAACCCAAGGATGCCATAAAAAAGAAGCACGTGGAACACAAGTCCTACGTCAGAAGTTCGAGGGCGGTCGGACTGAAGGGAAACAAAGCTACCCCGCGACATCGTGGTCAGATACCTCTATCAGCCGGGGGAACTCGAAGGCGGCAGTAAGAGAGCCACGGATCCTAACTGGTCTCTGAAAACGTATGAGATTTCAAAGTCCGTCACCAAGGAGGGGCAACCCGTGTTGTATTACCTAAATGTCCCAGGTCGCGGATTCGTCAAGGAAGAGCTGCTCATAGTCCCCAAAGATTCAGAGTAGCGCAGCACCGCGCGCCCGATTACACTCTAGGCATGTCATTTTTACGTTGCCTCTACAATGCCCACGTTTGTTATTTATACGATCCACGGAGTACTGCTGATCGTCATTCGGGTCAAAGCTCCATAGTAGTGGTATGTTACACTTAGCGCAGCGTGCACCTTTCTTATAGACGTCGTCCACGCATAGGTCAAACGTCATATTTTTTTCTTCGTCGTGGCGCTTGTAGCGAAGGAGTTTCTTAGCAATGTTCTCTTTGGCTACTTCTTCGGGGGTGCGGTCGTAGCGCAGCTGCGGACCCCAGGCTCTTTTAAACTGTTTTGCATACTCCACACGACTTACGGCGGTGTAGATAAGGTTGCTCCAACACAGCCGCTGGTCTATGATCCATAAGGTTTCTTCTACGGTAAGCCCCTGCGCGCTGTGGACTGTCATGCAATAGCCCAAGCGCCAGTCTGGATGGGAGGTAATTCTTTCTACTTTTTCTATAGGTACCCAGGCGTTATCGTGCGTTACTGCGTTCTGCAGTTGGATGTCGTTACCGGGCACTAAAACATCTTTTCTTTGCATGCGGGTGTCACGCGGCTCATAACAAACGGGTATCAGATGCCCAGGAAAGCGCTCCTGATGCACACGGAACAGGTCTTTCTGTATGCGCGACTGTGCTGCGCGTTTACTGCTTAACACCAAATCCTTTGGATTCCAGGCGCAAAGGAAGTCTTCATATTTACGCGCCCGCATGCGCTTACGTAATACCTTGGACTGCTGAGCGTCGGTGAGGCCGCGCAGTTCTGCTTTCAAATTACAAACGTGATCCTTGCTGCGGTAATCTGTGTTAATCTCCTCGCAGTGGTCTACCATTTCCCGCAACCATTTGTGCGGCATTGCCCCCGCTATCGGAGGCGGTTTACACGGATCCCCCGCAAATATCACTTGACATTTGCCGCGAAGGAATTCTACAAACTCCTGCAGTATTTCTAAGGGCACGGTACAGATCTCATCCCAAAGTATCACCGGAGGTATTTCACGTATTGCTTCCGGCACCCACTTTTGACCATTCCATCGAAAGAAGCTGTGATAAGTCTGTGCATCGTAGCCCATGCTGCACAATTCCCTTTCCAACCGATGCGTCGGCGTTAACACCTTTATTTAGGAAACACCTTCAATACGCGCGTTGTTTTACCACTACCTCCCGTCCCGTAAAGGTAGGAGAAGCGTTTGTAAGAAATGGGGTCCGCAACTGTAGGTAGGGTTTCCGCGGTCGGCGTAACAGCACCGCGGGTGTGTTCTCCACGGTATTCTACACGCGATCTCCATGCTTTTATCTCCTTATCTTTGACGCGCCATTGACCACTTTCTGCGAGTTCATCAGCAGTGTAGAATTATCGCATTCGCTCCAGTACGTGCGGTTTGACATACAAAGAATCCGTAGCAACGCGCGGCACTTCCTCTTTGTCAAACCGCAGCAGCATTGCTAAGAGGTTCACGTGCGCATATGCTAACATACTAGCACGCAGGTGGTAATATTGCGGTCGATGCTCCTGATAGTAACAAAGCACATTCCATTTGTGCAGCTGATCGTCGACAAGGTAGTCCCACTTTTCCACGGATACAATCGTTCCTTCATTATGTGCGCGCTTTATAAGGAAACTTAGCTCTCCTTCGTCTGTTATTAAACGCCGCTGCATATGTTTCTCTCTCTCCATAGAATTTACCTATGACCACACGCGCTGTGGGGTTATGCTCCGGTAACCATTGTGTGAAGGCGCTGTGACAAAGTATGGCTTCATGCGCTGTGTATTCGAGCAGCTTACGCTCTTCAAAGAACTTCAATAGGGGCACCGGTATCCATTCTTTCTCCGTAGGTGCTTCCCGTACCACGCATAGATTATTGGATGCAGGCCCGACGCTAATTTCCAGGTGGTCAACCGCACAAACCCCGTTGCTGGGGCGTCTTAGTGACCATTCAGAGACACGCGGAAGAATTGGGAGTCTGGTCGTAATATTCCTTACAATCTCCTGGACCTTTAAAGCTTGCAGGGTAACAGTGTTTCATATCCAAAGACACGTATTCGTCTTCGTCGTATTCCATGTTCCACAGACCACCGTGACCGTGTTCTACACACAGGCTTTAGCTATGTCTTTGAACTCCTCCGGTGTGGGTTTCCACCCGTTCCTTTTTTTGGCTGCTAAGAAGTCCAAACTGCGACTACTAACAACCTCGTCAGAGAAGTCCTCCCCTAAAGTCTCGCTGGCGCTTTGAATGCGTTGGTGTTCCAGCTGAGGACGATATAAAGTACCGTCTTGGGTCGTAAATTGACTTCCTTCCGCATCCATTAACCATATGGAATTCTCGTATATTAGCTCTGCGAGTGGTGACTCCTTGTAAACGCGCGTCTCCTTCTTCTTTGGGAACCGTAATTCCCTCCACACGTGTGCGTTATACTGGTAAATTACGATAGGCGCACCTCTGCCACCGTACTTATGTGTCCCGGAGTAAATGAAGCCGTCGGTGATGTCTTTCACGTGTATGCGCCTTTCTAAAGCAACCTCTAACTTCTTAATGTTGTCTATCGTTCCTCCAGTCTTGTAAGTGGCTTTTTCCCCATTTCCTGATGGCTTCTCTTCTCAATAAAGTTAACTTACCACCCCTAGAGGAATCCTCAAAGAACTCTCTAACCAGCTTTCCTACGCAGTTAGCAGGATGACGCATTGTTTTAAGCTTCTTAAAGTCCGGTTCTTTATTCTCGTACGCGCCGTAAATGACCAATGACCGGATAAGCAACCTCGTAGAACAACATATCAAACCCCACAAGTGCTCCAGGACGCGTATGTTTATTCAAGACAAACAGGTTCTTCTTACCTGTAGCCCTGATAGGATTACACCCCTTTTCTATTATCATCTCACCGTCTAAATACTTTATGAACGTCAACTCCAGACGGTAATTACCTTCGTGCATTAAGTCAATTATCCTTTCTGCTCTTTCCTCGTTCATCGCCTCGTCTGTATCTTCCTCCATAAACGTTGTGAAGGCAAAGTCCGCATCCAGGCGATCCAACACCTGAGTTCGCAGTCGGCGTACAGTTTTGTTACGAATGCTTGTGATGGTGTCCATCTATATCTATGAAATATCTTAACCTCCGTTTACGGTATGCGGACAAATCAGCAGTAAGCACTCAACGCGCGGGTTATTCCCGCTGCCGACCCGTTCCATAAACCGCCTGTAAAACCCGTAAATCTTTGACATCGATCGCGAGTCCCCCTTACTGCTGCGCGCATTCCCCTGAGGCCGAAATCAAATCCCCCCGGGCTTTAAGAATCACACGTTCATACCAGGGTATAAAGATTCCTTCACGTGACTAATTTCCTTGATTTCATAGGAGTAAATTATTCATGAGTTTATGAAGCTAAAATAACCAACTTATACCCCTTTGTGTATGTTGGTTATTGGAAAACGAAAATGAAGCTAAAATAGCCATGTTATACCCCTATCTGTACCTTGGTTATTGGTAAATGCCTATCCGAGCTATTACCCGAAAACACGATATAGCCCAATAAGATGATACATAGCCCAATAAGAGTGATGAATAGCCCAATAAAGATGATGAATAGCCCAATAGATGATGCATAGGCTCCAATAAGATGATGAATAGCCCATAAGATGATGCACTAAGCCCATAAGATGATGCATAGCCCAATAAGCATGATGAATAGCCCAATAAGATGATGAATAGCCCCAATAAGATGATATATAGCCCATAAATGATATGAATAGCCCAATAAGATGATGCAATAGCCCAATAAGATGATGAATAGCCCCCAATAAGATGATGCATAGCCCAATAAGATGATGCATAGGCCCCAATAAGATGATGATAGCCCAATAAGAGGAGGAATAGCCAATAAATGATATAAGACAATAGATATTAAATCCCATAAGATGATGAATACCCCATAAATGATGAATAGCCCATAGAATGATATAACCCAATAAAGATATATATAAGCCCCATAAGATGCATTAATGCCCAATAAGATGAGTCCATAGCCCTAGATGATGAATAGCCCAATAGGATGATGAAATGCCCAATAAGATGATGAATAGCCCAATAGGATGGTGAATAAGCCCAATAAGATGATTATAGCCCAATAAGATGACATATAGCCCAATAAGATGATAATAGCCCAATAAGATGATGAATAGCCCAATAAGATGACATATAGCCCAATAAGATGATGAATAGCCCAATAAGATGATGAATAGCCCAATAAGATGACATATAGCCCAATAAGATGACATATAGCCCAATAAGATGATATAGCCCAATAAGATGATAGATAGCCCAATAAGATGATAGATAGCCCAATAAGATGACCCAATAAGATGATAGATAGCCCAATAAGATGATGAATAGCCCAATAAGATGATGAATAGCCCAATAAGATGATGAATAGCCCAATAAGATGATGAATAGCCCAATAAGATGATGAATAGCCCAATAAGATGATGAATAGCCCAATAAGATGATGAATAGCCCAATAAGATGATATATAGCCCAATAAGATGATGATAGCCCAATAAGATGATGAATAGCCCAATAAGATGATGAATAGCCCAATAAGATGATGAATAGCCCAATAAGATGATGAATAGCCCAATAAGATGATGAATAGCCCAATAAGATGATGAATAGCCCAATAAGATGATGAATAGCCCAATAAGATGATGAATAGCCCAATAAGATGATGAATAGCCCAATAAGATGATGCAATAGCCCAATAAGATGATGCATAGCCCAATAAGATGATGAATAGCCCAATAAGATGATGAATAGCCCAATAAGATGATGAATAGCCCAATAAGATGATGAATAGCCCAATAAGATGATGAATAGCCCAATAAGCTGATGAATAGCCCAATAGATGATGAATAGCCCCAATAAGATGAGAATAGCCCAATAAGATGATACATAGCCAATAAGATGATGAATAGCCCAATAAGATGATGAATAGCCCAATAAGATGATATATAGCCCAATAAGATGATATATAGCCCAATAACATGATATATAGCCCAATAACATGATATAACCCAAATGCTTTATTGGCTTTTCTTTTTAACCGGTAACTTATTTGGATGAAAGGAGAAATGGATTGCAAAAGTTCATTCTGAAACAATACTTTTAAGAATACAAAAATATTTTTAATGAATAATGAATCTTGTTACATTCCCATCATACTTTGGAGTTTCCAATGAAACCAAGGCATTATGGGAAATATGAACATTTTTACACGCTGTATTGTTTTATATCAATAAATCTTTATCAAGCTGTTTAAACTTTTGAAGCCCTTATGTCAGGTACAATTACTCTAAGTTTTAACAAAATGTTGTGCAATAACCTTTTTACCTTGGGCGCAATGTTTCCGCATTTGGGGCCGGCAGGTCCTTGTCATGTGTCTTCTCATGTGCAACCGTTAAACAAAGAAATAATACTATAGACAATGACACTTGAACTGAAATGGGAAAACAAGATGGCTGAGGTAAAAAGAGGTATATTTAAAGGCCAATTCTCTGTATTCTCGTTGTTTTGATTGGCTTAAAAATGTCAGTAACTTTCCTCCTTTGAAAACTTGAGAACAAGGAATAACTTGCGCCTGTGGTCATCAGACCCATCTCTGTAAGAAGGGCCATTCTTCATGGCTCAAGTAAGTGACCAGTTCTTTTTTAAAAGCTGCCCTTGAAGTGGGATTGATTTTGTCTCAGATGTAGCGGGTTGTTGTTTAGTAGCATCACTCCATTCATTTCTGGCGTTAACTGCCGTTCCGGTTTGATCACGTGATTGGTATGGCTGGTTGAAACAGTGGGCTCTTTTGGTTTAGGTCGTGGCTGACTGCGCATGTAGAAGAATACTAGACCCAGGCAGCACACGATGTGGCCAAAGAAATGCATTGATCTGAAATTGGAAATATTATATATAGTCAGTCGAATGAGGTGTTAGTGTATACACATGGTGCAAACCATCAATGTTTGAGAGATTGTGGTGCACTTTAGGGCATGGCTAACTCAAAGATCGAATCTTAAAACAAAATGTCCACATACTGAATTCATCACTTTTTGTGAAATTTTAAATTTCAATTAAGAGTTTTCAAGTAATATGCTCAAGTATTATTTAATTTTCTGGGATTTATGAATTCCCAAAAGTTAAATGAATGTTAAATTTTTTGTTCTTACTTGAAGAATTGATATCCAAGATCAAATGTGAGCAGCGGGAATGGAATGGTGCAGTAAGTCAGAAGAAGAATATTAACTGCAATCTGGAGGAGCAGCAAGATTTGTTGACCAATAGGAGACAGATCCTTATACACGTGACCATAAGCACGTCTTACCTTTAGGGGAAAAGAGAATAGACCTTATTCGTGGCGTGACAATGTTTTCCAATTCAGCGTGACAAACCCCCAGATGATTCATTTTCTTTTGTTTTTACTTATCGAAAAATTCTTGAGTGTCCCAAACGGATACGTAAGGAATAACGATGATATCCCGACGAGTTGCAAAACAATAGCTCTTCATTCCCCCAGAGGTTTGTCACGTTCAATTGGGAAAACATTGTCACAGCCACGAATAAGGTCTATTAGTTAGATGGAAGAAACAGTGACTCTTCCCGCTAGGGCCTGGAATGTCAGGTGACCATGCAGGCTCGATTAACAGCCGTGGTGGTGTGGGAGCGCCCACGATCCTATGATGCCCTGAGACTGAGCCTAGGCAAGTACTTTCTCTCTACTCCCGAGGGATCACCGGAATCAAATGACTTAGTCGGCTAGTGGGTCATCTTTATACCTTCATATAGATTGGATTCCCAATTAAATGTTTTTCACAGGAAAGTATACACTAAATTGCGTAAACTTTTGGCGGGTTCAAAACATGGAACATAGAAGCTAAGACCAAAGAGTATTCTGGGAAATGACATACTTATCCACTGATGTATTCATTTGAGAAACACAGGACTAAAATTAGTCTCCTTCGCAGCCCAATGCTATTAGTGTTGACTCGCCACGCTCACTCCCCTATAAAGTACTAAGTACTAGCTACTTAGGGGAGTAATCGTTTCGTGACGACACTAATAGCAGCTGCGTAGGAGAATAGACTTAATAGGAAATAAAATGTACCAATGTACCATTGCCTCATTCTTGTCACCCTTAAACTAGTGCCTCTATGCTTGATACTTACGGCTTTTGATACTTGGTTGAGGAGTAAGGAAGCAGTGGCTACCAGGAAAGTAACCAGGGTACAATCCATGCCATATAACTGACGTAGCAAACGTTAGTGCAGCTTTCTGGTAAGGGACTCTTGCGTGGACAGTTCTAAGATATAAACACATACTTAAATAATGTATGTAAGGTTTGCTTGCGTCAGCGATGCGACGTCAGTGATCTGTAAATATTTTACACAAAGTGGAGGCTAACCCTGAGCAATAGACAGAACTTAAAACTGGAGTATTTTTCTCAAGGGTCTTCTTGCTTCATTGCTTTATCACGGCTTATCAAAAAATTTCCAAGAGTAATATTTGCAAGTATCCTTTTTTATATTGGCAGCTTTGTCAATAAAGAAAATATTGACCTAGGTTTACCTTCGCAGCCATTTTGCAGTAGATACATTCCAGTTATCGACAACCATCTTGAGCGATGTCGGAAACTGCAAAACAAGTGAAAAAATTATAATCAAATAAGTGGTATTTCTTGGTTTGCGATCACATGCTGCGCCAAATAATTGACGTTGGTAGTTTTTGGGGTGCAACCACATGACTCAAAATCCCTTGAGATATAAATAACAATGAAACAGCCACCATGTTGGTTGATCTAACAAGAGAAGCTAATGAGAAATGTTTTGTTATCGTCGACCAACATGGCGGCTATGACGTAACATGCACCCAAACTGAATGAGGATACATTAGATTCAGCGTTTTAATTCTTGAATCAGACGTTTCGGGATGTCAATCACATCCATTCGCTCAGCAAAGATGTTTGATTGACTGGTTTGCAAACATTGCATAATACGTATTCCCACGAGGGTCAAAAGACAAAGACATGGCGGCCATGCTGGTGGTATATCAACAAAGGACGCTAATGAGGAATCTTTTATTGAATACCAACACAATGGTAGCGATGACGTAACGCGCAAACGATTGATACAAAACATTGACACCGGTTATGCAAATGATGCGCACCAACTGACAATCAATTGAGGTCTTGCTTCATCACGTCCCAGCGTCCATGTAAGATGGAAAAACGATAAATTTCCTTTACTTTCGGTAATATAATTCTTTCTCATGTAAAAGGAATGTATTGCTCCTTTCATCCAGCATGGCTCCCGTCACGTGATAATCAAAAATCTCTATAGACCCCTTGCATGTGACGTCAAAGCAGCTCAATAGCCCACCTCCGCGATGTGCTTCAATTGTCACGCACAAGGTTTTCAGTATGAGGCTATGTGCTAAATTAAATTAATTCTTACCGCCTGTCACGGATGACTGAGCATTTAGCACATAGCCTCGTACTGAAACCCTTGTGCGTGACAAGCGAAGCATATCTCGGAATGAACTATTTGGAAGACCAAACAAAAGAATTTAAACCAATGAGAATTAGGAACCTATTGTTCCACCAAATTGAGCTGCATTCCCACGTGCTACAAGTGGTCTATTGATCCACAGCAACGCTGCGCGCGCATCGAATATTTCAACTAGCATTTTTTTTTTCATTTTGTACCATTGAGATATGTTCATGAATTATGATTCATACCTCAACATTCCAGGCATTGAGATTCCTAGCATTCTCCCATTCTTCATTTCCCTCTTCATCGTAGCCACTGAAACCAAGGCCACAACTGACCAAGCCCAATTCGCCTTTGAATCAAAAGATACAGTAAAAGAAGACATACATTTTGCATGAATTTACTAACTAAATGCAGAAAGTACTAAACATCTATTGTGTGCACGGAAAACAAAAGATGCGTTTAATAAACCATAGCTCTATACGGTTGCTATCAATAGACGTCACTTCCGGTAATAGCTCTTTTTTGATGGCTTGTAGAATCCTAGAGGTTGTTTTGATCTCTTATTTCCTGGTTTGATATCGTGAAAATAGTCAAATACATTAGTTTGAGGACTTATTTTGATATGATTTGACTTAGCATCTGCTAGTTGCCCCCCAGCAAACCTCTTGTTTGCCCCCCATTCAACTCCAAAAAGTCACGTGATCGATAGTAAGCAATACGGTTGGAGCGCTCATGGTGGGAAGTAGACCCACACATGGTATCATTATTCTAATTAATTCATGTTACACCTAGATAGATAAATAGATTAGTTTGTATTTGAATAGGTCTTAAAAAATTATTGTAAAGAGCATAGAGACTCGTGTTATGCGATTTTAATAATCTATTATTATTATTATCATTATTTTTACCCTGGATGCCCCATGATGCCTTACGATCCAAGATGGCCGCACCCATGCAAGAAACAACCAACTTACCTAACGCAAATGCCAGGTAATACTTGAATCTTAACGCAGCAATACTGACCCAAGCATACCAAATTCGTCTAAGGAATGAAGTTCTGCCTATAAAATCTGGATCTAAAACATAAAAACGTGCATTTGTGAACTCTAAATGGTCATTTGAACGATATTACCCGTCATCCGAAGATGTTTATAATCTAGAACATTTGTACTATTTGCACCAGAATCTAGATCTGCATATTAGTATTTCCATTTGTTATGGTTAACCCAACCAACTAATAGACCTCTTGCAGCCCTTTGGAATGAAGCTAGTTTTGGAGGGCAAAACATCTAAGCTTATTCATTCTTATGAAATTGAAATTATTTGTTTTGTTCTTCATATCCAGCTCCTTTGACGCCAGATGTAAGGGGTCTATTTTAAGTTAGAAACCCACATCCTACAACTATCGTATACAACACGCTTGCGTCATCCTACATCTCGAGTCGTCACGTGTAAATCAAGCCTACAACTCGCCTTCGACAAACGCGAGCGTGTTGTATACGATAGTTGTAGGCGAGAATACTACCGTCTAAAGCGGCCTTAAAACTAGCTCTTCTACCTCTTCCTCTACGATATTAATTCATCCAATAGGACGCATTACTTAATTTACTTAACATTTATTCTCTCACCTCCATTAAGTGTAATATTAAATCTTGGACTAATAAAACCAAATCCTACAGCGAAGAAAGCTGAAGACAGTAGCTTGGTTCTAATGAATTTCTGAAAATGAAACAAGCTGCTGTAAGAATAAAACACTGGTGCTACCGGCGGTAACTTCTTCCTTGTACGAGCATGGTGCTTAGAGGAAAATGGCCAGTGCTTGCGCGTTTGAAAAGGACGACCACCAGTTCAAACATAGTCCGAATGCTGTCATAACGGGCAAGCCTACGTAGCAACGTTGGTTAAGTTAATAAAACACAATAAATCACACCTAAAACAGTAGATAGAACGACAATTAAATACCATAGATTCTGAATACGTTACATCAACTGAGTGCTATGTAGGTTCTCCCTTATGTGACTTGACTGATCTTACAGTGCATAGATAAGCGTTAGCATCACTTAATCGAAATTCGTCTAGTTTTGAGTTTTTCCTTTTATTTTCCTTATCCATTCTAAAATTACTTACCCATGGCGAAGGGTCTTTCCTTTTACCCTAAAAAAGAGAAATATTTAACGAATTAAAATCATATAGTGCTTTTCGAATTACGTTTGTGCGGCCTTTGAGATGTTTTTGGCATTACCAATAATTAGCATCTAATTATTGGTTATCACCTACGTCATCATCAGTGAATTTCAAAAGCGTAAATTCGCATTATAATGAAATAAAAGTTTTATATTCTTGTAAAGCGGTCCGAACTACATATTCTGGCCAAATTGTAAGGCTGTAAAGCATTTCGTTGAGGAACTATAGGTAAGTGAACATAACCAAATTTTTGGTTAAAATGTATGGAGCGGCCATCTTGGTGTTCCAAGTTGGTACACCATCATGGCGGACCAAATTTCAAAGGCTTAAAATGATGGAATATTTAATATGTTTAACTATATTTCACTTAAATATACTTTAAATAGATACTTTTAACATGTCTAAGGGAAAATATTTCATTTTGATCGCTATTTAGATAGAAGTGACGGCATTGCGTGACACAAACTCAACCTTCATAATGCGAGAACCAAACACCGAAATGACTCAACATTTTTTCTTGTGACTTACAACACTGATTTCTAAAACATACTTGAGAAATGTATTTATACGATCTTTAGTTTAGATTTTGATGTTTTTATGACGTCATGTGAAAACCGTTAATTAACCGAGCGGGAGGTCGGTACGGGATAATCTTGACCAAGCTCGGTTTATAAGAGTTTTTCATATGACCATTTTTCATTGAAAAGGACAAATTTCATTTGCCATAAGATTAATATGCGATCTGACCGGTTAATACCGGAGAATCTAGACCAGTCCGCGATGCGATCTATCCAATCAGATTGCTCGATTTGCTAGTGTCCAGGCTCTAAGATCCACGGTCATATAATTTAAAAAATTACTTTTCAGAAAATACCTTAGAAAATAAATGAATAAATAAAATAAACCCAGCTTTCTCCATTGTACGGTCAGTAATACGAGTAGGGAGCACCGGAAGCTCAGCATTAGCTGTATTTTTTCTTAAATCAGTCTATAGGATACCTTGGAATTAGCTCGAGCTCTCTCAATGTCTTTCCCTTCAATAAAGTCTATGTACTGAACATATGTACACGGAGGTCCTACAAGAAAACCACTGTAATGGAACATGTATCCAAAATATTCCAGGATACTTGGAGGCTTCCTGGAAAAAATGACAAATATTTGTAGGGAAATAGTCATCAGTTCAATGAAAGAGGGTGGGTTGGTGAAACCTTACACGAAAATGTACATGAATTTTATTGGAAGAAACCGGGTGCCAAGTCGAAAAGATTAATGAGAAGACAGCCATCAAGCAGGAAAAGTACACAGAGCTTCGAAAATGGATCAGAGACATTTACAAAGACACTACGGTTTACTCAAATGAACATAGTATTCGACTTCCTTGGCGGATACTACGATGACCATGAACGTAGAAATAGTATTTAAGAAATTCTATGACTTATTTGCAGTGCAATAAGTCTGTCATAAAACATGACAAAAAGTTTATATTTGATGTTGTTGATTGATTTTTATATTTCAGGCAGAACCATAAAGTTGTCATATTCTCTTGATCATTGTTAATCATTTATCGACCATTTCTTACTCTATTTTGTCTTTTTTCTGTTCATCATTCAGTTCACTCTCCTTCCGTCCAACTCCTGCAAACAAAGACGAGACAATAGACCCCTTCACAGTTCCCTGCGCCATCTTGAAAGGTAGCCGTGCCTTTGCATCGAAGCGAGATGAACAGAGAGCTTGCAATGATAGAGACCTTTTTTAACGCCTTGAACAATTATTCATGTCTCTATCATTGCAAGCTCACCGTTCGTCTCGCTTCGATTCAAAGGCACGGCTACCTTTCAAGATGGCGCAGGGAACTGTGAACAGGACTAATGGTATAATTTAAAATAAGAAAAATCACCCTTACAGTGCTCACTGATGCAGTCTATCCTCTCTATGACCTCACAAGGTTTGATCTATTATACTCACCATCATGAAGACTAAATGCTACATATGTTAGTCTCTGTACAATGACCATTAAACGGCTGAAGAAAAAACACAATGAATTGTTAACATTTACGATGTTGCCAGCTGAACTGAGAAAAAATATTAGCCAATCAGTATTGAGAACATTTGTAAAACTGAGATGTCACAATTCCTCTTGAAATTATGGATTTTCAGGCCACCAAATATAAAAATGTTGCTGGTGATGATGCCGATGATGATGCTGCTGCCGTTGAAGATGATGATAACGATGATTATGATAATGCTATTGTTGATAATGATCATGCTGGTAATGAAAGTGATGATGATTGTACTAGTGATAATGCTGGTGATGATGCTGGCGATGTTGCTGGCAATGTTGGTGGTGATGATGCTAGCGATGTTGGTGGTGATGATGGTGGTGATGCTAGTTATGGTGATGCTGGAGATGATGATGATACTGGAGATGATGATGATGGTAATAACAATGGTGACGGTGATATTGATGATAATGGTGATAGTGCTGCTGATAATAATGGTAGCAAATATGATGGTGAGGATGATAATTGTGATAATACAGGTAATGGTAATGGTGCTGATGATGCTGGTGATGATGCTGGTGATGCTGGTGATGATGATGATGATGGTGATGATACTGGTGATGATGCTGGTGATGATGATGGCGATGATGCTGGTGATGATGATGATCAGAATGATACTGATTATGATGATAATGATACTGATGAAGATAATGATGATTATTATTATGATGTGATGATAATGATGGTGGTGGTGATGATAATAATGGTGGTGTTGACTCACCCTGTATAATCAAAATGATTTGTTCCATAACTGAGTATCATACGGTAGATTTGAGCAACAAGAAGAATGAAAAAGGAAACTCCAAACACTACTCTGAAATAACAACAGAACAATATAAATTCTAAGTTTGGAATAAGCAACTTCTTATTTTGTGGGGAATAGACCTCTTCTGAGATAGCAAACATGGTGCATTCTAAGCACCCTAAAAGGTGGACGGCTAAGATTGGAAATTGGAAAATATAAGAGACTAGTAAGTGTAAAAGTGGGGGCTCGATACTGGATAATGATTTAAAAGAGCTGGTACTGTAGTCCCCTCCCCCTCCACTGCCCCAAATCAAAATGAGGTTTATGAAATTTTTATACAGTCAAAAAGGAAGGATTTTTATGCTATTTTCACTTAAGGTTAATGTCAACTTTTTTTGTCAAAATGATATTGCGAACCTTGACAGTAATCTTAAATCCAAAGTTCTGTCCTAAAATAATGAATAGAATGATCACAATATTATTCTTTTGACGAGAGGGAGGGTTGTCAATGATTCCTATATTCCTCCTCCACTTGTAAAACAAATTGTATGAATTAATAATAACATACTTGTGAACAGCAGTAGGATGAATTTTGCATGTCAAAATGTAACATAAAGCACAGATCAGAACCAAGATTAGCAAGTCACTGAAACAAAAGAGTATCAATCCAAAAAAATTAAAAAAATTATTTTACAAAGTCTACAGCTTTTGGTCATTCTCTTGGGAATCTTTGGTCATTCATCTTGAGAATTGAACCTGGTTGTCATTGGTGAAAGGCAAGTGCTATCACTCTTACATCACCAGTACTTCCTGTCAAGAAACCCAATAAAAATTAATGTCACAACTTTGACAAGTATTCAAATCCCCTCTCCCCTTCCACTCCCCCCAATAGATGGGGATTGTAGCAGACAAATGACAAAAGCAGTTCAGGTGCAATGTGTCACAGTTTCATGACAGCATATTTCACCTGCTAAAACCTGACAACACTTATGAATTCCAAATTGAACTTGGAACAAGGGCCAGAGAGTTGTTCAAACCTTCAAATTTTATCAATACCCTAGGACAACCTCTGGGTTGATCAATGTCAGGCCAAGGCTAGCAAAACGAAATGGTAATATGACCGAGTGGAGTCCAAATCGGTCTGTAATCAAATCTGTATTAAGTGAGAGTGCAATTTGTTCACAAGTATGCTTGAATACAGATTTATATGACACATTTTAAAATTACCAATAATATCATCATAACTATTACAATTTCTGAGAAAAAAAGATAGTGTTTTGAATCAAAATAAAAGAAGCAAAATGATTGGCACATGAAACAGTCCAATTACAGGTGTCCAATTACAGGTGTCCAATTAAAATCAACTGTCCAATTACAGCTGTCCAATTACACCCCTAGATTGATGAGAGGAAAAGAGAATACTTTCTTGACCAATCAGATTTGAGGAAATTGTAATAGTTATGATCAAAGCCTGAAACGACCTCTGGGCTGATCCAAGTCAGGCTAAGACTAACTCACGAATGGTGTAAAGCTAAAACTAGCAATTAGGATGATTTATTTAAGCTTTAGTTCATGACATCTCTTACCTTTTAAGACATAGCCAGCCAAATGCAAAGCCTAATACTAAGCCAACAAAATGACGGACATTTGGAGGAACCCGTCTTGGATGAAGAATAATACGGTACAAATGTCCAAATATAATGCTAAATACCAGACAGATTACTACATTTACCTAAGGAAAACAAACAAGTTGAGTCTAGTTGTTGTTTGAATGAAATCAAGCACAGAAAAATATCGGGGGAATTTAAAGGGATGAAAAGAGAATGAAAGAAAATAAATAGAAAATAAGAATTCATAATAATGAGAAAATCATTCCCAGTAATAAATACCAGATAAGCTTATACGACTATAATTACCGAATTAAAAATGAACTTATTGGGCGACTTGTCTGATTAAGCAAAAGGTCTAAAAGGAAAAGTGATGAAAAAAGAAGAAAAAGAAAAATGAAAAAAAAGGGTTAAAATACTTTATATATATTTCTATTTTGAAAATTCTAAACGAGCTCTATTTTAATAATTATTAATTTCATCTATTCAAATAAGAGATGCATTTAACATTGAGTTGTGTGACATCGTATGATCCAACATGTCAGTCAACGCTTTAACAAATTATCGCCCAAGAGGGGGTCCCCTTTGAATAAAGATCGCTATATTATTGATTATGATTGTACTTTTCCTTAAAAGACCGTCTGCATCTCAGAGCAAAACGATAATCAAGAAACTCTGACGATATTGAATTAAAACTAAACGCACTGAATATTTTAATTCGTAGTTTGAAAGTTTTAGGATTCCACGCACATATTAATGGCTTTATCTAAAATTTATTTCCAGACTGGCTACGCCTCAGACAATTTCTGATGTTTCAAGACTTCTTACAAAACTATACTGTATTCTGTGGATTAGTTCTACTTGTTTATCCGTTGCTTGAATAATTTATTACAGAATAAAGCCCTTCTAGGATTTATAATGATATTAGCACAACAAGACCTCTGACAAATAATATGCAGGATATATTTATTAAAGCATGACGTGTGTGACAGATTGTCTCTTCGGTCAACGTTCCACACACACAGCTCTCAGCAATACACGATTTACATATTCTTTTTTTCCATCTACCAAGAAATAATATATATTATTATTTTTCCTACGAATTCCTTAATTTGTTATGATTTAGATTACGAATTTTAAGAGCGAACAATAAATTTTATATTATGCATTTTGTACATATTTAATTTATCTCGTAGTTTTAGATATCAGCTTAGTTTACTACAACTGCCATTATAGTGCAGGAATACAATGATAACTATACGATGTAGAATAGAATCTACAAATTCAAAAAATATTTGATTTATGCATTGATATAATCACTTATTCATTCAACCAGTTGAATACTATTCCAGCAGCGTCCATGGGGCTTATTTTTCTATCTATATTACTCACCACTGTAACAGGCTGTTTAGTCATTTGAGCCACATGCTCATTTAACTTCAAAAATGACCACATTTCACAGCAGCTTTCGGCCCAAATCTTACGTAGGACTCAGTACTAGTGGCCTAGAATTATCAGTAAGCTGTAGAATAATCTTGAAGTCAATGTATTTATTCATAACGTCTCTTGTTCAGCCAAGCATGCTTCAAACTATATCTTTATACATATTTATCGTTTGACGTCACAGCATGTGCTTCTTGATGCGTAAATGACAAGTCTGTCTGTCCGTCTGCGACTTAAATATTTCAAATGAAAATTATATTTTGATAATTTACATACACTATTTACGCCTTACCAGCACATATACGACAAAACGTGAGAGTTTATTGAATCAGCTTTTGATTACATTGGTAGTTTTCGATTGAAAATGATGTGTATTTTCTAATTTAAAGCCCACAGAAAGGCACAAAGATCTAATTAATATGACTGACGTGGACGTCATGGCAGGAAGATAGCTGGCCAGGTTTTTTACAGCTGGTGGTACATGCATAGATGGAAAAACAGTGATAATAATAATAACAATAATTTATTGAGTATTTCAAAAAGTTTCAATTCTTTACATATCCTATTAAGAAATAAAATCTATAGAATTTTTTAAAAATTTACACTGTTACAAAAAATATTCTCTGATGAAGATAAATAAATAAATACGATTAATTTGCTAAGTGCTAATTATAAATTATAATATTTACGAAATAAATACGTCTTAACATTTGTGATGGTGATTGTGCTGGTGATGCACTGATGCTGGTGATGACACTGATGCTGGTGATGACACTGATGCTGGTGATGACACTGATGCTGGTGATGACACTGATGCTGGTGATGACACTGATGCTGGCGATGACACTAATGCTGGTGATGACACTGATGCTGGTGATGACACTGATGCTGGCGATAATAATGTGATGAGGATGCTGATAATGGTAATGATGATGATAATGCTGATAATGGTGATGATGATGAAACATGACTATTTGATCGTCTTGTTTCTTGAAAAATTCAAAGAATAATCTCACAGACAAACAAAACTGAAAAGCAAAGACTAAAAAACACGAAACCGAAAAGTCGATTAGAATGTGATCCTTCGAAAGTGGCTCAGCCTGATCGAGTACTACTTTCGTGTGTAACACCTCAGACCGGGTCATAGCTCGTCTTATTGGGCTATATATCGTGTTATTGGGCTATATATCGTGTTATTGGGCTATATATCGTGCTTATTGGGCTATATATCGTGTTATTGGGCTATATATCGTCTTATTGGGCTATATATCGTCTTATTGGGCTATATCGTCTTATTTCTCAATTGACACGGTTTTCTTTGTTATCCACAAGGCTTTATTTTTGTTATAACCCTTATTATAAATGCGAGGTCAATACATAGTTAGTTATAAGACCGGTTAATATATATATCCCTCGCATTTATAATGAGCAACACCGTCGAATGATTCGACTCGAAATGATTTCTTGATTGGGGAGCATGAAATCACATTACCTATATATTATATATTATCAAGAGAATATGAACTAAGAGAAGGAATCCCCGTGCCCCATCATGTGCACACTTTGATGCTATTTTTAGAATGTATTCTAAAAATATCATCCAATGATATCATTTATTTGATCGTTTGATTTTCTGCGCGCGCTACGCTGTTTGCTAACGTTTTTGTGCTTTTCTTATGTTAAGCAAACAGCGTAGAGCGCGCGCAGTAAATGCGCGTGCAGAAAAACAAATGGTTTAAAAATAGCATCAAACTGTGCACATGATGGTTACAAGGCTATATAGGGGGGATTCCTTCTCTTAGTTCATTTTCTCTTGATATTATATATTATATCATTATATAGCTGCCTAATTAATCCCATATCGACAAGACCTGTCCAATTAAGAAAATAATTTGACAGTTATCTATATGGGATTAATGAGAAGCTGTATAATTTATCGTGTTATTGGGCTATGTCGTTTTATTGGGGCTATATCCTCTTATTGGGCTATAGAAGGTCTTAATGGGTTATATTTATAACAACAATTACTAAATAAACAAAGACTCCTTCGTACTATTTCGAAAAAAGTCGAGTCATGAACTGAAATGCACGCATGCGAAACCTTTTTTCGATACGGCATACGGGCCAGAGCCCGCGTTTCTTCTGGACTTTGGCGAAGAACGAGTGCTCTGGTCACTATACATTTTTTGAGACCAGGATTTTTTGGACTTTCGGTATAAAAGCGCATGCAGTAAAATACTTGAAATAAACAAAATATGTTCCCGGTTTCTAATTCTTATTTTAATCGGAAGTAAACGCATAACTCTGAAAGCATGATTTTCATTGATTAGAGTTTACTGCCAGAAAATTTCGTATGCGACGAAAAATGGATTATGCCAGAGCTCTCGTTCTTAGCCGCAGGCCAAAAGAAACGCAGGCTCCACACATGCGCATCTATACTCTGACTTTAAAGCTCACATACGCGCGTTAAATTTTTCATCGTCCGCCGTCTATAACACATCTATCGCTTAAGGTATTGGGATAAGAAAATCGACGAATTTTTGGGAAAAAAATCTTTTTAATTTCGTAATTCTAAACTATTTTTATCTTTCATATGTTTGTGAAAGTTCTTGCAATTTGTGATTGGACAAGCCAAAATTTTGAGACAAATCGAAATCGTGACTTTATCAAGACCGGAAAAGTACCGTCGCTTAATATATGCACATCTGTCATGCTCCTTTGTCACTGTAAGAAGATCCTACATTGCGATCGTCCAGAACACCAGATAATTTGACAAGTGATGACAAAATGAAAAGCTTAAGGCGTTTTGCCCAACACCATCGTGGCTCCTACCCTGCGAGCAGAGTCTGTCTTTTAACTCCTCTACGGGCGAGAGAAGGAAAGGAAACTCTGCAGAAATCGTGTATTTCTTTTGTAGTGCCGTTATCCAAGAATCTGGATAATAAGATGCATAATTTCAGGTTTCATACTAGTTTAAACTCGGTTTTGATGCGCGAGTCTGTATTAAATAATATGGCCAATGACCAAAATTGATCCCGCGTCGTGTTTTATGGATGTCACAGACACGTTTGTTTCGCTTCCGACGGGTCACGGAAAGTCACTTATTATCCAGCTTGTAACTCTGAAGATCAAACATCTTCAAGAAATCGATCCAAACACTAGTTGATATCCTAAGAATCCTCTTTTGGTGGTAATAACTCCACTCTAGGCACCGATGAGCAACCAAATTTCCGCTTATGAAAATTTAATGTAGAACACGAGATCATCTTTCACTGGGTTCATGAGGCTATAAACATGTTTTGAAGCGGAAACGCGTTCGGACCGGAAACCATTTATGAAACGAATGATCTTTTGAATGAGCTAGTTTCTTAGCAACCGCTGCGCATGCTCAAATAACATTCTACACGATTTCTGCGCGCAGGTCTCGTTTTCATTCTCTCGCCCGTAGAGGAGTTCAAAAGAGACTCTGCTCGCAGGGTACGTGGCTCCAAACTAAGAAAGGATTTTTTCTCGAATCTTATTTGATGCTAAAACCTCAACTTCAAAAGCTAAAAGTTCCTTGAATTTCATTCGATTTTTCTTAAATTTTGAGTTTATAAGTAACTCATGATCCAAAAAAGGATATCTCCGAATTTTGAAATTTAATTTCTTTTTATAGTTATGACGATTTTAACTCTAAATAACACTCCAAAAGCGATCGCTGAACTTTAATCAAAAATAGCAAGAGACAGAAAACAGATATCAAAAATCTGGGACACACCTTTCTTGAGCTTATTACTGATCTCCTGAGCATGTTAAGCCATTTTTCGCAATAGCTTAAAATGTACGTGTCCGTTAACGTTTTCATTGAGGCATGGTCAGATTTTGCTTCCAGGACAATTATGTGAACAACAATATAAAAAAACGTATTTTGAAAATTTCTTTTTAAACTATGTTAACTTCGCTTTCAGTAAATGTATACTTTGTTTGTGTTATACTATAAAGCCAGTGCGTTATTTAAGTTTGCGCGCATAGTGGTCGTAAACGTATCCTAATACCTTAAGTCACGTTGTCATTGCTAAAGCCCTAGTGGGGGATATTACATTACAGCGATACACAGACCCCTGAAATAGCAGTTTAATAGCTGTTAGATAGCAGTAAATATTGACTTAAGGGAGACAGTAGGAACTGAATTTGTATAAGATAAAAACCTAACCTCGACTAGAAATACAAACAACAACAGATAGAAATGAATATCCTTCCGCGAAAAAAAGATATGCTTATAAAAACAAAGAATGCTTTATCCTTTTCAAAATTAATGAATACCAAAAATAGTAGGTAGAAAGATCCCGAAAGTTGATAGATGGAGGAATCGCTTCACTGTCAGTGTCCTGTACGAAATTTAATGAAAAGAGTGTGTGCAACCATGTGACTCAAAATTCCTTGAGATATAAATAACAATGACACAGCCGCCATCTTGGATGAGAATTGTTATTGTCAACCAAGATGACGTCAATGACGTAACATGCACATGCTCTATTGCTAGCTTTTAACCCTTTTTAAATTTTGTTCCAGTTACTTAGTCATTATTTTATTTACTGTTAAAGCAGTTGCAATTGCATGGATCGCTGTTGGCGAGACGGTTTTGAATATTCATAAAAATACTAAAGCAAATTTAAGAGGTGTATTGGAAGGGGTAATAATGAATGATTAATCTCTTAAAACGATAAAAACGTTTGATCTTCTTATGAATTCATATCTGTACTACCTACACTCTCAATATTATCGTAAACCAAATATAAACAGGGAAAAGATAAAAAAATAATAAAATATTAATGACCAGAAAAAAATTAAAATGAAAAAAATTTAATGAAAATGTTAATGACTATGAAGTAACATAAGGGATAATTTAATATACAATACTGCACTCGTTCTGGAATACAGTATTTTAAAAGCACCACTCTTTTACTCTTGACTCACGTAATGGTTTTTACAAATTTTGTTTTCAATATATGTCCAGCGTTCAATATTAAAAGTTGCCACAAAATAACTCAAATCTCTTATTTTACGTCATAGTCATTAACATATTGGGAATATAAACCTTCGTATCTCAAAGACCCGACTTTCAAATGACGACATATTTTCACAATCAACTATTCACTATTCACAGGCTTATAAGTACTTTAACGTAAAGTATATTTGAAAGGAGAATGTTTTGTGAAGTTCGAATGGTGGCGATTAAAGTCAGAAAGTGAAAGATTGGAGGAAAAAATATTACAAATATGACGTAAATGGGCTTTTTGGATGCCAGTTATCCCCCACTTCGGACTATATTTTTATTGTAACATTATTATTTTTGTTACTGAGTGTTTGAAATTAAAGTGCCTTACGGCAATTAATTCTATTCGGCCTGTACATATATAAACATAGAAATCTTGAATAAAATCATCCAAACTTTATTTATAAAAAAATTCTGATTTTCTTTGGGTACTTCTTCATCTACATTTGAAGTTTCGACAGCATTTTAATTCGATCCTAAAATTGCAGGTTTTTGTCTAAGGCTTTCCTTGAATTGAATTTTTATTTTTTGTCCTATTTTTCTTTAGATTTTCCGGCGTGGAAGATGTTTTCATGTTCGTGTGTTGATGACTTCCCTAGCCAGGGAAAATTCATTCACTATAAACGTTGATGCTTTAACAGGAGCTGTCGATATTTCTGGGCGAGAGTTTGTTCCCTCGGAAAACAAGAAAGCCCAAATTTTTTTCCTAAACGTTCGGCACGTTATTCCAAAGACAAACGGATTGACGGCAGTACCCAGGGAGCCACAGAATGTCCATAGCAAATGACAAGAACGTGGCAGTTTCCACCAATCGATAAATAACTGTAAAACCTCAATCGTAAAGACGGGAAGCCAACAGATTGCAAAAGCTAGAAGAATAAAAAACAAGGTTCTTGTAGATTTTATGTCGTGGATGTTAGGGGCTAATTCTGACGAAGCCGTAGAATTGACGCCTCGTCGGTTCAAAGTCGGATAAACTTGAATAAAATGATTGCCCACAACTCGAAATACGCGAAAATACGAAAATGAGATAACGAAGGTGGGAATTATAGCAAAAATTGTGACTAGAGTCATGTTGACTGAATGAATAGCTGCACTGCTTGATTTAGGGTTCCTGAACATTACACAAGCACCTTTGACTGGACTAAAGTCGGGAAAAACAGCCTTTGTCGATAGTGTTATCGCTAAAAATACACCAGTGCTTAGCCACACAAGTATCAAAATCCCAACAGTAGATTTGAAAGTAAAAACCTTTTTATACTTCGATGACTTGAGCACTCGATAATATCTGTTTATTGCAATCATAGTTAATGTTTGCAAAGAACCCAACGCCAGAAAATACACAAAGAAGCATTGCATTCGACAAATATGGTTTCCGAACACCCATTTTCCTTGAATGAATACAGCAACCGAGAAGGGTATGCAGAATAACCCCATGAGGATATCCGAGATGGCAAGGAAAACGATAAAAATGTTGGTCAAAGTACGGAGACATTCGTTTTTATATATGACGATACACAGCAAGGTGTTTCCCACCACGGTAACTGCATTTATCAGAGAAAGAAATCCTGACTCCAGAGCTACTTCAGCAATTCCTCGATGCTGAAGGATGTAGGAATAATACTTCTTTGGTGAGTTTAACAAAGATTCGTTGACTGGTCTTGTGAAGTTCATGATAGAGCTGGTAATAAACTCCCATCCAATTTTCTGTGGACTCGTTTAGAAACGTTCACTTTTTGATGCATCGGGCTATAATCCGATTTGACTTAATCTCTCTCCAAACACATTATATATTGATTCTAAATACATTTAGGAACGAAGTTGTTTGTTCTTTGTGTTTATCCAAGTTGTTATTCCCAAAATTTAAAAGAGGAATTAATAATTAATGACGTGTGCTTTTTCCAGAAGGTTGTTTGAGTAGTCGAGTTTGGACCCAATTAAAATCGAGTATTAATTTTCATTAAAAAGAAAAAAGAATAACAGAAAATGTCTTTCTTGGTTTCTTGAAAAAAGGAATTGCTAACACGTTTTCTAAGCACAAAGCGCCAACTAGTCTTCCTTATTATATGTTATCTGATAAACATTCAAAAATACATCCATAGCAAGCTAAAATTCTTCAGTTTCATCTTATTCCATTATGCAACTCTTACTTTTTCCATTTGCTGTATATAATACCTCTTTTTGCCCATCAACCAATCACCTGGCATGTTGTACTCAACTTGACATTGATGGATTGACAAGTTGACAATTTTTTGCCCCTCACAGAGTAAAATTACTGTTGAATAGCTTTTCAACGAAGTTCTGTAGCATATATAAGTACATTACTTCAATCTTATTCCGGCATGTAATTATGTCTGAAGATGAAAAATTAGTCTAGAAAAAGAAGAACCCCTTCACGAATTTTATCCTTCCGCACGTTTTCTCGCTGATTAATATTATTAATTCCGTGCGCGTTGTTTGTTTAGATTATACCAAACAAATGAATTTCCCCCCACCATATTTGAAACAAGGACTTATTTTATTAATTCGTATCTTAATGCTTTTGTTCATTTAAGGTTTCTTTTGGTCATTTACCCCTTTATTTTTCTATTATGCTTTCTTTTCCTCTTTTCTCATTGTTTATTTCCATTTTTAATTCAATTAAATTTTGATTCAAGATTCAGATTGTTGATTCAAGCTTTTTAGATTTATCTTTTCTTACTAAGTCTTACTACTTATTATTCACTCATTCATCCATTCCTTCTTTCTTTTCATCCCTCGAATTCCTCAGTTTCTTTCATACTTATTTTCTCGATTCAATACTCCAGGCGTCCACTGGCATGGCTCAACATCTCATCCACCCTTTCACATTGCTTTCTTTTTCTTAAAAGATATAGAACATGTAACCCTTCGTACTTATTTTCGCGTTTCATCGATTCAATACTCCAGGCGTCCACTGGCATGGCTCAACATCTCATCCACCCTATCACATCGCTTTCTTTTTCTTAAAAGAATATGGAACATGTAACCTTTCGTACTTATTTTCACGTTTCATCGATTCAATACTCCAGGCGGCCACTGGCTCATCATCTCATCCACCCTTTCACATCGCTTCCTATTTTCTTGAAAGATATAGAACCCCCAGTTAAATGTGTCCCTAACCGTTTCCTACACCTCTTTTTCTTTTAGATAAGTAAATACACTAAAACACAATTACCACCTTTTCACCCAACTGCGATAAGCTAGAGCTCGCCAGGAAGTCCCATCCAACTAATAAACTTGCAAATATGTACAAACAAGATATATCGCACGACAAAGCTGACAAATCAGCCTATAAACGCGGAGCTCGGAGGAAACTCAATGTCTGTGGTACAAAGTACAAAACTACATTGATAGATATAATCGAAAAGCCACATAAGGCAGATGCAATAGATAATAAAAATTAAAACTTAAAACGTATTCTAGAAAATACTATCGCCAAAATATAACTTACTTCTATATAACTTAATATAATATATAACTTAATATAATATAATATAACTTACTTCTACATCTTCAACTATTTCATTCGTGCCACGCGGTCCATATACTCTCATTCTAGAAAATACCTAAAGGCTTTTTAATGCGTATCATGGAAAGTCTTTGCTAAGTATTCGTATATGATCATTAGTATTATTTATTGTGAGGTGATTATAAATAGTACTAGATTATACGCCATTGATAATGCTTCGTCCTCTTAAAAGTATTTCCAATTAAAAAAGAAATGTTCTTAATGATGCAATAAACGCAAATATTTAGCTAAAAAGAGAGCGCCTGAAAAAGTTCTTTATTGCATTTGCTGATTTATGAATGTGTTGAGTGGCCCCCACAATGACAATGTTTCGGCATGGTGAAGTTCCCTGACAGGATATTAAAGAAGAACAGAAAAGACGACTAATATAAATTACTTGTACAATATATTTATGGTAATAAAAATAAAAGCGTTGTGTGCGACTTTGCTTCCGCTTTTGCTTCTAATGTTTGCGCTTAAGAATAAGTTAGGAGAAAGGAATCATGTTCGCGTTCACGACTTGAGTACGGCTTATTGTCCTAGAAGGAAGAAACCTTACGTGAGTTCGATGGAGTGATCACGAAACTTGATAAATTGTAATGAGTTGACAAGTCGAGGTTGTTGATAAAATGTAAATGTATGAACACATGTTGTTGTGAAACTCGCACATCTACGGTGGACCGAACATCTCCGGTGGACTTACGCAACTTCGGTAGACCCGAACACTAAAAGTGGACCCACACAGTTACTTTGGATCGGTACCTACGGTATACCCACACACTTACGGTAGACCCACACGCCTACGGTAACCCACACACCTACGGTGGACCCACACGCCTATGGTAACCCACAAACATCTACTGTAGAGCCGTACTTACGGTGGACCCACACACCTATTATGGATCCTTACCTATAGTGGACACACGCACTTACGACAGACCCACACACCTACGGTGGACCCGTACTTACGGTAGACCCACACACCTACGGTGGACCCACACACCCGAGGAGGACCCGTACCGCTTAATTCCATAGCTTGGGCTACCTGTGAGTGTGAGAATCAAGCAAGCTGTCCGGAAGTTTATGAATGTTCTCTATTTGCAAATGACCGGACGCATCTTGTTTTCCATACTCGAAGTACTTAATAAGCCGAAACGCCACAGTAGAGCACAGCAGAAATAGTAGTGTTTAAAGATGTGAACTCAGTGGCCTAATCTAATGAGAGATTTAATCCTTTTATCACTCAACACTGCACTGATGAACTATAGAACACACTGGGGAAGCGGTGCGCTATTTGCTAGATATTTCAGCGATATTCTAGCTACGGCTATCTATTTTTCATGAAGAAAAAATATCCCTACAGAGTCTTGGCGATAAACCTTCAGTTTGAACATCAAGAAAATACTTTTTTAGTAGGTGTAAGGTTTTACGAGTATGCGTAGAAAACAGTGTAGTTCACATCTAAAGATGGAGTGGCATGAAGTTATCATGGGGACGTTTTTGTTCATTTTACTTTAGCCACTTCTATCATTTTACCAGTATGCTGAAATTTTTATACTTGGAGTAGCCAGAGTTTTAGCTTAGGCTTCCTGTTTTTCCATTTGAGACCAGGTGTCATTCTCTTGAAAAATAGATTCTTTGTTTGAGTTGTATCCACATTCATTTGTCTTCTCATTCACAACCGTTAAACAAAGAATTGATACTCTGGAAAATTACATGCCGTAGTCTGAAATGGAAAAACAATGTAAACGGCCAATGTAAAGAGGTTTATTTTTTTTTGTCATCTTACTCTTTCCTTATCCTCAGGCAATATATAGCTCCTTGTAGGCTTGACTTATATGTATTATTTCTTTTCTTTTCTCGCCGTTTTGTCAACAAACAAAGATTGAATACAGACGCATGTTCGGTATTTTAATGAGGCTTATTTCTGGTTCTTTTGTAAATATTATCGTCGTTAGCGTGTCATTAAATCCTCAAAATTGGTTGAACGCACGAAAGAACAAAAACTATCTATATTTTCCTTTTTTCTGTCGTACTTTCCATTGTAGCTTGACTGATTTTTAGCTGCTATCCACATACATCATTTTTTAATTAAATTTTGTAAAATGTAAATTAATCTAGTTTGTTGTTTAGACAGTTGGCGCATGGCAGAGGTTTTAGGAAAGCTGGCTGCAAAGAATGCAGACGCTCTTCAGTTGCCTTAAGCACATACTTCGTCTGGTTAGGATTGCTGTTTTGTAATGATGGATAAAACAGTCTACGCTTCATTCTCATTAACACCATGTTGTTCACGTTACTTATGGAATGATATCAATGTAGTTATATCATACCGTACTAACACAAATTTATGCGAAACAGATAAGACCGCATATGTATAAGTATATTGAAAGTCGTTCCATAGTGAAAGTCTTTCCGATACTTGTATGCAACATGTACACTTGTCGTGCGCAGAACGTTTCTAGGAAAACTGCATAACCTAGGGCTTAGCTTTGGAAAAAATCTGCACTCCCTTTAGGGAAACAAGTTTGGTAGATTACTAGGAAGGAACGAAAGGAGTGCAAGGGTGAATAAAGGAATAAAATATAGATAGATAGATATAACAAAGATAGTAAATACGAATGCCAGAGATAAATTACCCTGGGGGCACACGGCCTCTGCCACCCAGGGTAGAATAATGCCAAGCAAACAAAGGAAAAAAAGAAGAAAAAAAAAAAAAAGAGAAAGAAACAGAAGGAAATAAACGGGAAGGAATCTCAAGTTTTTTGCTATCTACAATCGTCCCTAACATGCATGCATTAATGAAATGTTCATTTATTTACGATACAGCCCACGACCAAATAGTATAGATTCCTTATATGTTGAAAAATTCTTAACCGTTGAATCACTCCACACATGTAATTTTCATTGGCTCAAAATAGCATCTCACCAACCAGCCTTCTTATTAACTTAGTAATCTGTGCAGACATCTCCTATATTTATGTAAACGTTAATGGTATTCATCTGCCTATTTAACGTCCGTTAATACCGAAGTACTACAGTGTAAGAGAAAGGCGGTACAGACCCTTGAGGAAGGAATAGCCTTAAAATAAACAAACTAGACAAAAAATGTGATTCCTAATGCGAAATCGATGAGACATCTAGGGACATCCTATGGGGACCACAGATGGTGAATCATTGAGATTACGAATAAATCTGTATTGGATTACTTCTTAAATAACTTTGGAATTTTTGGATTTGCTGTTGATATATGGTTTGACGGTAGTATGCAAAGCACTAAATTTAATGCTCGCGGATGCCTAGACAAATAGAGGTTTTTTAAAGAGCCGACAAAAGTATCAGGAATTTCTAAAGGTAAGTCCTTACTTTTAACTAACAGATAATAGGCAGGTTAAGATTCCCGTTTTTCCTTCCCACAAACGGCAAACGTGAGCCGGTTTCATCGTTTCCCTACATTTCACTTAACCTTTTGCAAACCTTCTCGACAGAGACAAGTATTCTTATTTTTAACTACTACTTAGAGATTTTGCGATTCCTTTTCACTAATTTTAAAGAATTTTTTAATGGTCAACTGACGTTTCACGTTTGCCGTAAACGAGAAGCTTAACTTCTCTACTATTTGTACTTACGTCGAGCAAACTAGGAACTCAGTACACCATAGTTCCTTCAAGTTACATTTACCTGTTAATTAATGTTCAATTTGTTTGGCCACAAGAGAATTACAATCAAACACTGCGGTACGGAAATGTTCTGCAATGTTTCCTATGATTCTATGGAGGTTCTTCTTTTGCACAAAGTTCCATAGTGTATTTTTGGTTAGGTTATATTTTCTATCAAAGGGCACCTTTATATTTCAATTGTTTTACGTTTGGTTTAGCTTCATCATCGGCTAGTTGAACCTAGGGACAAGTTTCTTGGTCTATGCATCAAAAAACTCAAGTATTATCGAACACAACTAGCTGGACCACCGCACATATGACCACAGGCTCTATCGCATGAAACGAATTGGCTTGTTTTCACCCATAGTTTTTGTCATAAGCTATTCTTGCATACTTCAACCCTTTTTAATAAAACATTATATGAACACCACTTTCTCTAATAATCTTGCTTAACATTCTTTAAAATGTTTTTTCCAGTTTCTTGTACTAAACACTAATATTGTTCATCTAGTTCACTGAACACTGACAAGTATAACTATTCAATATCAACTCTTGAAAGACCTTCTAAGACCCTCTAACGGAAACATTATGAGAGTGCTTGTAACAGTTTTTCTTTCTCCAAGACGTGCTCTTTCCTTAAATGTCAAAGACAATTTCATCAGAAGACTTATCTTGAGCTAGTGTATCGAAATTCGTAGTATTCATTGACATCTCCGCACATATACCCAGCAAGGTTCTAGAGGTTTTGATATACCATTTTCAGGTCGCAGAGGCGAGCGAGCTTTAAATCTGCGAGGGAAAAACTTGGATCAAAATTAGATTCCGTCAGAGCCTCTGATAGCAGGTTACATCACTGAGGTATTCCAGTACAAATACCACGCATTTGGCTTAATCATTGAACGTTATCTTTTGATCATTATAGTATTACTGGACACAATCTACGAGAATTTATTATCCAGTGGCTTAAAGGCTATAGTTCATCATATCTAAACCTACGAAATCTTAATATAACGGATTAACTTTATGTAGTAACCTTGGCATTGAGTTTCGTTTACTTACGAAAGCAAAAAATATCTGTGCAAAAATGTCAACAAGGTGAATTCTTCAAAAAACAATCGTGGTTAAACAGCAAATTAACAGATCATGAAGTAGCTTTTTCTGTCGCTTGCGTGGCTCATAAGCTGAGAGATGTCGACGCAAAAGTAATTAGTTTTGAAGACTCGAGTTCATTTTGAATCAAGAGGTCATAATATATGCGCTTTAATAAAAACATCAAAAGTATTTTATGGACTGTTTATTGCTTTTCATTTTGTCTAAGTAGATAATTCCTCGTAATCATTGGACAGCCACCCAATAGGAGGGTCTATGTCTAAGTGCTTACAACCCCGACATTGTATACTCCAAGTAAGTACTTCAGAGCTCATGTTAAGAGGTCATTGTAAAATACCGACCAAACATGCATATTTTGGATACTAACATGCTGTGAAGTTCGAAGAAATATTTCAGCACTCATTCCTGCAGGGAGGAAATCTTTTTAAAGTATAAGACATGATTAGTTTATAATAATATTGCAAAAACAGCTTCGCATTGAACAAATAGATCCTGCTGCGGATTGGGGGCACTAATGTGGTTTCTAAGAGGGACATACGCTGTGCATATGTGAAAAGTAACGGAGAAGTTGGCGTCTCGGCGGGGACGGACGAATCGTATTAAACACAATTGCTAAATTCATTACATTCCATCACCGTCCATGAGTCCAGGATGCAAGGCTTACTCTGCATGAATTTACTTTCTATTTGAGCGACCCTGACAATGACTTGATGCAAGTGGACAGATAGACCGACCACCCGATAAGACTAATCGACCAATCAACGGACAAACAAAATTACAGTCATTCTATTACGCCAAGTTGATTGATTCGTGAAAACAAAGTCAAGGTGACTGCATCGCTTTCAATAAACTAGACGCTAAATAAAATACGACTAATACTCGTCTTCTGCGAAAAACACTGTGACCTTTACCAGCCCGTAGGCTAAAATATGTTTTGACCCGCTACGCAGTATAATACCTGACGCTCATGTTCTTTTAATGAAAATGTATTTGAGCTGACAGACGAGAAAAGTTATGTCTTATCTTGAAATCTGTGTAAGATATTTTAATTGCATATGCTTGGATAAAGTGGACTTGGTCTGGTTAGTTGAAGTAATAAGTGTCTAAGAAGATGATAGGGAATGATGGTAATGATAGCAAAACAAGTTGGTATAGTGGCATACGGAAACGATAGGACCGAGATGATTACACGTACATAGTGGTGTGTGTGACAGCATAAAGAGAGTATAGAGGGACAATCTCCTTTTGAGACATTTTCTTAAGCACTGCATTAGTAAAAGACTCCGATTTAACTTGGCTCATTGTACGACTAGTGACCATTCTCTTGCAGACTACAATATTAGCAATAAACTCATTCAACTTGGCTCATCGTTAACGTTGTTCCATTGTAGTTCTAGTGACCATTCTCTTGCAGACTGCCACATCAGCAATAGACTGTTCAGCTTTGCTAATCGTTGTCCCATTATGAACTATAATGATTATTCTCCTGCAGACTACACTATTAGCAATAGACTCATTCAACTTGGCTCACTGTTGTCAACTTATAGAACTAACTGACCATTCTCTTGCATACTACTACATCTGCAGTAGACCCATTTTACATGACTCATTGTTTTCTCATTATAGTGACTAACTATACCCTAAGGGTACTTAACTTGAGACCTGACATTGAAAAGACCATTTTAGTTGTCCTCGTGTAGTATTGCCCCATTTTTGGTCAAGTGATTCCCTTAGGGTGTCTTGAGGATACCTATAGACCCATTGAGTTGGTCTCAGTGTTGAGTTATCCCATTTTAAACCACATGACAATTTCCTGACGGTGAAGTTGGTAAGGAATCGAAATAGGCCCATTCAGTTGACCCAAGATTGGTCCGATATTTGACCAAATGACTTTTCCTTGAAGGTTCAAATGAACCAATACTACTATTCAGTTGGTCCACGTTTTGTCCCATTTTTGACCAAATAACTTTGCCCTGAGTTTAGCATTAATAGTATACTCCAATACACTCATTCCGTTGGTCTTGGTCAGTGTTGTCCCATTTTAGATCGACCAAATGACTATTCGCTGAGAATAACTTAGAGTACTGTATACATGATTCGCTGAAATGAAATGATCCTAAAATTATCCAGAAGCAATTTTTTTTCTTGTGGTCTATTGTCACAATATGATGATATCTGCTTCTTGATTAGCTCTTCAGGGCTGACATTAACATTAAAGAGTTGAAGACGTTACTCATAAAAAATCTCGAAAACGAAAAGTCCAATCACTAAGAGCAATTACTAGTCATTTTTTCAAATCTTAACTACTGTTACAACAATCCATTCTAAAATGCGTGCGAATTGTTTTCTGATGAGCATTGTGGTCTTTTGATTACGTTTGCTCAGATTGGAGTTAATGGTTTTGAGCTCGTAATGTCTTCTGTAATGTCTTCGGAAAGTCACTGAGCGAGTTGTTAACTTCATAACTTGAGTTAGGAATATTTAAATTCTAAGCGGTAAATTCGACTCCAGATCAGTAAAAGCAACAAGAAGAAAACAACAACGACGACGACGACATCAGCAGCAACAAACAAGAACAAAACATTAGCAGCAACAATACAGTTAGCAACAATGGAAAGTTTGACAAGACGAAGTGCAACAACTTTTTTTTTGACTTGTATGAACGAGGCAGAGTTTAAGAAAAACAAAATCAGGAATCGTTTTAAAACCTTATGAAGTCTGGACAACCTCGTAGATGGGTCTGAGTCGCACTGACCCCACGCTTATGATCCACTTATGATCAATTAAAAAGTCAAGCCACATAAACACCCAAAGAGTATGTCTGTGATTGACTTTTGTAGCCTGTTCCAGCCTCCTTGGAGGTCATTCATCATTAATTCACACTATACCATCATCGATCAATAATTACCAACATCAAGAGAAAATGAACTATAGTTCATATTCTCTTGCCAACATACTTCATGAGGTTGTTATTGGTACGGCTGTTGTGTGCACCCATCATCGATCAATAACTATGAATCTCTCTCTCCACGAGGTTTTTTTTACAGAAGGTTTGTATTAATGCACCCATACCATCATCGATCAATAAACACCATTATATGTAGGATACAAAGGCTGCTATTGACACGGTTTATGTCTGTGCGTCAGTATTACGGGTCTTAACGAGTATTATAAGCTATTCGTGAATCACGTATATTACTGACCTCAACCCGAAAAAAAATTCGCTATGAAGTGTTTTCTTGTCGTAAAGATCTGTACTGGTCATCACTGTAGACAACTTTGAATGCGCGTGTGTAGAAACGTCTCAGTAGCCTTTATCACTAATTGGATTACAGATTCTATAACTGGTCGAGAAACGTCTATTATAAGGTATTCGTGAATCACGTATATTACTGATGTCAACCCGAAAAAAAACTCGCTATGAAGAGTTGTCTTGTCGTAAAGACCAGTACTGGTCATCACTGTTGTCTGGGGAAATACCGATCCGTACTTTACAAGCGACACCACTGAGTCAGTAGTCGTTTGGATGAATGAGAGAGAAAAGCACCTCCTGCCTGTGAGGATAGATATATACTGAACCGTTGACGCTTCTCAGTTGCTATACAGGGACAAAAACGTCCAGTTTAAAAAATATCGATGTCGTCAAACGTCTCCTGAAACTCCTTCTAGACTTGCAAGACATTACCCAAGTAAGTGCGGAGTAAAACTAGCGAATAATATAAATAATAATATTTTTGAAATTTGATAAAACGCTGATTAAAACAAGACAAAAACCCATTAGATAGTCGATCCTTCCTCTGCTCGAGAGTTATCTAGATTTGCCTATAGTTACATTCGTAACGTAATGAGTTTACCAAATAATATCTCCATCTTGGAAATGATATGATAAACCTATTAATTATTTCATTAAAAAAATGGACCAATGAAAGTTTACAGACTGCTAAACGTTTAGTTTAAACAGAATCAAAATTGACATTGAAGTCACAATAGAAAAAAAAAAGGAATTTTTTTCACGAATTTCTACTTTTCTAAACTCTTTAAGACATTTAATCAGAGACCCTCGAAAAAACCTTGATTAAACTGGTTAGAAATCATATTACAAGAAATGTTTACATTCTTCGTCAACTTTGTAATTGCAGTTTATTCATTTAACCTTAGAAAAGATTTCGGCTCCAAGGCTCCAATCTTTTTGAATGAAATAGGAATGATATGTCGATGATTAAAAATTTATTGTAATGAGAGGGATATATAAGTAATCTCTGGAGCTAAATAGATCATCAACTAAAACTATAAGTTCTATTTGACAAAGAGACACGGGGCAATCTCGGGTTACCCAGAGCCTGCGTTTATTATGGCCTGCGGCGAAGAACGAGGGCTCTGGCATAATCCATTTTTTGAGACCAGGATTTCTTGGACTTCCGGTATAAGAGCGCATGATTTCAAAGCCTGCCAAAAATAAAAACATATATTCCCGATTCCTAATTTTTATTTTGATCGGAAGTAAACCCAAAACTCTGTCTTAAAGCATGATTTTCAATGATTATATTTCACTTAAGAAAAATTGCGCATGCGCAAAAATGGATTATACCAGAGCCCTCGTTCTTAGCCGCAGGCCAGAAGAAACGAAGGCTCTGGGTTCGAGATTGGTCACGGGGCACACGAAGGCACATGCGCAGTCGAGTCGTCCCTAAATCCCAACCGCTCGGTAACTGGGGATAAATCTACTACGTCCGGTCAAAATCTTTAAACATTTTCATTTGAAGATCTGTGCTCATTTCGAATCGAAAGAACTAGTTCAATAGTGACCTTACTCATCATTTTACGTAATTCATTGATCTATTGCTCAATTGGATATTGAGAACGGTTACTTGTCAGACTGTTGACGTCACAGGTCATGCTGATCAGCCGCGGAGACCAGAACAACGTTCTTCTAAAACAATCTCAAAGATAAAACCAATCGTTAGAAAATTTAAGTACTATTATATTCTACCTTAGCTAGAGATTTATCATGCCTTTTATCGTAATTACGATTTACTTGATTAACTAAGAAGACAAATTTTCTAAGAGGGAGGGGGAGAGGTGATCCTCGCGTTATGACAACTCGGTTCGATTCAAACGCGTTCGTACATCATCGTAAGTGGTTTTATTGTTTATTATTTTGATAAGGGATCTGATATTTCAGATACTGTAGTTGGGTAGCGTCGCTGAATCCACCTACACTTCAAACACAAAGGTTTACCACGTTCACAAGTCGGATTCCTCGCAGGGTTTTCGTGTTGATTGTGATCGGGCGTGATGGACCTTCATACTGTAAGTTGATTCAAAGAATTCGTGCATGTCCCGAGGCAAATGACTGTACGGCCAAAAGTCAAGATAATTACTGACAGCTCTGAAGCTATACCATTAAACAGTTTACGATTTCGAAAGCTCAACTAGAAATAATTCTTTCTTATATAAAATTGGGCAGAGTAATTAGCACAGGCGTTGCATCGGAAATACTTACAAGCGTGGGATCAAAAGTAAGTCGCCTATATTTTATTCATTGTTGTACCTAAGACTTTGGAACCGTGAGATTTTTCCAGTAAGTACAATTAATTATTACGTTCGTTATGATCATATTTGAAGAGGGCGCTTGTCTTTGACAGTATTACTTTATACGTCAAGAGTGATAGGACAGTATTAAAACTGATTAATACGACGGTTCACGCAATCCCATTCTGGTGAAAACGTAAATACTGCTACAAGCGAAACATGAAAAGCTTCCTTGGTTGGATTGGTAAAAAGATATTCTAGATAAACGTTTGCTAATGTACCTTTTCATCACACCATCCACAGACTTCTCTTGGAAGGAACGAACGGATACCGGCTTCTACAATTTTTCATTTCTTTAACTATTCACTTCAATCTCGGAATATTTTTACGAATCTAAGTTTCACTTGGATTTCTCAACCGTATCTGATTCTCTGTTATCAGCAAAGGACAGCACGCTACGATATTTACTCAATCGTGCGAACTAAGCCTGTATCAGACTATTTTTTTTCTCTGACTATAGACCGTAAATTTATTTATGTTTTTTTCGTAGAGGGACTGAAGTAATCATGAGACGAAGAAGAACCGCACAACAACAAACGACATGCAAACCACTACGCGTCGTTCTACTGGGGAAAGATGGTGTTGGAAAATCTGGTAAGGATAAATGCAACAAATTGTTTCCACCAAATAGGTCATAAAAATGTGTATAGGTTACATCCGACTCCAAACAAGCCCGGAAAGAAATTATTTTTCTTAGGAAAAAGAGTAGAATATAGACAAAACAATGAACAGACATTTTGGTTTACAATTTCTTAATTAAGGATTTTGAGTTTTGTAAGTACCCAGTGAGAACGTTCTCTAGTCTTTTCGTTGCCCAGCCCATTTTTTACGTCAAAGATAACGTTTAGCCTGAAATAATCATCGTATATTTGTAAGAATGCTCGCAATGTCCCAAAAATCTCATGCTGTTCGGGTTTTTTCTGAGGGCATGTATATCTGTCGGCACGTGTCTATCGAGTAAGATACTGAATATAATTCTATTCTTAGCTGGAGACAGAACGCGTCAATTTGGTGTTTTTGACCTTCGGTCAGAGAGAAATCTTCTATATAACAGTAAATGAATATTAACAAACAGAGACAATATATATTATTATGTAGTTGGCTTCGGCTTCGTTTTGAAGTCCAAGGCATGACACAGGTAGACCAAAGAAGAATAGAGTCAATTAGATTCTTCAAATCGCTACCGCAGCGAACTTTCTGAGTGTGCGAAATGTGACCTTTTCGAGAAAATGTGTTCAGACTAAAATAAGGAACGCGATACTAAATGAAGAAAAAACCGTATCTATTTTGTTGAGATGGTAATTTCGAACCTGTGTTAAATATAATCGATAGGTCTCTTGTTTTCCTTCACTATAGGCTTTCGTTTTAACAGCATCCAAGTCTACCCGTAATGAACGATGTAACTAAGGAAAAGTTCTTTAGTTTTCTTCAGTGTGATAAGGGACACCAAAAACAAGAGTTAGTCCCAACAGCAGGGTCAGCCATACTTTCAGCTTCAGGTCTTTAGTTTTCTTCGGGGGACATCAAAGAGTGTAGTAGTCCTAATAGAAGAACCACAGCTTCCTTACCTGGCCACAAAATATAAAATGACCCAAGTGCTAGTGAGCAGTGTTCTGTTTTAACCAGAGAACACTAAAAGCAAGAAGTAGTCATAACAGAAGTGTCACCCTACATCCATGTAAACAAGGCTTCCTAGTCTAGCTTTCATTATGAATACAGAGTGCAAGAGATGGGTCTTTAGTTTTGTTTCCCATGGGAAACCAAAAGACAAAAGCGTTAGCCCTAGCAGTGAACACATTGTAAACATTTGCCTTAACGCCTCTGTGATAGACGCAATACATGCGGTGTCTGTATAGTAATAACCTAATCGCGATGACCTTAAGGGTGTTGTCCGAGAAAACTTAATGTTACTCAAAACGTTAATTAATTTGAAAAAAAAAATTATTGCCTATAGAGTACTAGTGCAAATTATTAGACCCCTTGGCGCAAATACAGAGAACTATATCATCAAGTTGCAGCGTAACTTCTTACCAGACGCGCCCATCCATTTTTGGACATTTTCTGTTTTTCCTATATCCTCTTATCACTATCAGTTTCATTGTGCTTAATCAATTCATCCATCCCTCTTGGTGCAGCGAAGTCTATCATCAAGTTGCAGTGTAACTTCTTAACAAACGTACCCATCCATTTTTGGACCTTTTCTCTTTTTTTATCTATCCTTTTTAACTATCAGTTTACGTGCCCTTTATTAAACTTGGTAGGAACCAAATGTGTTTGTTTATTTTCAGCTCTTACTGTACGGTTCGTGACGCGACGATTTATCGGGGAATATGACCAGACTCTAGGTAAGTATAACAACATGGAAAAGAGTAGAAAAACAATATTTTTAAAGCTGTGTAACTGTTTCTCTACGCACCATTATGTAAGTACGCACCAAACATCTTTCCTGAGATAACGAACATTGTTGCAGTAGTTCCCACAATTCGTCCTGCTTATCGAACTTAGAAAAGGCCTATGTTGCCGAAAAGCAAAACGGTAAACCAATGCCCATCATACTGTTGTAGCGCACTTCAGTTGTACAAAAATGAACACCTTAGAAAGCAATAAGCTATTTCGTCGTACCTATGACGCGCGATTGATGTTGTTTTTCGCTTGTTTTAGAATCAACGTACCGACACACACTACAAATTGAAAACGAAGACGTGTATGTGGACATTATGGATACAGCTGGAGAGGTACGGTCATATAAAGGGAAACACGGTCAAATCAATCCCTTATTAGATACATGGGAAGTGAGGGATATGTTGAGATGCCATATATAACCCGCCAGGGAACGACTTTTTTTAACTTACTCGGCATTTTAATGAAAAGCCCAGGAACGAAGTCGTAAATCTGACCCTAAAATTATTATCAATTTTTTCAGAATACTGATGGAAAGATCAGACGCTACACACGAAGAGGCGATCTGTTCATTATTCTGTACTCAATCGTTGATCGATCATCCTTTGACGAAGCGCGCAGCATAGCAAAATACATCAAAGACCATAGGAATATAGAATCAATGTCTATGGTGATCGTGGCTACTAAAAAAGATCTGGATCACCTCAGGAGAGTCGATATTGAAGAAGGAATCGGGTTCTCCAACGAACTGGAGTGCACTTTTTACGAGGTGTCTATTTCTGAGGGCTACATTGAAGTACAAGAGCTTCTTAAGGAGCTTTTGAAACGAGTTTTAAGTCAAAAGAATGACAGAAAAGACACTTTAAAGATTCCCTCGATAAGCATAAAAAGATCACCGTCTTTAGAAAGAAGAAAATGGGGTGCTGGTATGTTTGAGAAACCGAAATCTTATTTTGAACGGAACGAAGAAGAATCTTCCCCTGATGGAAGAAACCCAGAAAATAAGAGCCCCGAACTAACGAGAAGGAGAAAAGACAGCAACAATAATATATCAGAACAATTAAAGTCACTTCAGGAATTACACGGTTCAACATCACCCGAAGAAACAAGCACAAAATACAGATTCATGTCAAAAACTAATAGTCCTGTGTCACAGAGAAAGAAAAATCCATTTGCGATCGAGAAAGTCAAAGGAGCTTCGTCTGCTAACAAACTCAAACTTCAAAAGATAGAAGATGAAAATAAGTCGAACCAAAAACCTAAAATGTTCGCTCTCCAGAAAGTTAGATCAGGGTCGGGGAACACAGAACTTGGTAAGACAACTGGGATTTCACCAACGGAGAGCAGCGTGACTTGCACTGAAAATAATGACAATAGCGATGTCGTTGAACGGACTTCGAACGACAAGCCAAAGGGACCTTTTTTACTGAACAAGCTACATAGTACCTCAACGGACAAACTTCGTTCAAACTCGAGCCACGAGAGATTAAGAGCGACGACATCTTTTGGTAGAATGAGAAGTGGATTTGAAAGGACTTTCGGCAGGAAGAAAGCTATCTATCTTTAATCTAAATATAAACTATTTCGTAAATGATCGTATAGAAGCACAAATGAAGTTAAAATGTTAATATAAAATCGGCAGATTTTAAATTTCTTAAACTAATTTTGTGTTTTTGGCGAATGATTCAGAAAGCAATCTTCTCGTGAAAAACAGACAGCTGACGCAGGCAAATCCCAAAGCAGCTTCATTTGGAGTCAATATAAATAAACGAAAAATGAGTGTAAGACTGGTATTGAGCACCAAGAACAATTAATGATTTCAAAAATATATTTTTCATTGCAAAAAAGGACATGTCTAAATTACCAATTTCGAAAAGTTCTGTTGTCATATATTAAATCCCTGAAGAGTTTTAAGCATTATTTAGAATGCTGGTAGTCCGGCCCTTGGTTGTTGTTTCCATGCAAACCTTTATAATTTCAAGCAGCTGTTTAATCATTCGATGTTACTTCAATGAAATTTCTCCTATAACTGATGAAGGAAGGTATCTCAAGGGACACACTCTTTTTCATATGGCTTATTAATAAATTTAATTCTCAAGAGAGTTAAATCTTATAGAGTGGCCTTTTATTATGACAGCCATGTTTGAAGACATTTATACACCGATGAAGAGGCAGTAGCCTCGAAACATCTGATAAATGTATTTTTTTAGCGCCGTATATGCTAAGTCTATGTTTATTTTAAGTTGTAAGGGCAAGACAATTGGAACTTCCTCCTTTAGAAAACAAAATCTTTTGTCAGACAAAAACATTGCAAGTTTTCTGCGCATGCTCTTAAACATGACTGCAGGGAAACCACTTTTTCGGTTCAGTGCCATCATTGAACTCTATTGAGAATATCTTGCAAGTGGTCTTACAGACGTTGCGATATATATCGTAAAGATAATTTTACAGTTTTATAAGTCATTTGATTGGATAGTACTTGAGAGTAAAGACAATAGCGACAGGAATGAAAAACGTCTGCGCATGCTCTGCAATATGGAAATTAGGAAAACGTCGAACAAGAACAAGAGTGATAATATTTGGACCGTGAAACAAAATTGTTATGAAAAGATATTTGCAAACGTTCGCATTCAGTCATTTTAGAAAAGTATATACTTACGTTATATATCAGAATAAACCATGTTTCATTCCCTTTTTCTTTATCTTTTTCTTTTTCTTTTCTTTTCCCTCGATATCTGCTTCAGCACGAAACGATTATATGCAGCAATTTGCAAAAATTATGGCTGATTCAAATATAAATACAAGTATATCAACAGTATATTAGACAGGGCGGGATATATTTCTTGATATTTTTTTCCAGAAAGCCCTAATGATAGACAACTCGAAAAAATATATATATATAAGGGAGGCTATCCCAAAAGAAAAAAAAAAACACAACAACAGTTTATAGCACATTAGAGCAGCTTTGGATGAAAAAGGAGCAATCTGGTTGGATCCCCGAGGATTTGTTTTTCTCTTATCATAATCGAATTTTTATCAAGCTATTTTGTTTGTTTCGGACTTAATTGGAAATTGTTCTGTGTTTTCCTTATGCTTAATTTTCCAGGTTTTAACGACCTCAAGTTCGTTAAATAAAAACTATTTTTTTATGATAGGTAACAAATTTCCGACTTTTTTTTTGGTATGCCATCTTATACTCAACAAAATTACTCCGACTCTGATTGATCGGGAGGAGTTATGGCGTTAATTGTACTCCGCAGGAGTACCGAATTAAGTCGCTATGGCAACACGGCCAAAACGATGTCAAAACAATTTTATTTTCTATCCTTTTGTACTTTAAAAACATAAATAAAATTTCAAAGCCGTAAGAACTTTTTGATGCAGTTCAGTTTCGTGATGGTCTGAAAATCGACCGCCAAATAGACAAAGTTGAACAGCGTCGCTTCGCATTTTTTACTGAAATGTTGTTGAGTGAACTATAAACAAAAAATCGCACGATCGCTTCTCGTAGATCGTGCGATTTCCTATACTTATTTACCACAATATGATTTCAACAGTTGGCCAAAATTAATTTCTACTATTGTACCCATTCGGCAACACCTACCGAGTGCATAACATGTTGACCAGCTGTTGATGTCATATCGTGGTAAATATAGAGCACATGTTACAAATAAGACAATAAACAAACAAAACACAGAATTGGAAATTTGTTAAATTCAATAGAATCCAATGAATGAAAACAAAATATAACTTAAAACAGGAAAAGAAGAAAGAAAGAGAGAAGCAAACAAAGAAACTGAAAGAAAGAAAAAAGAAAAAACGAAACGATATTTTGACAGAAAAAGAGAATCTTTTTTAGCGGAGCTCCCGCGCGGGCCTTCTTTTCTCGACGAATCGACAAGTCAAAGACTTTCCCTCAAAGCTTTTATTATTTCTGTAGATAAGCTTAATTTATTTTAATGTTGGAGTGAATATAACATGAAGAGCATATTACAACAAATATTCGTCCTTTATTTAGCTTTGTAAATCTTTAGCAATTCGGTTAACGTTGTAAAACGTTGTTTTTAACCACGAACTATCGTATGTTTTTCGTTCAAGAAAGATTCGCCTCCTATCGCGGGGTCCCATCTTCAAAACAACGAAGACTTTCATTTAATAATTTTATTTCTACAGATAATTTATTTAAGTATTGAATGAAATATAAATTTACACCAAATATTCGACTGTTTATTAAGCTATTCGAGCAAGTCTGATTATAAGAATGAGCTTAAATTTGTGTTGTTGAGAGATGTTGTTGTAGAAAGACCTAGACTTTCACTTTAAAAAGCCGTAAAAAATATTTAAAAACATTTACAAACGCCAATTTACTGACCAAGAAATTCGTCATTTTGCATTGCCTTTTTGCATTGCCTTTATTTTCTATTTTGTCTCAGTTGTTCTTGTCAAGTTTAACTGAATGTAAAACGTCTCGTTCTGTAAAAGACGTAATTATTAAAGTGAGCTTATATATACTTTGCTCAACCTTAACCAGTTTTCAAGTCTGTTTTTTGGTCTTGATTTCAACGTCAATGAAAGACATCCGAGGTAAATTTACTAAACTTGATATTGTATTGGATTATCTGTAGTTATCTTTCGGTTTTTTTAAATAAAAGAGATTCAAAGCCTAAAAATGTCGGGTTTTTTGGACAAATTTGTCGAAAAAATCTTACAAGAGCAAAACTAGCCCCTGGGGGTGGTGGTGAATTGTGTACAAAATTCCTAAGTGGGAGAGTATATACTCGCGGGAAAAAAAACAATGTAGTGCATTTCGATTCGATTTCACTGCATGGTTTTTATTATGGGAGAAATGATCTTCAGCTCGAATAAAAAATAATTGAAGATTTCCCCCCTATCTTATTTTTAACTTTCAGTTTCATTCAAATTGTTCTCCCTTTGACTTCCGTATCGGGAGCTCCGCTTTTAGGCAGTGCCTAAATATATATATTAATTTTTATTTATTCTGTTAGGCCTACCGTCCACACTAGTCCGGGCGAATCCGGAACAATTCTTCACCGAAAACGATTTTTTTCCGAATACGGTCTCCAGAGTGGAACAATTTGAAAACACCTGCTAACAGTATTAATGTGGACGGAGAACATTTCGTATCCAAAATTTTTCGAATACGATGACGTCATGATTGTCATGGGAACATGGCGGGAAGGCTGAAAATTTACCGCGGGCTCAATTTATCCTCGATGCACATGCTCAGATGTGCAATAAAACGTTTTTGCCGCCTCTAACCAGACTAGAGTGGACGCAAAACATTTTATCCGTTTTCATGTGTGGACGGAAAACTTTTTTTCGGTTTCGGTTAGAAAGTTGCGGATTCAAATTTATCCTGCATAGTGTGGACCGGGCCTAAGAAAATGTTATACTGTTGTGACTTTTCACTGATTGAATTCACAGATCGCCCATAGCACATTTCCGGCTTCGTATGTAACATGTAACAAAACCTTCGCCAAACATCTTTGAAATAACTGTATATCAAGGAAATAATAACAATAATAATGAAAATTAAATTTTAAAAATTATTATTTTTTATTAGTGTCATATACTTTAGCGTAATAATACAATTATTGGTGACATACAGAAATGAAGAAATAATCGAAGAAACATAAACATAACAACTTTTTGATATTTACAGCTTTTGTGATATTTACAGCTTTTTTTTTCTGCGTGCAGAAAAACAAACGCAAACGATCAAATGAATGATACTAAAATTAGCATCAAAGATTCTACAAATAGCATCAAAGAGTGCGCATCGATTGTCATCATTATTATTTTTGTTTCGTTATTTTTTTCGTATTTTCTCGATCGTCTTGCAAATGTAAATGTTATTATTCTACGTTGTTTGCAAGGCGGTGAATGCTCAGTTCCTTAGCCAGAGGCTCATAAAAGTTTTCAATAATAGATCGAATTGGAATTTACGAGTTGATTGTTGCGGAGGGAGGAAAAGCAAAGAACCGGGAGAGAAAAAAACCCACAAAGCAAAGGAGAAAACCAACAAACAACTCTACTCACATACAACACCAACCAAGCCCGACATCACCATGCTTAACGATGAGCTGTTATCTTGCCCTCAGAATTGAGTTGCATTCCGAATTCCGGAGACCGAAGTACTGCAAGGGGTTATTTCTATTAATTTTTTTTGTATTGAAAACGTTTTTTTCCTTCAAGTTAATGAACTGCTTTTTAGTTTAGGACGTCGCCGTCTATATACAGCTATGTAAGTGTTAAGTGTGAAATGTCTCGTGTTGACTTTTACTACGGGCCTTAAAAATGTTTTTTAAATTTAATTTAATGAACTTTGTTTTAGTGAGGACATCTCCCACGTTATACAGATGTGTACGTGTTTAATGTGAAATGTCTCGTGATGCCTGCTTTTACTACGGGCCTTGAAAGCGTTTTTTCAATTTAATGAACTTTGTTTTGGTTTAGGAAGTCTCCCACGTTATACAGATATGTACGTGTTTAATGTGAAATGTCTCGTGATGCCTGCTTTTACTACGGGCCTTGAAAGCGTTTTTTCAATTTAATGAACTTTGTTTTGGTTTAGGAAGTCTCCCACGTTATACAGATATGTACGTGTTTAATGTGAAATGTCTCGTGATGCCTGCTTTTACTACGGGCCTTGAAAGCGTTTTTTTCAATTTAATGAACTTTGTTTTGGTTTAGGAAGTCACCCACTTGGTAGCTATGGACGTGTTAAGTGTAAAATGTCTAGTCGAGTTGACTTTTGCTGCGGATCTTGTTTGCATCTCGATGGGGGAATGCACTTGACTTTGCCTATGACTGCACTTTCTTGTTAGAACATTAGAATATTCCCATACTGTTATGCAACTTCTGCAAACATCTTTTGGATTCTTTTCTAAACGCAGCAAACTTCCAGAAGTAGAGGAACGGGTTGATGTTTGACTGCAAAATAGCGCATGTGTTAACCCATGGAAAGGCACGTCTAAAATGCTGTTTGGGAATCGCTGGCAGTAGAAGATAGGGCAGCCAGCTTAGAACGAATAAGGCAACAACGATCCCGACGGATGTGGTCGTGTATTTTGCCTTGATGACCTTGGAGGAGTTTTCAACATCGGTGGGTGTCTTCTGCATAGCCTGGATTTTTCGTACTTGCTTCATAGCCGTACGATAAATATTTGCGTAGGACAGCATTATGATTAAAGTTAGGACAAGGATATAACCGTAAATGACTTTATATGGTAGGTGCTTGGTGGCAATGAGGCTTGCAAGCAGGAAGGCAATGCTGTACGCTAAGAAACAAATGAATACGACTAGTCGACCAGTTAGGCTATTCAAATAACGAAATGGAAAATGCACGGCAATGAATCGTTCCATTGTAAGACAAATCAGGTTATTCAAGGATGAGAGGCTTGCAAAAAAGGTACAAAATAATACCAAGAAGTCAACTCGGAGTCCATTTAGGACACTGTCAATCAGGAGAGGCTGCCAGATAACGCAAGTTATGAGATCTGAACCAGACAAAGAAGCAAGAATGTAGTTTCTACTTGTTCTTAAACACCGCATGCTGAAGATTACAGCAATGACGAGAGCGTTGGCTGCCGTTCCAAGAATACAGCCCAAACTGTTGAGAAAGACGAGAATAACAACTTCTCGAGTCGGTGCTTTGTAGTTTTCGTAATTTCTGGTTGAGTTATGGTCCATTTTCTGTTAAAATAGCAAGTGAATTTCAAAATAATAATAATAATAGTTTATTATTTGTATTGCGCAATATGTTAATATGATCAATTGCGCATTACATATAGATACACTAAAATACTAAGCATAAAATCTCTAAAGAGTATATAAAAGATTTAATAACTAAGGTCCAGTTTAGACGTCGAATCCCGTAGGCGCCGAACCCAATGCAGGCAAACCAAACATTAGTTTGTCCTTCTTTCCTTAACCCCGCCCATAAAGTTAAAACATAAGGGAAACTAATTTGTAAATATCAAGTAAAAGGAAATATAATTAAAAGCTAGTCTAAAAAAATGAGTCTTTAACAACGACTTGAATCTATTAACAAGTCACTCGTTACGTATCTCTTGAGGTAAATTGTTCCATAACTTCGGAGCAGCCGCCGAAAAAGCACGGTCTCCTAGTGTCTTTTTGGTCAAAATGCTTGGCGGCTGCAAAGGCAAACCTTTAGAAGATCTAAGATTATAAGAATTGTTATCCTTAATGCTAACCAGTTCATATATATATCTTGGGGCAAGCCCATAAATTGCTTTAAAAGTAAATAAGATAACTTTAAAAGCTATCCTAAATTTAACAGGTAATCAATGCAAAAAGTTTAAAACTATTGTAGTATAAGAGTATCTAGGTATACTAATGTATGAGCCTATGATGAATTAAGAGAAGGCATTTAAAGTGCTTATAAGCCTTTATACAATATTTTCAGAATTGATTCTTCAGATAGTGGATAGTTGATTGTGAAAATATTTCGTCATTTGAATGTCGGTTCTTTAAGATACGAAGGTTTTTATTCCCAATATGTTAATGACTATGACGTAACATAAGGGATTTGAGTTATTTTGTGGCAACTTTTAATATTAAACGCTGGACATTTTTTGAAAACAAATTCGTAAGAACCTTTACGTGAGTCACGACTAAAAGGATGATGCTTTTAAACTACTGTAATCCAGAACGAGTGCAGTGTTGTATATTAAATGATCCCTTATGTTACGTCATAGTCATTAACATATTGGGAATAAAAACCTTCGTATCTTAAAGAACCGACATTCAAATGACGAAATATTTTCACAATCAACTATCCACTATCTGAATAATCAATTCTGAAAATATCGTGTAAAGGCTTATAAGCACTTTAACCCGTGGAATAAAAAATACTAGTCAACGTGTCAAAGTCAAAAAGACACAAAAGAAAACAATGGAATGGTCTACTAAAGTGTGTTAGTCTTACACCTATTTCACGGGTTTAATGACTTCACTCTATTTATATGAGAGTATATGCACTCAATTGAAGAATCGTTGTCGGGTTCAGAAACACAGAACATAAAGGCTGAGACCGAAATGGCACATGGGAAATGACATAATTATGTTATAATTTATTCATTTGCACCATCCATGCAGTCGGTTTAGAATGCCAAACACGTATTAAAAACAGTGGATGATGCCACGGGTCGCCGGTCACACCATGCATCTAATTAACGTATTTCCCATGTGCCATTTTGGTCTCAGCTCCTATGTTCTATGTTTCTGAACCCGACAACGATTGTTCAATTGAGTGTATGAACTAAATATTTGCACTATGGTTATAATGTATTTAATTGAGGTGATCTAAGAAATAAGATCTATAAGTATTGTTTACTGATTATGAATCGATCGATCAAAAAAAACAGACAAACAAACAAAAAACAAACAATAAAAAAGACTGATTTGAATGATCGAAAATACAAATCATGGCGGAAAAGAACAACCAGCTAAGGTGGCAGTCTCGCTGATATGAAAAATCTTAGGCCTTGTCGGATTTATTCCATTTTCAAATCATTCTCATCCAGTCTTCTTTTTACTATAATATTGTTTCAATTCACCTAGAAATGGGAAAAAGTTGATCTTAGAAAAATAGGAATTGTGAGAGCTCATTAAATTGCAAATGCTGGGCTTCCTGTGGTATTACTACCGACTTACAACCAGATGACACAGTGCACTCGCATTATGCAGTAGTCACTGAGAGAATTTTTCATTTCGTTTCCAAAAAAAAAAAACGAAAAAAAAAAAAGACTCGAAAACAATACGCGTGGACGAGAATGTTTTGAAAATGGAATAAAAATCGATCTTATTTTTGTAGTTTATCAAGTAGGTTCTACGCAGACCTCCAATCTCTCTACGATGTGGCATTTCATTAGAATATGGAATAGGTTACTATATGAAATAAGAATAAAGACGAGTTTATCTTGATTTGGTATAATGAAGTCTTGTTGTTGAATTCATATGTTTTCGACCATGATTTGTTAAAATTGGCAAATATTTGTATTTTTTTAATTTATTTAATAAAGTCGTATTTCATAGAATATATCCGCCCAAAAAAAAAACATTATATAAAACTGCACTTATTACTACCAGCCAATTAGCGCGCGAGTTATCTTTATCCTAGTGTGCAATCTGATTGGATCACGATTTATTGACTCCCCTCGTAATATTTCCTAGCGGTAATTATTTTAACACTTAGGCAGAATTACACCAAATGTATTAAGAGTAGCTCCTCTTTAGTAGGACTTGTTTAACACTTTAGGTAAACAAAACAATATCCGAGTATGAATCCAACATGGGCTATAAGAAAATGAAAGTGTAATTTGGTAAGAAAACAATTGTTTTACGCCGTATGCTCTTTCTAAAACTTATTCTAAAAGAAAACCGCAAAACTCTCAAGTGATTTCAATTAATTAACCAATCAGCGAACATCATGCTCGTGGCTTAATATATTCTATTTGAAAGGAGCGCAAAGCATTTCCAATTCACAGAAACAAAAGAAATCCATATTTTTTCTGTTATCTCTTGTTAAAATAAAATATTCTCTACCAACAACGACGAGCTAATGCTATTTTTCAAAAAGATATATTAGTGAATCTTTACCACCACTTGTGAATTTTTATTTTATATTTTTTTCGAATAGGAGCCGTTGTTTATCGAGCTGAAAACCTAGAACGTAACTAGGAAGTCTTGAGCTTCAAACAAAAGGTTCGCTGACTGGCAAATTTGTTTGGTCTAAGAGAACTTAAATCACAAGTCATTTTGATTTTTTACTCAAAAATTAGGGAGAAAAAGACTAAAATTTATTCGTGGAAAGATTCATCAAATGTCTTTTAGAGTGAAATACTCCGTCGTTTTTGGAAAATTATTCCTTTTGGATAAGAAATAACAGAAAATACTTGGAAATTTTCTCAGTGCATTTCGCACATAGTTAGGGCCAAAGCACCTGCAAGCAAGGCTTAAAAAAACTTACGGGGTATATTTTAAATTTGTCTTTGACGAAGACCACAAAACTTTTGAATGCTTCGATAAAAACATCTTAATTAAGTTTTCCCGACCATAAAAAAACATATCGACAAAAAGCAAATCAAACACGGAAAATCCAAAACCAGATGAAATAAAACAAAATACAATAAAATAAAAGTTTAAACAAAATAAATTGAAATAAGCTAATGAATACTTATAACATGCAAAATTAATAAAAGGAACAAAAACCTACCCTGGGTCCATAGGTTTCCTCGCTGATTTTTTAGCTTTTTATTTCTTGTTCGCCGCCTGCCAAGCAGCGAGTAGCGAGCAGCCTCTTGGTCACAGACCGTTGAGAGCCTCACTTTCACGCAAGCACTTACACCTGTCAAATCTATCACTTTTAGGCCCCGTCCACACTATGCCGGAATCCGCAATTTTCACACCGAAACCCCCCAAAAACGTCTTCCGTCCACACATGAAAACGGATAAAATGTTTCGCGTCCACACTAGTCCGATCAGAGGCCGCAAAAACGCTTCATTGCACTATCTGAGAATGTGCATCGAAGCTGTAATTGAGCCCACGATGAATTTGTAGCCTTCCCGCCATGTTCCCATAACAAACATGACGTCATCGTATTCGAAAAAATTCGGATATGAAACGTTCTCCGTCCACACTTATACGGCTAGCCGGCGTTTTCAAATTGTTCCACTCTGGAGACCGTATTCGAAAAAAAATCGTTTTCGGTGAAGAAATGTTCCGGATTCTTTAATTATTTAAAGAGAAAGTTAAATCAATTTTTTATGAGCAGTTGGATATGTAATGTCCAAAATCTTTCTATGCGGAAATTAAGGATATTTACTTTTGATAAATAGTAGTATGTTAGAATGTTGATCATCACAGTGAATAAGCGATCTAAGCGAACGTTGTAAAGAAAGACCTGAAAAAAATGATTTCAGGCTTCAACTGGAAACGAATCCATGACCTTTGAATAGGCAATTTGCATTATGGTGTCATTTTACTACCACTACCAAAATGCTTCGTAATTTTCTTTCTTATTCAAATTTGTAGTTCCTCATGGGAAGTAGTGAGACAATTGGTGCTAATTAACAGAACAAAAGACAGTGTGCAATGGAGTCTGGTAGTGGTAGTAAACGACGCCATAATGCAAATGGCCTATTGACTGGATAACAGACACTCCGTCCAATCTACACCATCAAGAGATGAAGACTAGTAGTTTACAGTCAAAACATCGTAGTCCTTCTACGAATGGCTCTCGATCGTGAGACAAATAAATACTACTTATTACAACTCCCTCTATAAATATATTTTTCATTTTATTTTTGACTTCGGATACTGCGTTTCATGTATCATTGCAAAGTCTCCATAGACGGAAAAGGGCCTTCAAATGGTGTCCTTGATACGCCAACCTTCTGGATTGATCTTTGTTACTATGGATGCATCATGACAAAGTAAGCCCCCAACCGGGGGAGGGTAGGGGAAGATCGTGAAGTGGACTGCCAGCCCATTCATTTCCCACTATGATACTCCCTAAGTGAGATAGTGAACTAATCGGACCATTCTTTTGTTTATTCTATTTCATTTACTCCTGAAAAAGAAAAAAAGAAAATTCAGATTGAAGAACAGATTCAGAGTCAGAACCTAGTACTGTCTAAGGAACGACTTTCAAGAAATTTAAAAACAACCCTGGAAACAAGATATAGTATGGCAAACAGGCAATAGCCTGCGTTCCATCCGGTCTTTTCTTTCGAAGTCCGTCCGGTATTTACGAAGAAAATTCCGGCCGGACGCAGGCTAACAGGCAATTGTTTTCGGGTTTTCAATGGCTATTTCCTCTCGACTGACGAGTCTAAAGATTTGTCAAGACATAATACTTCAAAATCAATATCATATAACCCTGAAAACAAGACAAGGTTCGACAACAAGGCAATTTTTTTCCGTTTTTAAAAGGCCATTTGCTCTCGACCGACGCATCTAAAGATTTGTAAAACAAATTTTCAGTTATTTTTAGAGCCGTAAGACTAAAACCTTTATGTTAGTAATAAAGACGTAAATCACGTGATTGATTTTAGCCAAAGCCTGGAATTTTTAATTAGCAAAAAAATCTGAATATTTTGATGTAGTATTAGTGTTTCCGAGGACTTCCAAGTCCGAGTCCAATTTGGCAGTCAAAGGAATTTTTCGAGTCTAATTATTTCTTGATTGGGGAGAATGAAATCCCATTACCTATTAATTATATAGCTGCCTAATTAATCCCATATCAACAAGACCTGTCCAATTAAGAAAATAATTGGACAGTTACCTATATGGGATTGATGAGTAGCTGTATAATTAACTAACTAATTAATATGATATTTTAATATTATGTTATTAGAATAATAATAATTATAATAACAATACTGCTAATAACTATGATCCATGATATTGATGATGATGATGATGAGATAATGATGATGAATTAGAATATGATATTCTAAAATTACATAACTCTGTACCTTTCTTGTTCTTGCATCGCCACCATTAGTGTACGGATAATTGGGGTACGTGAAACCGTGTGGGATGTAAGAAATAGAGTTCGAACCGCCTGGTTGTCGCGAAAAGGATTGTGCGTTAGTAACATTGGAGTTGCTATGGGAACGAAGTTGCCTATCAGTGTTGACATGGCTGTAGGAATCTGCTGAAGGATACGGGTTGGTTGTTTGTAGTGGCCCACTTGAGGGTCCTCTTTGGTTCGTCACGCGGCGTTGTCCTGTGTTTGGTAATCCGACCAGTCGAGGAATTGTTTATTTAAAATTCAAAAATATAATACGAATGGCATTTGCATGACTTTGCTACCACAGCTAGCACCCCGTAAAAATAAAAAAATAGAATATAAAAGGCTTTACTTTGACTTGACTATCACAGGCAGCCCAGTAAAAGCGTTTAAACCCTTCAAAATGATTCAAGGTTATTTTTAACTTTAAAATAAAATACCAAAGCCTTTGTATGACTGAGCTACCACCGGCAACCCAGTAAAAATCTAATAATTTAAAATAGAGCTCCAAAGGCATTTTTTTGAATTTACTAGCTCAGTAAAAAGGCTAATTTTTTTTTTTTTAGAATATAAAAGCATTTCTATGACTGAGCTGCCACAGGCCACTCAGTATGATAATCAAAGCACAAAACTCCAATTACGAAGCAGAATTGTGGATGTCTGCAAATCCATTTAGGCACCGCGGCACGGTACGACAAACCTTGCTACTCCATGCTATTTCGTATTAAGTCAAACGTTAGATCAAAAATGAGTGTAACACCCATTTTTGTGTTTGATTTAGTTATGTTATTTTTGTATTTTTTAGGGGCGTCTGACCAGATGTAGGTCAGGCTGTGATTGGTCGAGATACGTCACTTTATGAAAGTTGATCAATCACTGCCTGATTCGATGACCCAAATATGGTTAACGAAGTTAACCTTTTCCCCAGACTCTTTCGTCTCCAGTACAGGGTCTGGTCGAGAGGGATCTGGGTATAAGACACGAGCGTGTCTGACAAACACAATGTATCCATACCTTTGTTAGAATCTCGTGAATCACCATTACTTGATACGCTATTAATATTATCCTGTCTGGTGCTACCGCTCCAATTTCTGTCAGTGTTGCTGAGGTGCATGGTAGTGACCTGCAAGCAGCAATGAAATGCAATATTCTTACTGGTAAAGCCTTGGAGAAGCCCGGGACCACTTACTACTTTTCGCAGTAGACCCAGGCAGCTGTAATTTTTGATCGCCTTCGTGGCGTCTATTATCAAGGTTCGTGCTACAACTTAAACACAAAATTCAAGGACTTTTCAAGGCCCAAAATTACGGTTTTCAATGACCATTTTGTTTGTGAATCTTATTTTTTTAACAATTTATGGAGACAAAAAACATGGCTTTATTTCAACAATGATCTTATAATTTTCGAAGCTCAGTAACATCGACTTGTAATGAAAAATTGTACATGAATTGCCAATGCCTTGCTGTTATTTGAGCTACTAGAACTTTACAATCGAAATATATTACAATTTCAAGAAGTATTCCAGGATTATCCAACAACTTTGCTGCTTTCAAGAGCTTTTCAAATGCACTAGAAAATGTGTTTTCAATTCCAGGGCTTTTCAAGGATTTCAAGGAAAAGCACGAACCCTGTATTATGTAAACCGCAAGTGCATTTCAAATCGACCACATAATGCCAATGTCGTACCACGTGGACTGGTTTTTACACTACGTGACCGAAGTGCAGTCGTCTTTATCACGCGGTGTAAATAAACCTTTTCCAAATGGAGCAACATCGGCATCACGTGAACAATTTGAAATGCACTTGTTATTAACATAACAGACTCTACAAAGGAGATAAAAAAAAACACAACTGCCTCGGTCTACTGAAAAGAGTAGTGATTCACTTGAATGTCATTTTTTTTAAAAAGAATGATAAATATGGCGATGTTTTTAACCTGGCGCAATAATGAACAGCCTAGCCCTTTGCTCTTTCCTTGCTCTTTGCCTGTTCGCTGGCTAGGACAAAAACATCGACGCAGAAATCAAGCACGTACCAAAACAATGACAGCTGATTATTGTCGCAATGTGCCAACATCTATGCTTTCTGAATAATGTCACCATGTTCCTTAGCAGAAGGAGGATCAGAAGGTAGGGAATAGAAGTCTACTTACTCTTAAGGGTGCTTGACTTTGACGGGCACTTACGATACCAGGAAGGGCAGATTCGATAGTCATACCATTACCTTGCATACTCTAAAATAATATGGAGAGTAAATCAATTATTAAATGTTGTACTCCAGTTAGCCTTACTCTTAACGAACTCAGGCAGAAATAACGCTAACACTGAGTGCTTCGCGCAAACTAAAATTTTGCTTGGTAATGTGAAATATTTACTTAGGTGATCGTTGATTAAATAACTTGGACGAACGTGATTGTTACAAATGTGCACGCAAGGCCAATACCATGTAATGGAATATTTACAATTTGAAACAATCTACTCTAGATGGGCATAGGGCATGTATTCCAGGCTTAGACATCAGTATTAAGCCAAATTGTAATAAGAAACGTACATGGATAATTGTTAATGACTGGTACAGTTAATGGCTAGTGCGCATGCACATCAGAAATTCATCTTGTGGTAGCAGTCAAGTAGAACATTTGAATTTGGCGGTACTAAACTGATGAAAATTCCGGTTGTGACGTCTCATTTTAAGCGATGAGCAAAATCATACACTATTTGATGATTAGCACATGATGTGCAGTGTTTGGATAGTGCCTTATAATGAGTTACAAGACAATGTATTTGTAACTCACCTGTTGCTCCAGGAAGTAGATCTCTGCTTTCGTTCTTTCTTCAGGCGACACAGGGATACCGTCGATACAAAGTAAACTAGGCATTCTGAAAACTAACATTGGACGATGAAGAAGGCGACGTGTGACCTGTGAACGAAATACCGGTAATAAATTATGAAGACAGTCATCATCTTTTTATCACTGTCGTCGTCTTTAGCGCCATTATATCATTAGTGTAACGACCACTACCATTACCAACACTAGCATCGCTACGCTTCTTCTTCATCATCAATCATTATCACCATCACCATCGTCTTCAATTATTATCATCGTGCGCATCATTATCATCATCATTATATCACCACCATCATCATTATCATCATCACCATCGTCTTCAATTATTACTATCGTGCGCATCATTATCATCATCATTATATCACCACCATCATCATTATCATCATCACCATCGTTTTCAATTATTATCATCGTGCACATCATTATCATCACCATCATATCACCACCACCGTCATCATTATCATCATCATCACCATCGTCTTCAATTATTATCATCATGCGCATCATTATATCACCACCGTCATCATTATCATCATCACCATCATCACCATCGTCTTCAATTATTATCATCGTGCGCATCATTATTATCATCATTATATCACCACCGTCATCATTATCATCATCATCATCACCATCGTCTTCAATTATTATCATCGTGCACATCATTATCATCACCACCACCATCATTATCATCGACACCACCATCATTGCCATTCATCATCGTAACCGTTATTTCCATAGAGACGATTTGAACAGTACGTCACTTTCATGGTACCAGATTGAGACTAGTTATCCAATCAAAATGCTCCACTCATCCAGTGTCACATCAATAAAGATAATCACTAATAAACTGATTACATACAGCATTGTTGATGACAGACAGCTCGATGAGATTCGATAAACTTTCAAGCTTTTCCAGTTCTGTGAAGTCCTAGAGGAACATTTATTGTGTTTAAATGTTTATCAGTAAAATATATTCTCATTTCATTAGAAACAAGCAAAAGAACAAACAACAAACAAATGAATGAATAAACAAACAAAAAACAACAACGAACATTAGTTTATACTTTTTTATTAGTTTATACCTGGATTCTGTTCATCCCAACGTACAGTCGCTGTAAATTTTGCAGTGATTCAATATGATTTAAGTCCCTAATCCTGAAAATCGTAAAGGATGTTAGAATACATCTCTTCAGGTTTGCAGCCTGTCAGTGATTGGCTGGTGCACATTCACCACTTTCCATACATTGGTTTACTGGTCGAACACAAAGCGCTCAAGAGAGGCGCTTTCAAAAGATTATTCAAATTTGAACCTTGCAAACGCGACTGAATGCTTTGTGCTTGATCAGTGAACCGATGCATGGAAAATGGTGAATACACATATTTATGGTGTTAGATCAGACTTCATAGTATTTTGCCTCGCATCATAGGTTATGGTTTACAGCTTGCCTGTGATTTGTTGGTGCACAAACACATATTTATGATGTTAGATAGACTTACGAATGGCTACTGGTTTACAGATATCTGATAAACCGTTTAAATTTGAAAAATGGCAAACTTTAGATCCCGAAGCGCGAGATGAATGGACGTCTCTTGCTAGTAGGAAAACAGAGTGGAAAAATAAAAAAAGTGTTTGGATTTTTACCTATTTTCTTCCATGTGTAGTTCAACAAGATTCCATTGATTAATAAATGAATGTTCCGATAGCCCCTACAAAAACAATCAATAACATTTTAAAGTCTATATTGAACGTAAAAAAACAAACCAAGACCATCGAAAAAAAATCGTGTCATCAACCGTCACTCACTCCTTTGCCATGCAGTAGGATGCAGGAAAAATGAAAATTTCAAGTGTAAGCTGTTATTGACAACTCTTAAAACTCAAGTCAGTATACAGTCTTAGTCTCACTTCTGAGGTCGGGAAACAAAAGCAGAAATTAGAATTATAAACAAAAACAAGTAACTCCTAGATTTGAGGCTAAGCCCGCATACACTGGGCCGGGTTGTTCAAAGCTGGATTAGCGCTATTCCAGGATTAACTCTATAGGTCTTGTTAACCCAGGATTAGCACTAATCGGGCTTTGAACAACTAGGCCCTGGAGTTTAAAGAGTCGTCATCATTTACACTGTTCCGTGTCTTACTATAAAATGTTTTTTTAAAGTATCTTTGAGAAGTGTAAGATTTCTATTACCATACCTTTATTTTATTTCGGTCTAATACCAATTCACGCAGTTCTTGTAGCCCCTCTAAGCCCTCTACTTTAGCAATTTCATTACCTAATTAAAGCAAGAAATACCATTCAGTAAATAGAGGATATTACATATCCGCGCGGAGATACGGATTTTGTCATCGAGAGTTGAAGGGATATCTTACAGTGAACGAGTAAGATAATCTAAACACGAAAATAATGAAATGTGAGAGTGATAATGATAATAGATGATGATAACTGGTGCGTCTGATTAATATCATAGCAAAACAGTTACCTTGCAAGAAGAGAGCCTTTAGATTTGGTAACCTAGAAAGCTGCAAGCTCGCCATATTTGATATACTATTATAACTGTAACAACAAAATAAAAATCAATACTTTTGAAATGGGCTTAAAAAGTAGTTACAGCAACAGTGGCTGATTTAGGAGAGGGTGACTCGATGTCCTGAGAACTCATTTCTGTCCAAGATTTCCTGGAAACTACCACTTGAAATCCTAGTTCCCTCATGTACCAGTCATTCAAGCAATATTGCATGTTCTTTGAATAGCGGTCTCAGGGTAAGTGTATAGGTAGTACACTCGCCTCTCACCACTGGAGTCTCGAGTTTGATTCCTGGACTTGGCATCACATGTGAGTAGAGTTTGTTGCGTCTCTCTGTTTATTCGAGGGCTTTTCCCTGGGTTCATCGGTTTTAACATGCACTGAATTAAAATTCAATCTGTGAATTAGCCATGCCCTGACTTTCATCAGCCCAGAGGTTATTTCAGGGTTCGACCTGTGAGTTAGCCGTGCCTTGACTTTGATCAGCCAGAGGTTGTAACAGGGTATCGATAAGATATGAAGTATTTTGAAGAAATGTACTGCTTACCCTAGGTGAAGTACTTCAAGGTGCACAAGTACAGGGGTGTAGTTCTCAGGGTTGGTGATATCTGCTGTTGAATCACCTGGTCTTTTAGTTACAGTGGCAGGTGATAGTGCTTTAGACTTTGGGGTAACACTTTCAATGTGATTGTGATTTAGACAGAGAACCTGTAATCAGTTAATACAAACATTTAATTTCAGTCAAAAGAGAAGTTAAAAAAAAAGAATGATTTTGTATACTTTTGGACTTGAATACAGAAATTCACGCGCTTTGATTGGTCAAGCGACCAGTGATTACGAGACGATATTCACTGCTCGAGCGGTGGTTATGAGGTTTCCCATAATTTGCCAGAGGGAATTTAATATTAATACGTTTTTTCTTAATTTCCAATTTCGTCTTTTCTCTAATATTCAAGTTTACAATTATACTAAAATAATTATTCACCCCAGGCTCAGTAATTATGGTTAATATTTACCGATAAGTACTTCGCCCTCGGCAAATAATTATGCTAATGATAGAATACATGCATCTTTTGAACCGATCACAGCAAATAGGTGATAAGAGCAAGCAACTTTTGAAAACATTAAATTTTTGTCAAAATGAATTAAATTGAATGGGATAATACCTTCAAGTGCACCAGGTTAATGAGTCCACCAAAGGAAGTTAAAGAATTGTGCTCTAGGTTGACGCTAAAAGAAAAACGAACGATCAAATCATGGTCAAAGATAAAAAAAGAAGTGGTAAAAATTATAGACATTCAGAAAGCCTTTTGCTTGTGGATTTGCGCACGCGAAGAATATAATCCCCTTAAAAACTAAGCATAGGAATAGATAACGCGCGTGTGGTATATACTGTTGGACCAGTTTTCGAATGGCTGTGAAAAGCTCGTGTCAAGAACGCGATCGTAACACGGCTAGGCATATGCCAGACCAATCACATAGTACGATAATTTGCTCTCAGTACCTAGCCTCCGTTAAAGACGTCCTGCGGGGTTCGGTTGGGATCCCTCCCCCACAAACGTCTGCGCACTCGAGCGAGGTTTTGTGTTCCGCCAATCAAAAATCAGCTCTGAAATTCCCGAAGTTAACTATACATGCATATAGTTCATTACCGAAAATGGAGGACGAAAATCAAGACATATTTCAAACATCGTGCGCTAATGTCGCCAATTTTTTCAAAATCAATCAACTAAATGACTTTCAAAAGCAAACAATGAGTGCGATAGCATTACGGACAAGATCCCTTTCTAAATCTGCCTCGAGCCTTGCTCGTTTGACCAGGAAGGAGTGTCTAGGAATTGTCATTGCTGATCTGAGTGTGATGCCTGTGGTATAGTGTTGACTTCAGTTAAACAGTATTTTGAAATGATTTAAAATAAAAGTCCAGTCCAAGGAGTAAATCCTGGTTTTTTTTATTTTCCACAATTTTGGATTTTAGCACTTAAACTACCAAATTAGCGTGTGAAGAAGTGCGGAGTAGCCGGAGATTTACAAAGATCACAACACTCAATAGGACACCAAAGTAAGCTTGTTTTCTCTTAGATATATTACACTCGACATAATGCGTCCTTCTGAAGCGTGTGAAGAAGTGCGGAGTAGCCGGAGATTTACAAAGATCACAACACTCAAAAGGACACCAAAGTAAGCTTATTTTCTCGTACATACCACATCGAAGAAGGCGTCCCTTTGAAACGTGTGAATTTCACAACACCCAAAAGGACACCAATAAAGTAATGATGAAAAGGTAAATTATACACCGTGAAAAAGATGAAAAAACTTACTGACGTTTCGGACGCTAGTCCTTCGTCGGAGTAAAAGAGAAAGAAGTGGTAGAAAGGAGTGTATATATGATAGAATAAGACAAAAGAAACCAATGAGAGCAAGGTAGGCAAGGAAACAAAAACAAACAATCAAAAGACAAAAGGAAAGGTTAGTTGAAAATAAAGCGTTCATTAATCCCGTTGGGACTAAGAGTGCCCAATAGGTGAATAAGCCGCATTTCTTTGGTCTTGCGACAATCATTGTTGCCGTTAAGCAAAGAAAGACCGAAAACAATGAAGTCAGAAAGAGAATGGTTAGTTAGATTAAAATGGCGGGAAACTGGTTTGGTAGGATCGTTATTACGAATATCATAAAGATGATTGCAAATGCGATCACCAAGACGGCGGCCAGTCTCACCCACATATAAAAGATTACAGCGGGTACATTTAATACAATATACAACATTAGAAGTGGTACAAACAAAATGGTCAGTGATTTTAACAGTAGATTTGGGACCGACAACAGAAGTGTGAGAGGCTATGTGAGGACAAGTATAACAACGTTTACGAGAACAGCGAAAAGTACCAGGTTCTTTGTTAGAGGGAAGAACTCCCTTGACCAAGAAAGAACGGAGATTACGATCACGTTTATAGGAAAAGAGAGGGCGGTTGTTGAAAATAGCAGAAGTGCGGGTATCAGAGTCAAGCAGAGAAAAGTTGCGGTTAACAATGGGCTTAATGGAAATGTTAATAGGATGATACGTAAGAGTGAAAGGAATGCGGTCATTAGAGGGACGAGTGTGAGATGTGAGAGCGGTGGTACGATCAATAGTAGAAACTTTACGAATAGCGCGATCAATAACATGAGCAGGATAATTACGCTTAAGGAAGAAGGAACGCATCTCAGAACATTTAACAGAAAAATCAAGATTATCACTACACAGACGACGAAGACGAAGAAATTGCGAGAACGGAATAGCGTTAAGAGTGTGCTTAGGATGAGAAGACGAGTAGAGTAAATAAGAATGAGAGTCAGTAGGTTTGTAATGGACACTAGTGCTAAGACGGTCGTCATTAACACTAAGCAAGAATGGGATAAAGTAAGCTTATTTTCTCTTAGATATATTACATCGACATAACGCGTCCTTCTGAAGCGTGTGAAGAAGTGCGGAGTATATAGCGTGTTTTACAAAGATCACAACACTCAAAAGGATATCGAAAAGTAAGCTTATTCACGCTTATTATATTAGAAATAACATCGACATAACGCGTCCTTCTGAAGCGTGTGAAGGAGTGCGGAGTATATAGCGTGTTTTACAAAGATCACAACACTCAAAAGGATATCGAAAAGTAAGCTTATTCACGCTTATTATATTAGAAATTACATCGACATAACGCGTCCTTCTGAAGCGTGTGAAGGAGTGCGGAGTATATAGCGTGTTTTACAAAGATCACAACACTCAAAAGGACACCAAAGTAAGCTTGTTTTCTCTTAGATATATTACACTCGACATAACGCGTCCTGTTGGAAGCGTGTTGAAGAGTGCGGAGTTATATATGCGTGGTTTTACCAACGAATCACACCACCTCAAAA